>CM022550.1:11314845-11888177 GCA_012273795.1 Dendrolimus punctatus
CTATAGTAATTCCAACGGCATTCGAATTCGAGTCCCGCCCTCGTAACAATATCCAACGATAACACACGAACTGAAACAACATATACACGTTTAACAAGCCGGCTAGACAGCGTGCATCGCTAACTAATTGTTTGTACAAATGTTTCGACAGACGATATCTGGAAACTAGAATTCTCTCCGTACTTAATGTTATTGCACTCAATTAGGAATTTCATGGTTCCTTTTATCAATTGGACCTACTTATGCAAAACAGAACCAATCCACAAACATGCCAAAATTGGGCTAAGAATGCAGAAGGCTTTCAAAATGCACCTTCTGTCGACTCAATAAGAATCATAACAAGATCTGACAACAGTTACAGAAGAAAACATTTTTATCACAAAGTAGAACTAACATGATACATGACCCATGCTAATCCAAAAACCTAAAAGGTTTACTTGAATATATAGGACAAAATATAATGTAGAATATTCAACAAACTTTTTTCAAAATATATACTTTCTTGTACTCAATATTTTAATACAAACGGCGTTTTCTTAAAACTGTCAGTATGTGGGTTGGTTCCATTTTGCAAAGTGAAATAAAATTGGACCGAATTTAATACATATTGTTACATCTCAGGTCCCGACAAAAACAAAATCCACCTGTACATCTGAAACAAAACACATTTTATTACCCGTCGGCTTTTAAACTAATTGTAACTCTTTTTGATCGTCTTCTAGACTCTTTTATGGCCGCAACTCGTAATAATATTGTAGTATAATAAAACTACGTTTTAACGGTTTTAAGCGCGGTAATTTATTAGGTTTTGGTTTGTCCGACGTTTCGGCCGCTTTTCAGTGGCCGTGGTGACGGACGGCAAAGGTGGCATTTGTCCAACGAGTATCGTTAAAGTTTTATTTAGCCTACCGCCAACTTGTTATTTTTAATTATTTAGTTTTATTACGTATACAAGTCGCGAGAACTTAAGAATATATATATATATATATATATATATTAGGGTGGTCGTTAAAAATTAAATTTCTTGCGACGCCCCCTAAAAAGCTTCCTTTTAATGAAAAAACACTGGGATTTTTTAAATAATTTTTCAAGTCAAGACATCACGTACCTCAAGAAGATTCAAATTAATTTTTGGGTAATATCATGTTTTATATATATATATATATATATATATATATATATATATATATATATATATATTATATATATATATATATATATATATATATATATATATATATAATTAGGTGTATTTTTAATTATATATATCCAATCGTGAACCAACTCAGAAACCTTCTCTGGCTCATGCATGACAACTTTGCTAAAGATCATCACAAAGATCAAATGTGTAGTTTACGATTCTATAAAGGACATACAGACAAATATTCATTTTCATATCAAGAAGATAAGTTCAATTTGTTTGAAATTTCATTAACATTAATATAATTTAAGCCAGCAAATAACTTCGGGGTTAAAGAAATCTTGGAGAAGAGTATATGACTGTGATAACCTTATCTGTGTTTTCTGTAAATGTGTACAATAAAGTGTCATTTATATCTCTCTCTTATTTTAATCGATTCATTCATTCGTAACTTACTACATCAATTCCGATTTTTATATTGTTACGAGTTGCAGTACTCGAATCAAAATGCCGTTGGAATTATTATACAGTTTATTAGAACTATACAAACATGTATAACATAGGTACAAATATAACCGAACGCAATAAGTCTAAACGTAATGCACAATTCAATAACACGCGCAAAGTCCGTCACTAAATAGAGTAGATTTCCGAATCACAGAAGTCTTGCCTCGCGGCTGGTTATCGCTCGACTGCCTCTTACATCAATCGGCGTTGCTTTATACTGCACGGATGCAATATGTCTGCTCGGCCGCGTAGGCCAAATTTCTTAGAATCACACCCGGCTAATGGATGCCATAAAAGATTACAATACACAATGGGCCGTTTTCCCAATCACAAAATTTAAACACAAAGTAAACAAAAGAAGTCCAAATTCCAAAATGGTATCTATGTCGGCATCTAGGTCGTAACAATATTATATATTTTATACAATAGAAAAGTTCATGTAACGACTAAAATTAATTAGATAAATGCCAAATGTGGCTTAGGTATACAATGGCTAAACTATAACAGCAGGACCGTATGTTAACAAACCGAAGTAGTTACTCTTAATAGATGACGTGTAATGCGTGAACTTTCCAAGACTTTCCAAGAAACGCATTGAACGGACGCATACATCAGTCCATTTACACGACCCGGTTTATGCAATTAGATCGATTGTAGATATCAACGGTCATTCATGAGTGACTAGCAAGTATATCTATTATTATTTTATTTGATTTCGGTTTATGGCTTGGCAGCTAGGCCTTTAAGTCAGATCTTAGTTTACAATATACTTTATTCATTTTCTTAAGCCTATGGATAGGTCAGCTGAACTGTAGGTAATCAGCTAGTGCCATTCAACGGAGTTCTTGTGAAAACTCAAAAGTCCACATTTGATTATACAGTTTTATTTCTCATAAAACACATAATTACTACTCAAAAACTATCATATTCTACAACTATTGTTAATTTTAGAGTAATTTTACACATTTTTAAAAAATAAAACTGCACAGCACATCTTTCAGTTTCCGCCAAAAACTCGACAAGTCTAACAAACATGTAAGGATAGAATAACGAAAGAATGCTTAACAATAATGCAGAAAATTGACGGTTCACTTCTGTCTGTCAACTATGATAGAAATGAGAAATTGTCAATTTAAAAAATTACAAATCTATACATATAATAAAATTGTAGAGGTCAAATTTCTGTACAATGAAAAAAATGGCTAAAACCGAGTCAGGGGGATGTAAGAAGTGTGACGGGTCGTTGTAGGAATAAATACCCGTTCATTTATCAAATATATAATTCGATTATAATATTCACATCAGCTGAGATTAATAATAACTTATATATAATGTGATTCAAAGGGATGAAAATATGTACATTTTGTAGACGACTTTTCTCTGTATATAATGTCACATCACAATTGACAATCCTTCACTCTAAAAATATCGCCTGCCAGGCAGTGGGCGAAAGGTTTGTTTTGCCACAACTGCATAGAACTTACTTATTTTTTTCAATTTTTTTGTTTCTCTGTTTGTCTGTCAAACAAAACTGAAACGACTGGACCGATTTACATGAAATTTTGTATGGCAGTAGCTTATAACCCTGGTCAACATATAGCATACTTTTGATCCCGAAAAATTAAAGAGTTCCCGTGGGATAGTTAGAAAGCTTTTATTACTTAAACAGCTTATAGCAGACTGAAAGTCATTTGTCTGCAACGTAACATAATAGAAGCGGAGATTTTGACACGGTGTGGTGTCGGTGAGAGAGGTTTATTTTATATATATAATATGTAAAGCTGAAAATTTGTTTCTTTGCTTGCTTGAACGCGCTAATCTCAGGAACTACTGGTCTAATTTGAAGAAAAAGTTCAGTGCTAGATAGCCCATTTATAGAGGAAGGTTAGTAGGTTATATACCATCTCGCTAAGACCAATAGGAGCGGAGCACCAACGAAGAAATTTCAAAATCGCGGGGATTTTTTAAATGACTTTATTTTTAAACTATTCCACGCGAACGACGTCGCGGCCAGAAGTTAGTCATCTTATATATCTTATTTATTATATATCTTTTGTATTGAGAAGGAGTGCAGAATGATAATATTTTTTTTAAATAATACAAAAAATACACTAAATTAATTTTAAAAAAACATTACACACACTACCATGTATTTGACAGACACACGCATATCTACTCTTTTGTCTATTGTTAAACTGAAATCAACAGTATAGACTTGGCGAAATCTGTAATTATAGAAGTATAGTCTTTGACAACAGAACTTTATATAATTAAATTAATAAATTGTACAAACATAATTTCAATTAATTATTATGGTCAAATTGTGACCACGGGCGACCACTAGTTAATTATTAAAAAGTATCTCAATTTTAAAATTCATAATTAAAATCGTTGTTGTTTGTTTAGTTATTTTATGGCCGTAACATATACATTAACGTAACTAATAAATAATGGCATTATTTTTAAAGATATTTATCCGTCACTAACTATGACATTTTCCCTGATGGAGCTGGGACATAAATACGCTATCATAATGAAAGCGCGAAAAGTTCCGCTGGAACATACTAGTCATTAATAAAGATAATAAAATGCACTTGACATGAAAATAATATCGAAAAATTATAATAATTATCACTTTTACCGATAACTTTGTGTCAATAGTTCAGTACGCAAGTTCATTGATAATTTCATATTGTTGCAGATATATAATGTATATGATGTAGATATATTCTGCACATGTATATGTATATGCAGAATTATTATATAGACCTGCTTAGTATAAAAGTCATCAACGCCAATAAATTATACATTAATTATGTTGTTATGTATAATGTTTTTACAAGTTGGGCCACCTGCACACCCATAGACAAATCACATTTACTACCTAATTACATTGAACTGTTTACGACTATCTTCTTTTGTTTACTTTGTGTTTATTTGTTGTTTTGGAATTGTTGTTTTGGACTTGTTTATATTGTCGTTGTCTTTGTTGTATTGTATAGTTAGTATACAATAATGTCCGAACAGATGGTGGGCAGTCAAGCGACGATTACGATACTGGCAAGACGTATGTACATTCGACAAGTTATATAGTGGCGGACTTTGCAGGTGTTATTGAATCTTGCATTTTGTACTGGTTGTATCCAGTTATATTTGTACCTATGTTATACGTGTTTGTATAGTTATAATAGATTCTATAGTAATACCCACGGCATTTTGATTCGAGTCCTGTGTAACTCGTAACATTATGTATATACTGCTATAATGCATACTGGTCCCAGGGGAGGCCATAATGGTATGGGAGTCCCACACACCCCCTGAATCCCTCCCTCCCCGGGGCTCGAGGATATGAGCAAATGCATTCCCCTAGAGCTAACAAAGAGAAAAGGATTAAAATCTACATCCAGTTTTTCAGGCCAAACAAAATAATACATTCTGTTAAAAAAAAACAATTATTTCATAGGTTATAGATATATATATTACTAGCTGTCCCGGCAGACGTCGTCCTGCCCGGTAAAAATAGAGGTTTGTCGCAGAGGGTTAATAATTTAGGTTTGTATGTATTTTTGTATGTTGTATCATAAAAAAATAGAAATTAAAAATTTTGTCTAAAAAATAAAATAAAAAATTTAGGGGTGGTTTACCCCTAACATTTAGGGGGATGAAAAATAGATGTTGGCCGATTCTCATAGATACCGGATAAGCACAAAAAATTTCATCAAAATCGGTCAAGTCGTTTCGGAGGAGTATGGCAACGAAAACTGTGACACGAGAATTTTATATATTAGATAGAGTTGCGCAAATTGCTAATAATGTGTGTTAAACGCGTAGACCAGGATCACGATACTGGTGGTATCGTGTTCCTGATGGTAAGATAAAGAAAAAACATGGTGGAAACACCACAAAGCGCTTTGCTATAAATTTTATGGTGCCCACTGCCGCAGAATGGAATATTTCGTCGAAGTCTGTTAGTCGTGACAAATACTATCCAGAAGTCTTCAAATTACGAGTGAATAAGTATGTCCTAGTGCTCCAGCCTAGACCGCGTCATCAACGTCGGGTGAGATAGTCGTCAAACACGAAACTATAAACGAAAGAAAATGGAAAATATATATTTTTCAACACACTTGCTCATAAAGTGGCTCTATGGTCACCGCAATTAGGCACAGAATAACACCTATAATCAAACTGTGACTAAAAAAAATTATAACTCACTAGTGAGTTATAGATTTTTTTTTTAATTTTATTAGTTGAGTTGCTTTGTTCTTGAAAAAGTTTTTATTAAAAAAAAAGATCGTGTTCTATAGAACAAATAAATTAATGTTCCTATTGCTTGCTCATTTCATGCAACTTCTTATTTAAATAGATAATTTTAACTTATACGTGTTTAATAAATAAAACTTTCACTCATATATAACTTTCTTTTTCTCTGTAATAAAAGAGAACTTTAAATTCCCCATTTTGTACGTGGCAGAATAGGCGCAAACCCTATGCGCGGAAAATAAAAAAAAACCTCATCCCTTTAGTCTGTGGCCGATCGCAATGCGCACGCATAGGAAAATTGATTATTTTTCCCGCCATAGCGAAACATTTTTCACAACTCGTTTGCACTGTTGAAATCATAGTTATTTATTAATTAAAATGTCTACAAGTACTAGTTACGAAGAAAATGATTTATGTTGTACAACGTTATGGAAAGTTTACTACCTGAAAACTCCAAGGAAAAATATTTATTTTATCTACTAAATAAAATGAGTTTTTGTTGTTATTTTATTCACAAGTGTGTTGAAAAACGTCGTATGATACACGTGTGTATTGATGATTACCGTCCTCGGCTCTCTTAAGAGCCTCGCCTACGGCTCGAGTCTCAATGGCGCCTCGGCGGTAATCACCAATGTTACACACTAGTACCATAATGTACTATTAAACTGGCGGTCAGAGCAGCAGATGTCCCATCGTGAAAGCACTACCGGTTCCAATTGTGAATCCAAACCATCCGGAGATCACTCAAAGACACAAAAAAAACATCAAAATCCGTATAATAGTGCTCACGTTATTTTAAGGGATTTAACAAATTTTCTTAATTTGAACAAAGTGCCTTTGCAAATTTTTAAAATTCCCTAAAAAATATAATCTTATAATGCGGAATACGGGATTTCTTTGGATATTCATAACACCAATAGCTACTTCGAGACGATTTCTACACGATTATCCAATGTGTAAGCTAAATTAAAATGCATATTCCCATTTCCCCAGGCGACCCATAATATTTAAATCAAGAAAACTCAGTTAGAAAATTAAAGAAAAGGTGCCGGTAAGAAATCTTAAAAAGAAGCCTACATCCCTACTAATATTGTAAATGTGAATGTAAGTTTGTTTGTTACGCTTTCACGCGAAAACTACTCAACCGATCATCATGAATCTTTGTACACATATTCTTGGAGGTATTAGAAGTAACATAGGATACTTTTTATGAAATAAAATTCCACGCGGACGAAGTCGCGAGCAGAAGCTAGTTCACATATAACCTTAACGACAACTGATTAAGATGCTATTTACTCAAGATTACAACCTAATTAGTTTGAATATGCATCAAAACCTAGTATAAAATATTAATATTTTACTTCCATTACGTGACATTACAAGCGGTATTTCGCATGTAAAACATCTTATTGGAATTCCACAGCCGTGTCTCCTGCGACCTTCGGCGTCGGAAATAAAGTTTATGGGTATAGCCTTTATAAATAAAGGACCGCACAAGATCCAAGGATTACATCTATAATCACGCGTAGTTTTCCGCGCCGTCTTTATTTTAACCAATATAATTCATGGAATTCCATAGACCAGTGTTTTTCAACCTTTTTCATGACACGACCCCTTTAGTATGAAGAAATATGTCGCGACCCCCCTACCCGTTGCTTGTTTTTCATGTATTTTATTTTGTGACAAATCTTTTTTAATCCAACATACGAGGGATCAAAAAGTAGTGAGAATGAGATAGAATATAATGAGTATTGATGAATATAATTATGAACCTAATAATTTATTTTTTTACGTAGTCTCCGAGTCTCTCTACACACCGAGTCCAGCGCTTTTCCAAGGTTTTGACTTGGTCCTGCAAAAAGCTCTCCACGGCATCCATCACCTCGTTATCGTCTTCGTACCAATTTCCCCTTAAGTATTCTTTCAATTTGGGAAAAAAAAATCGCTAGGCGCCAGATCTGGTGAATAAGGGAGGTGGTCAACCAATTCAAAGCCAGCTAGCTGAATGGCAGCCATCGCAACTGCCGGCCTGTGCGTCGTGATGAAACAGCACGCCCCATCCAAGTTTCCCTCCCCTTTTCTCTTTGATGGCATTCCTCAACTTGAGAATTAAAGCTGCATAATATTGGCCTGTAATAGTGGTTCCATGCTCCAGGTAATCAATCAACAATAACCTTCTGAGTACCAAAATATTGAAGCCATAACCTTGCCAGCCAATGCCCCGGCATGAAACTTCTTCGGGGTCGGTGATTATGGCCGTTTCCATTGCCAAGATTGCTGTTTTGTCTCGGGATCAAAATGATAGACCCATGTTTCGTCCATTGTTACGAAACGAGACAAAAAGTTTTCAGAATCTTCTTGAAACTTGTCCCACAATATCTTCGAAATGTCAAGTCGATTTTGTTTCTGACTGTCGGTTAACATTCTCGGCATCCATCTTGCGGAAACTTCTCTCATATTCAAAGATATGAAATGCCCGTTTCCTGAATTAAGTACTGGATGGTAACTCTTCGATCGCTCAATACAATTTTCTCGATTTTCACAACATTTTCTTGGGTGACTGACGTCGATGGACGGCCGCAACGATGATCTTCTTTCGTACCCGTTCTCTCTACTCGAAATTGCGAAGCCTACCTTGAGACAGTGGAATACGGCGGAGCAGACTCTCTTAATGCTTCCAAATCGCAATGAATCTCTTGCGTCGTTAACTTTTTTTAACAGAGGTATTTAATAACGGCTCGCACTTCGTTTTTCTCCATTTTAGAGAACAAATTCCGACACGAAGCAAAGAAATGACTACATTCAGAAAAAACCAAAAGAGAATCGAAGATTTTTTCTTTATTAATATTACAAAAATATGTACCTGAGCTATGCTTGCCAGTATTTATTATTTTTCTTACCAAGGATTTTGTTGCTCTCACTACTTATTGATCCCTCGTTGTATTTATTATATACATCATTAAGTACGTAAAACACTTTTTTTTACAACGAATGAGTCGCCAATAGATAACTCAATTTAAGCGCATTCGTACGACCACGACCCATGCCGGTCACCCCGCCCCCGCCCCTCAAAAATGAGAAAGCGTTGCTATTCTCTATTCTCTTCGCGTATCTAAAGCATAAAAACCTAAATTGCCGAAAGCTTCATTTTACCTGCGGCTTTAGATATGGCGGAGATAATGTTTGGCAAACAAGAGGTCGAAAAACTCAAAAGTATACCTCTGTCTGACAGTACCATTCAACGCAGGACAAGCAATATGGTGACTGATGCTGATGATCTAATCATAGAAAAAATTAAAGAGAGTACTTTTGTGTCCTTGCAATTTCATGAATCTATGGATATTGCAGACTTTACTGCAGTAGCTTTCCTTTCCTTTCAGTATTTTGTAACTCCGCTATAGAAGCTTCGCGACCCCCTGTGGGGTCGCGACCCACACGTTGAATAACACTGCCATAGACTAACGGCCACTGTGGTCTAGTAAACAGGAGTCCTTTAAATTTCTACACCAGTCAGCTCTGGACGGAGTGCACATGGCGTTCTCTGGATGGCATACGTGTTCAATATAATAACATATTTCGACACCTAATTGGTCTTAAAAGATACTGTAGTGCCTCGAGTATGTTTCTTGAGGCTAGATTGAACATGTTTTTTTTATCCCGTTGGAACCGGTAGGTGGCGCTGAGATCGGGTTTTAGAATCCTCCTAATCACCTAGACCGATTTTGATGATTTCGTTTTTGCGTGTTTAAGTGGGTCCCCGGATGGTTTAAGTCCACAATTGGAACCAGTAGGTGGGGTGGGGATCGGGTCCTAGATTTTTAATTTTTCAGAGCAGGACAACGTCTGCTGCGGCCGCTAATATATATATATATATATATATATATATATATATATATATATATATATATATATATATATATATATATGTCGGAGGGAAGCTATAATTTTGGATGTATTGTTGAATGGATGTATAACGCATAATATCATTTGTTAACATTTTAATTACTTCTAAAATTCTTAATTTAATTTAATTTGTTAAATGTTTCTATAACTTAAAGATCGTTCTAACATAATAAAAGTTATGAATATTGTAATTTAATAAACGACCAATCAGAGCAGAGCATATGGCGGAGCGGGATCAGACGCCCTCTATACTTTGAGTAGTATCTACTTGGGTAGACTGAGGAGTTTTTGTGACACATTTGGTTGATGGCAACAGGTCGACTTGGACCATAGAGTATTTTAAAGAAAGTATTGAAGTTGGAAGTATGAGCGGTGCCCTGAACCCGCTGCTCGGTCTAAACTATGTTAAAATGTCTTTTAAATCTAAATTAAAAGTGTATAAACCGTTGGCCTTGTGTTTTATGCTCGCATTCTACCCTGATGACGCCCACTAAACCTGCAATAACTAAAGAAGATGTCGTGTGAACGAGGCCGTTCTGCGACATATAGGTTATATATATAGCGTTTTTCCAGACATATTATCGCGCTTAAATTTTGCCGCCATAGACAGTTGCCTATCGTGCCTACCGTCTCGAACCGGCCCTGCATACAAATAATATTAAAGTACCAATGGTATGGTAATTAATGAATAACTAAATATAGGAATAGGTACGCCATTAGTTAGAAAAATAAACTTAGTTTTGATCACTTCTCCACAGATAGTATGATGACGATGTCAAAATCGGTGGATCAATCTAACATCTGTTTATGCAAAATTGATGTCACTATGCCATATATGTTTGATTAAATAATTATTTCGTTTGACCATTTTAAGAGAGATTTTAGCGTATTTACGTCAATTTAAAAAGACAATACCACCATGCATTAAGAGCAACACACACGTCTAACTTATATGCAATAAAAAAAGACTGCGTAAGTACGCAGTTTTGCACGCAAAACTAGTTACTTTGCGACATACATACAATACACAAACAATGTAAAAATAATATGCGGCGCAGCCTTCTGATGACTACATCTAGTTGTTGTTGTTTTATTCGCTACAATGGCAGGCAAAGAAACTAATTCAGACCTTTTTTGTTGCAAATTTTTAAATCTTTAGTACCAGCTCAGTCAAATTGTAGGTTTTTGACTTACCCCAAATAATTGTGTTCTAGTAGCAGCTCGAAAAAGCACATGTCACTGAGTGAAAAGTCGTAATTTTCTACATAAAGTAACCAATATCCAACAACTATTGGTTATTTATTATTTACAGCAATAAATCAACTAATAATAAAATAGTAGGAATCAGTAAATAAAAGGTAATAACGTTAGGCTGGTATTAGACGCTCACTTTTGTCTTTCAATTTGGAGAAAGCAACCAAAGTGATGCATTTAATAATTAATTTGAATCATTCAATATATCATTTAATTATATAATGAAAATTAGGTTTAACGAGATTAAAGAAGCTATAATTCTTTTATCTGTATTAGCTCCACTCCTGCTATCAAAAATGTCAAATTATTTAAATCTCGTTTTCTCCTTTTATTGTCATTTAGTTTTTTGTTACATTTTTGTCAAGCTATGAAATATTGCGCGAACTACAGCTGCATACACGAGTTTGTCGTCTGAGTCGCACTTAATCTCTAGGTGATGTAATCCCAGTTCGCCTTGGTTAGCTACATTATTAATAAAGCTTATTTATTGCTTAGATGATAAAATGCCTACGTGGGTGCGTAGGCTAGTAAGTTTGTAGTTTTTGACCAACATGCGACTTAAAAGGGAGATGTTGCCAACCATACAACGTAATCGACCATAGACTAATATTTTATTCAAAATGATATCTTTATATAATTTATGGCTAAAGTTAACGATTAAGAAACGAATCGCAGCAAAATTTAATGCTTAGGTACTCATGTAAAGAAAACGGAACAAATTCAAAAAATTAAATCAAAACTATTATTAATACGTATGTATTTAGATTTATGGTTTGGCAGCTAGGCCTTTAAGCCAGATCTTAGATTACAATATAGTTTCTTCATTTTCTTAAGCCTATGTACAGCTCCGCCGAAGTATAGGCTATCAACTGAAGACATTCAACGGAGTTCTTGTGACAACTCAAAAGGCCACATTTGACTATACAGTTCACATTTCTCAAAAAAACACAAAATTACTGCTCAAAAACTATCAATATGCTACAGTGCTACTATAGTTCATTTTAGAGCAATTTTACACATTTTTAAAAATAAAACTGCACAGCACAATATCTCCTTTCAGTTCCCGCCAGTGTTTTTTTATTTATTAATACGAAGCCATAATTGTTGTAGATTAAATACTTTGTTATTGTCTGATTAAAGGTAAAAACAAACTGATCCCACGTACGCTACGTATGCAATGCAATGTGGGAGAGTTGGTGTGCACACTTGTCCCGCGTATACAACGCAAATTGACGTCAGACTCATAAGTCATTCCTTCAGGTGCTTTTGTGTACTATGTTTGCCGATTCTGAGAGTGAAATTGATGACGATTTATTACGTATGTTATTTCTAAATGAATATTTAGGTATCGATTTAATGGTTCAATTAATTCATTAATTTCATTTAATATTATAAATGGCTTCATATCGCCTAACCAAATCAATCTATTGTTCGTCTCCCATTTTTTGAAAGCGTACCAACCAACGTCTGTTCAAGACTGACGTGCTGCGAACGTAAGTTCTAGAAACACACTGGTCTTACGTGTGGGATCGCTTATGGTTATCCCCTCCACCATCCCACGCCGATCTGGATTGATAGACCTAACGTTGCATGGGACGCGTGTGATAGCGTTGCGTATGACAAGTATGTTTCTAATCGAACGGTTTTCATACAAATTCAAGAGTCTAGATGTCATAATGCGTGGCATACGTAGTGTACGTGGGCTCAGTATGTTCCTACCTTAATACTGGCCACTTGTTTTAATAGATACAGAAATAGAGAGTCAAATTCAGATATAGTTGGTGTCGTATTCGTATCCCTTTCCAATTCAAATGCCCTTGCTGTGTAACCATCTAATTTGCGCATAAAAGTTACGATCAACATAGGATCCCAATTATCTGTATTTACGCCTAGATTCTTGAGTGCACAAAGATTCTGTTTTATTTGCGAAACAAAAGCCCTAATACTACCACTTCTGTCGAGTCGGGGAAGATCTAGTAAAGCGGATATATGCTCTGTTATAACTAGATGTTTATTGAAAAACCTATCGTGCAATAAACTCCTTGCTTCACAGTAACTACTGTCAGACAGTGGTAGATCTTTGACTAAATCTAGAGCTTCATTCCTCAAAAAAGCCCTAAGGTAATGAAGCCTTTGAATATTGTCAAGCCTTGAGTCATTATGAATTAAACTGTCAAACAAACCAATGAATGTGACATAACTAGAACATGAACTACCATCAAACGGGTCAATCTTAATAACAGGTAAAGCTAAATCTCTGTGAAGTTGATTAGTATGAGGTCTGGGGTCTTTGTTGCTTTGCTCAATATGCTCATTTAAAGCCGCAGAAATTTCGTAAAGAAATCTTCTACGATTGATACATCTTCCTTGTCATTAGGATCGAGTAGACTAATTTTATTATTAACATCCTCCAACTCAGAGAATGATTTTTGCAAACGCAACAGTCTTACTTGTAATTGCGCTGAGCTGGCCTCTTCTAATGCATTTGACAATATAAAAGCCTGAAGTCGCGTAATAATAGCCTTTAGGCTTCCGCGCTTAGCAACCAATTCATTTAAAACCTCAGACATCATCACCACGAAACTTTACAATTAAAATATTTACAAAACTAATATAACAACAACACGCACAACACTAGGAAAAAAAATATTAAATTAAAAAATAATAATAAACAAACGCGAATAATGTCACAGTCCCAGCAAAGAAGGTTCCAAATTCAAACTTCAGCAGGCCCGCCTGTGCACGTAGATGCTCGTTCCGCGTGCGCATTCCAATTTCGAACACACGTTCTAGTTGAAGTCTCGGCCTCATAGATTTGTACTTTTATGTATGTATATGTCTTCGAGAAACTTCTTTACATTAAAATTTGGCAATTTACAACAATGATTTGGATGCATAATCAGAATGAATTTTATAAATTGCTTGCTTTGAACAAAATTGCGTATCGTAGTAGGTATATACTATATTTGCAGTAGAACTGACGAAAAACGATTTACTATTGCGTTTTTCGTATTGTATTGCAGCTCACTGAAGAAAATTTAATTGCATCTTACTTATTTTTGCACGTCCTCCTCGCTGTATTCTTTTTCATTATTCGAAGGACCAATTTGTGTAGAGCACGTAGACTATTTATAGTTTAACTGGACGTGAAGTAACACGATAATTTTCTTATGATATTAAAAATTATTATATAACGATACGTTACAATGCAAGGTTGTACACAGAACGGATAAAAAGGAAAAACAAAAGAAAGTTGACAGATGTCAAAACATAAAAAAGTAAATTAACTAAAGAGGTTGATTCCAACAACTCCTAACCTAACCTCCTAAACTATTAAGTGTGCGAAATTTCATACTCCTCCGCCCGCGCAATTTTCGTAAAAAGGGGTACAAAGTTATTCCGTGTTTCGAGAACGAAACGCCGGCACGACCAGTATAAAATGAAATCCAACATAATTTAATAAACTATATAATTTAAATAAATATAAATACATCTTTTCCAATTCATAACATACTTTCAATCAAATCAAAACGATTAACACAATTATATATTTCGATATACTATATTTTAAATATATAAGTTTCTAGATTACCACATAAACATAAAGTACATCATCAAAAAATTGTTTAATATAATTCATATTAATTAAAATATCTTAAATATGGTATATAGAAGCACTTAGCGTAGAAATTAGGCTTTCTTTGAAATTTCTGCCATTTTCAATATAATATAAGAAATGTCTAATTTCTATTAATGTAAATAAAGAAAAATACCTATATCTAACATAGTTTGGCTACTTCTTAGTAATTCTAGTTTTTATTTATTAAAATAATTATAATATTACTACAATATTAAACGGGGTTAAATAGATACGTAAATACATTTTTATATATGTATAAAAAACATATATATATATTACGAATGTTCACTATTTTTTTTAATTGACAGTTTTAATATACGAATATATCAATCTATGTACGCTAAAATATAGATAATAGGTAAATATATTTAAAAAAATTCTGAACTTTTTTATAGTCTGAATATAATTTCGATTATAAAATCTACAGTATATAGAGTGATGTAAATTTTTCCTCTTTATAGAATAGTTTTAGTAGAAATATTTGGTCTCTGACGGAACACAGAAGATTATAAGTTCCTGTTATAATTTTTAATACAATGTTAACATTCGTTATATTCTCTTACATGATTATTACGAGATAATTTAAAATTAAAGCTGAATAACCAAATTTTACTTAATAAATCAAATAACAATCATGCAATACATTTGACTTATTCATTGACACTCACTCACAAACATATTTCTTAAATGCAATTCTCTATACTCTTAATAATTATTGTAACACCACATAGATTCAATAACCACGCGCTCGTCAGCGTTTTATGTCTATATTTATTTAATTAATAATAATGATTTAAAATCTAAACATTTGTCCAAAATATCGTATTATTCTAAACACTCAATCGATATTAAATTATTCCTAACAAAAATATAGCTAAAATGTTCAAATTGACAAAACTTTGCTATGAAATTATTTATAGGCGCAAAAATTAAACAAACAGTAAAAAATCAATGCACATTATTAAAACTTTTTCTCTCTATAATTGTAACGGCAATAATTATAGCTTCTACATCGTTTTTTTTATTTGAGTTGATTTACTAGTGTCAACAAACAGGTTTCAACTATATTTCTTAGATTACACTAAACACAAATATTTAGAATATAACTCCTAAAGATATGCTACATGGAAGACGATAATAGTGGAATAATATTGTATTCTAATTTAACTTAAACAATCGTAAAATGTAAACATACATGAACGCGTCGCAACGCACCCACAGTGTAACGGAAAGTCACCAAATTGTCTTATTCCAGCTAAAATATTATTTAAATTAAATTATACGGTTTGTAATTAATTAAATATGAATTGTTATTGATTAATGCATTTTTAATTAAATATGAAATAAGTATAATATGAATAAATAATGCCCGAATATTCGACGGGGATCTAAATACCTAACGTTTTATTAATATGCATAAATATTACATTTTTAATTAAATATTTATTAATTGAGATATTATGGCACATTTATATACTTGGCATAGCTATATGATATTTTTAAAAATTGTGCGTAATTTATTTAGAATATTTTTTTGTACTTTATTTGAATAATTTTCAAAATTATTACTCTTATTATGCGATATCAGCTAAATACATACGTCTTACAGTTTTGAAAATTATTCTAACAAAGTCGAAAAATGTCTCAAAAATCCGAATCTCATTATTATTTTATATGTGATCGTCTTGAGATCTCGGAATTAAGTAATAATTTAGTCATTTTACAAGTTTTATTCAAGCATATATTTTATAAAACAGTTTCTTCCATTTTGATAATGTGTTAGAACCAGATATGTTGATCCGGCTTAAAGGACCAAAATATGCTTTAAAATAGATTCGGTTTAGTTACTTACATGTTTCATATAATGTTTTTATAATACTTGTAAAATGACAGCTTGGTCCAATGTTTATGCTTTAGCGTGCTTCGCCTGTTCTTCGGCTTGCATCTTCGTACGAAGAGACGGTACATCTTCTGGGATACGCACGATCTTGTGGAATTTCTAGAATAAAAATATACATTTGTATTGTTATAGCAATACATCTTACAGATTAGCAATATTGGAAATTCCAATATTTGTTGGGTTTGTTTTTTGGAGTATGAATATCTGTTTTTCCTTGTTTAAGGTCTTGGAAATGAATCTTGTTATGAAATTCAGCATATATACTTAAGTATTTAAGACAGTGATACATTAGAACTTGATGAAATACCAAGTAACGATACATATTCTATAGCATCCAAACGAAAATGTATTTATCAGGAAAATAATTTAGTTGTGCTGGATTTATACCTCTCTCCAAGTCCCAGGAGTGACTCTCCATAAGTAAACCATGTACCCTGGGATGCAGAGCATAGAGGACAAGGCAGTGAACCAGCCGAAGGCGTGCGACCACCACGGGTATTCGTAGTTCATATACTTGATCGGAGTCCATTGCACCAGGTTGAAGAAAAAGACGCTCTGAAATTTTAAGAATACAGTTCTGATATCAGTTTAATTAAGTACTCAATGTTTTATATTCCAAACAATTGTTTAGTCTCCACAGCTTACATCTTATCACGGGGATGGTACCAAGTTCAAAACGCTTAGTTAAACCTTGGACTCTAAGGAAATATGATTGTCATGTCATTATACTACGTTTGATATTTAAATTACTTTATATATAATACATTTACATGTAAAATACACAATGCAGCTGTAAGAATAATTTCTAAAAAGTTGCAATCTTGCCGGATCAAAAAAAAAAAAAAAAAAAAAAAAAAAAAAAAAAAAAAAAAAAAAAAATCAAAGAATTTTGTCTTATAAAAAAGATATGACAATCATGCCGATAGCAATTTTGTCATTTCAACGATCCACGATCATGACCTCCTAGTTCATCAGATGAGATAAAGTTATGAAAAAAAAATATTTGAAGTAAGAGAAGAGAAGAAAAAAAACATATCAATCAGATGAGTAAAGTTTTGATTTTGAAGTAAGAGAGGAAGAAAATAACCGTACTCACAATACAAATGGCAGGCGTGAATCCAACCCAGCAGAACTTCCACCAGATTGTAGGGTAGTAGCCAATCATCTCTTTAATTCCATCGTAGAATCGGTTGACGCCAAACGCCCATGAGATGGAGACGCATTCGAAGAAGATTAGGAACAGCAAACAGAAACCAGAGACTGCATACGAATCGAGGATTTGGAAGACGTACATACCTCCCTGGAATTAAACAATACTTATGAAGAAGTGTCTTTCATTACTGTGAAAGTAAGTGGTATTTTTATAATAGTAAAATCATAGTAATGAACGACGCAATCGTACCGGAAAACATAATGCTTATAATTCGCAGTTTTTCTAATGCTGTCCATGCAAGAAAACATCATAATGGGAACCTAAAAAGGGACTACAAATATCTGAATCTGAATTAATATAATTCTTCCCTTAAACTGGGAGATCCGAATTGAGAGAAGTTTAAGGTTGATTTACTTATTGTCTGTAGGTTATTATTTTATAATCTACAGTAGAAACAGAACCAAAAAAAAATAAGAGAGAAGGTAGCAATAAATAACTTTCAATACTACCAGTAGAACAATGAAACCTATACTTTGTATAAATCCGTTAAATCTAACGTACTTCAGAACCACCTCAGATATACACGACATCCAACCAAATATGAGATAAAGCAGGTGACAGCAATGAAGATCTCCTTCCTTCTCCTTAATAACTTGGGCCACTCATCGATAACAGCAGTGATGAAGCCTTCCATGGTGCAGAACTGGCTGTCAAGGCCGATGAGCAGAAGCATGAAGAAGAACAGACAGGACCACAGAGGAGCACCAGGGAGTTGGAGGACTGCTGATGGGTACGCAAGGAAAGCAAGTCCTGGACCTAAGAAAATAAGAGTAATGTTAAGGATTAACGACATCAGACTTAATTATTCTACCCTGACTTTAATAAACGTTTTTTTGTTAATATTTTTATTTTTTTTTTTTTTTTTTTTTTTTTTTTATTTTTTTTTTTTTTTTTTTTTTTTTTTTTTATTATTATTTCTACATCACTGTATTTAATTATTTTTTTTGTTGCTGAAGATCGTTACATAACGTTGTTAGCATTATTGTATTATTTTAAAACATTTAATTTTTGAATATTTTTTCATTTTTTTTTTTTTTTTTTTTTTTCAATTAATTTATAGAAACGGATTTAATTATGTTGAAAATTTAATATATGTATTTCAGCAACGACCTAGAGGTCTTTTGTAAATTTTTAACGGTATCATAAAAAAATAGGTATGTGTATCAAAATATTTGACAAAACTCAAAGCATAATACAGAATTATAACATGAAAAGTTGTTTTCTGTAAATAATACCAATTTAGCGTCAAATTCAAGAAGGAAACAACAAAATTAAATACCTGATGCTGCAACTTCAGCTACTGGTCTTTGTTGTTCATGGGCCATAAATCCAACAACAGAAAAGATCACGAAACCAGCGAACATCGACGTACTCGAGTTCACTGAACATACGATCAGAGCATCCCTAAAAAGGAAAAAAACTTCTGTAGCTGCTGTATTCATATTTTGGACAAATTCGTGACACGCGTGTCATTAGAATAGATAAGTTTTAAAAGTAATAACTATAAGCTTCATGTCCTCTAAATATACAAGACGAAGTAATTTTTTGGATTGAATATGTAAATGAATGTATTTATTTAAAACGGAATATTACACATTACTTATTGAAATCATGAGCCTACTACCGCTTCCGAAGCAACTTACTATTATTTTAAAACTCTAAACCCTAACGGTGCTTTCAATTATAAAATTGTGCCAACGCAAACGTTCCAGTTAATAAAAAAAGCAATTATTTCTAGAGTTCTAGAAGATACTCACTTATAAACATTGTTAGTGAACTTGTTATAGCTGCCAAGAGCAACCAGAGTGCCCAGTCCAAGGCCGTAAGAGAAGAAAATTTGTGTGACAGCATCTATCCATACTTCCGATTCTAGAAGCTTCGACATATTCGGCATTACATAGAACTTGATACCCTCCATAGCTCCGGGAAGCGTGATACCTGATGAAGGAGAATAGTTCAACGTTTTCATTGGCAACTGTGCTATTTTCGTGTCTTTAGGAACTGAGCTGTTTTCTCTTATGAATTCTCCAAAAATAAAAGATCTCGTCTTATATTAGGATAAGCAAGTTACTGTTATGTTTACCACAATCAAACCAGACACGCAAGATTAAACAACTGTAAATCAATAATAACATTACGATTGAAACTTCTTCTTAAAGAAAACTGAAATTTAATCGACATTTTATGAATTGTTACCTAACTTTCACGTGATCAATAAATCAGATGTTATCAGATAGATAACAAGCCAGTTCACTAATATTTAAGCATTTGAAATACTAACCTCTGATCAAGAGAACTGTTAGCAAGAAGTAAGGGAATAGCGCAGTAAAGTAGACGACCTTCCCAGTCCACCTGACGCCTTTCCAGATGCAGAAGTAGCAGAGAACCCAAACTAATAAGAGAGTTCCAGCGAGTTCCCAACGAATGTTACCAATATGCTCAATGCCACTCGAAATTTGGAGGGCACGACGTCTGTTGAAGAAAGACGGATTGTTTACTAAATTGCGATTGTCCAAGTGCGTGTAATTCTATGCACAGTGAACAATTCTGTAAAGATGATTATTAGATAGCTTTGTAATACGGCACATAATCTAAATTAGAACTTACTCCCAGAATTCTTTTACAGGATCAGAAAGGACAGCTTTGCTGATATTTCGTCCATTCAAGGTGCAGAAGGTGGACATATCAATAGGCGAAGACCAGCAAATAAGGTTCTTACGGTCGTAAGGGTTGACGCAAGAGTTCGTGTTCCAGTAGTTGTCACATGTACGCCATGGCACATCTGATAAAAAATGTCACTAAATTAGTAAAAAGTTTATTAATTTCTAAGCAAGAAATTTAAATCGTCACAAATTCCACCACAATTAAAAAGATGTATAGGTAAATTTATCTATCCATCATTATCTTTTCTACAAACGCAAAAACTTCTCGTAATTAATTAGCTATGAGAAGTTTTTGTTTGTATATTTATAAGAATTCTAAACTTGATACCCACTCAAAATCTAACTTTTTTTACCTTAGGTTAGGTTACATTGTTGAAATTTAATCTGGGATGATGTAGCATTCTAATGGTTCAAGAATTTTTGTAATCAGTTTAGTGTTTTTGATTTATTCATTGCAACCATACAACAGTACAAATATTTCCTTTTTATAATATTAGTACAGATTTATATTTTGTCATTTTTTTACTTTTTTGTTATTGTTGCTGTTCTGTTTAAAATTATTAAAATAAATAGGTACCTGATCGCATTGACATGAAGAAATAGAATATGGCCCAAGCAAGGATCACGATGTAGTAAACGTTCATCCAACATGACATCACAGCAGCCGCATACCCAATACCTAGAATATTTTCATAAAATTTCATTCGCTTTAAATCAGGCAAGATTATGAAAAGAAAAAAAAGAGATATTCATAATCGCATTCTGGTTGATTCTTTTTTAACGAGCCTATAAGCTCGTGTGGTCATTATCCTAGCGTTAAATCCCAGTTGCAGTTGGAGCGTTCGCTTCGAAGCCTGAGGTCTGCTTTCCTTTCTTTTGAAAGAAAGAAAGAAGAAAGAAAACAGGTTTATTTTTAGGACATATACAAGTGAAACATTGAAATTAATAAATAAAGCACAATAAAAAAAAGACAATACAACCATAAAGTAACTGAGGATATACATAAATTAAGTCCTAAACATTGGATCAAGCTCAGCAAAAATGTTGATCTTTCAGACCAATGCTGATCTTCCGCTTGACCCTAGAGCGACGTCACGGCAAACTACACATTATATTATTAATAAATAATTATATAATTGTTGTAATAAAGAGAATATTAGTACTGAGTTCAATAAAATTACAAATATTTATAGCATAAAATTCATATACAACACATATACATATAATAAATGTAACGATATTATACACAACATATTATATGGTAAACAAGGTAAATAAATAACATTAAAAAAAATCTTTTATTTGTCACATAACGCTATCTTCAGCGTCCCCCTATTTTGAGACCATTGGTATGCATGTCATCCTTGAACCTCATCAACCTAGCACTTTTTAGGCTTACCCCTTCAATGAATCAATTAACAACTCTTTATTGTACACCAATATACCAAAAAAACTATGTCTCATCATGCACAAAAGCTGGTCTCATCGCTAAAAATCGATCTCCTTCATCCATACAAACCACAAACCAGCCTGTTCTATCAGAACCTGGCGGTAAAACCTCATATACTGACTATTATAAATCAGAAGTGTTGTGTATACCGCAACAACTGTGGACATCAAAATATCCAAAACACTATTTCTGTAAAAATCTACTCGATGTTTCAGACACTGTGTATCTGCAGCATATTTTCTCAGCATAAACCACAAAACTTAAAGCATCACACTTTTGTATCAAAAGTGAGCAAACTTATGAATCAGATAATTAAATCGGACTTCTTTCATTCGTCAAGTTATACGAAATAATCTAACAAATTGTTCGACGTTAAAATGAGATGCCTGCGATAAAAGGCAATTTTACCGGACAAAAGGGATCACATTTCAATAACCTTCCTTAATGAGGGCACCTGTCTCAAAGGGTTTTATTGTGCGAAATTGTAGCATTTCCGAAATGCCTTGTCTGATTACAGGATACCTTGTCAAATGCTTCAGAGGAAACCTTTTGTTCCTTTTAGAATTTCGATATCTGAAGTTAATAAATTCAGGCAAGTGGCAGTCCACAAACTATGAAGGGTTCCCGTAAAGATGACAAATTTCTTCTTTATTCGTCATTTAACTACGGAACCATAAGATAATATTGAACAAAAATACCCAATTTCTCTTATTACCAATCTACATTATAATATAACAAATCTATAAAGGATTCTAGTTTGTACAATGCGTTTAAAAATGAGAAGAAAATCAGGTGGCCTAATTTGCAGCAGCAGAATCCGTAAATGCAAGATTTAGAATTTTTGACAGTCTTTCTGTTGGAGCGTCACGTGAAAACTACTGAACTAATTTCAATGAAACTCAATACAAAGCTAACTTATGTTCCGGTTCAGAACTTAAGAGACTTCATCCTGATATATAACATCGTTTCTATGGAAAAGATAAATATAGAAGAAGGTAACGTTGATGTCGCGTGTTTTTCACTGGCACATACTAGTAATAAATTAAAACCTTATTACCTTTAAAAATCGGCGCAATTTTAAACACTCCCAATCCGCCGATAGTGAGCATTTGTCCCATGGCCAGCTCCATAAAGAACATAGGTATGCCAGCCAGGAACAGCGTTAAGAAGTAAGGTATTAGGAAGGCACCGCCGCCGTTCTTGTAACAGAGATATGGGAAACGCCAAACATTGCCCAAGCCAATGGCCAGGCCTATCACGGAGAGGATGAAGTCTAACTTGCTGGCCCATGATCCTCTTTCCGGAAGATCGGACTTTACTGCAACATCACTGGAAATGAATGAATAAGTATAGGGATAGAAGATAACTGCCAAGAAACGATAATCGCCCAAATAAAATCTGGAATTTGTGATTTTTTTGCAATACATGTGACTAATCTGTTCTTGTTTTTAATCGATTTTAAAAAACGAGGAGGCACTTTGCATTAGATGCGCCGTTTACCGTCTTTGGCCAGTAAAAAAAACTGAAGTCCAAATAACATTTTAATTTTAGTTTATTATTTTAATATGATTATTTCAAGTAAGTAAGTTTTTTTTATGTCTATCAATCGAAGTAACCACCCATGCAATCGATGCATCTTTACCAACGCAGTGGCAGTTTCTAGATGCCTTTCTTAAAGAAATTAGCTGGACGGGAGGAAGAAAATTCTTCAGAGGCATTTTGTACTGCCTCTCCGGTGTTGATTTTTTTCTCTCAACCTTTGTAAATTGTAGACCGTCTGCTGTGCAGTGTGAGGTCGCACCTTGTTGCAGGAGCAATAGAGTTAAGCGATTGACCAAAGCTGGTTTGAGACGTGGAAGCTTCTCCATCATTGTGTTACGTTCTTCACAGTACGCATCTGTAGTAACGATCATCTCGTTTGGTAAGAAGGTGTGATTAATCACAGCGGCGCTAGACCACCAAACTGTGACCATCACTTTTCTAGGGGTAAATTTTCGTTTAGGGAATTTTTTAGGTGCTGAACCAGGATCCAACGAACTTGCTGAACGCTTGAGATCGTCAAATAGAATCTATTTTGCGTCTCAGATAACAACTTGGTTCAAAATTCCTTCGTTTGTGTACCTGTTGAGCAATGCAAGGCACGTCTCAACTCGTACTTCGCGCTGGCGATCATTGAGTTTGTGAGGCACCGATTTGTCAAGATTATTTACCTTGCCAATAAGACGCAAGAGACTAATATTATTTTGACGCTAACGTCGAAAGCTGCTGCTAACTCAGCCGTAGGTTGAGTAACATCAGCTTCCACAATCGCTTTTAATTCGTTATTATCGACCAAAGTTTTCGGACTACCACAAGGTTCATTTTTCAGGCTGAAATTTCCAGAACGGAAGCGGGCAAACCAGTAGCAGGTGGTGCGTTCGGTTATAGTGTTCGCTCCGTAAACGTCTTTGATGTTGCCTGCCGTTTGTGCCGCGTTGCTGCCACGATGGTAGGTACTCATATTCCATAATTACTTGAAATTTTAACGTACCCATGATGGCGAAAAAGGTTCAAATGCGATGAAGATATAACGCTAATCAAGAAACAAATGACGAATATAGAAAAATAATTCCATGGTTTTTAAAATAAAATTAATTTGACACAAATAGTACATATTAATTCATGAAAACATTAGAATCGGTGTATTACGAAAAGGCCTTCGTTATATCACTTACATTTAGCCTTTCGATTTTGAAAATAATACACAGATAATATTATTTATAGATTGTTATACGGTGACCTAGGTTCAGTATTTCACTTATAGTCTTCAGGAATTATGAATAGAATGCAATACATATAACTAAGTTAAGTTTTCTTTCATTGTATTCGTTTATAAAGTCATTGTAATAATGTATTTAATATTTTTAGTCACTTACCTAGGTTTATTACTGCCTCCTTGAGCGCTCAGCTCGATGTCATCGACACGGCATTCGTTTTTTGTGTCCATCTCTTTTTCTCTTGTTTCTTCTTCTTCGTTCTCTTGCTTCCCTTCTTTTATCAATACCCGCGTTTTATCCTTTAATTAATTCTAGGGGAACTGAATCAACATTTTTAAAGTACGTCGACTAGAATTGGAGTGCCGTTATTTTATTGTCTGGAACAAAAAAATATTTATTTAATATATTTAATACATGATAACATTAACAATAACGTATTTCTTTTATTTGCTTGTTTTTATCCGTGCAGGAACGGAGAAAGAATAAAATTTGCTGTGGACGGGCCGGCAACAAAACAACCCACGGCCAGGTGGTAGGGCATTTGCCCGACTCGATGTAGCACCCTTGGTGTTACAAATGTCCATAGGCGATAACCGCTTTACATCAATTGGGCCGTCTGCCTGTGTTCTGAGCTCCTGCAATAAAAACTAAAACTCACATCTCACTAAGCATAATATATGTTATATTATAATTATTTCGATGCAAATTTATCTAATAACCCATTATTATAATTATTAAACAACGGATTTGATATATTATTTGTGTTGTATTGTTCTCCGTGGCTACACCTGCTAGTCCCAGGTGGAAGAACAGTGCTGGTCTTACCGGCTAACTAAGCCGCTAAGTCTGGATCCAATTTTAGGACTTATATTGATGCATAATCAAGACAATGTCTGCAGCTTAGCACTACCGCGTATTGATTTGTTTGAGTACAACGGACTCAGGACCGATTTTACAATCATCAAATAAGTAAATTATTAGTCGAATAAATTATAACCTGAGTGAATTCAAAACTGAAACCATTCAACTGTTTTATTCATGAATCTGACATTTTTATTTGTTCCGTGTTATAACTTTATTCTATGAATAATTTTTATATGGTGATTAGCTGACCCGGCGAACTTCGTATCGCCATTTTCTGAACTCCTAAAAGACTTTGTTCCATGAAATAAAGACAAAATCGGTCTAGGTGATCAGGAGGATTCTAGAACCCGATCTCAGCGCCACCTACTGGTTCTAACTGTGAATCTAAACCATCCGGGAGCCCACACAAAAACAAAATCACCAAAATCGCTCCCGGTGATTAGGAGGATTCTAGAACCCGATCTCAGCGCCACCTACCGGTTCCAATTGTGGCTGTAAACCATCCTGAGACCCTCAAACTTATAAACAACATTTCATCAAAATCGGCTGTATACTTTATGATCCTATAAAGACATAAAAACAAACATTCATTTTTATATCAAGATTACGAAACGACCGTCAGCAGTTTTCGAGGAAAGTGCTAGTGCTTTATAAAGATTTCGCTTTTGGCAAAATGGCTTAAGAACCTAAGACAGAAGCAGGCCACATTGAAAACACCAATAACAAGTAAATAGTACACGCTGTATGTATATTTAAAACTGCACCGGAGAGACCGATGGATCCCAATTTGCTAATAGAATAACAACCTGACCACTCGTTTATACCGATCTGGGCTATTACTAAACCATTTATATTCTTTGCTATCCTGGTACTATTAGGTCACGTTGCAGTACGTCGCTGAAGGAAAACATCGTGATAATTGGCTGATGATTATACCTACAGGGGAATTTGAAGATGTTTCTTATATATAATATTTATTTATATTATATGTTATAACGTAAAATATCTCTAGCGTACACAACCCTGCCTTTTTCTTCTCCCCTTCTCCCTAGACTCATAGTTTTTCTGGAAGAAAACTCTTTTAGGGTTAAGCTCACCTTTGTGATGTACAAACCACTATTCTATAATTTTGTATTTAACTTTTTGTGTACAATAAAGAATAAAGAATAGGGGCCGAATCAACTCAAATTATATACTTTTTATCAACTAGTCTGGCGTACATGGTATATGTATGTATGGTATGATATTATCATCGAGACACCTTTTCAAGAAAAACGAAGTCACTGAAAGCGCACGTTTTATTTTTAAGAATTTTATTTACGATTTCCATACCGTACTGATTCACATAATTTATTATCTTAGAGAACACCCCAAAACGTGGTCAGTACTTTTGGACACTACTAGGGTTACATTTTAGCCAATTGTACTATTTTCATCACTAATTCAATTGTCGCGCTTTTTGTAAAAATCATGATCTTTGGTGGCCGAAGCAAAAGCAAAGTAAGTAATATATGGACCTGCAAAATGCAATAATAATACAAATTCTGACACCCATGTTGTACCTGTCTTCTATGGCATTTTAGGGGCCTATGCAGAGAGTGGCACACGCCATAGTCTCCATATTCCGAGACTCCTAGTACCACTAGCAGTTCACCTAGTAAGGTACTTTTTGTCCTCATTTCCCACAATAGACCTAAACCAGCCTGGGCTTGCCTTTGGGTTCATTATTAATAGTGTCGACATGGATAATCGCCGGTCATTGTCACGCCACATTTACATTAAATTTGTCAAGGGGCCTCTACGTGTTGGCCTTCCCATAGTCTCAAGCAAGCCCTCCAAATATCTAACCCATTTTTATGGCCCATGATCTCGAAAGACATACATTTGTACAAATTTAATTTAAAATAATGAATGAAAAATGAATGTGTACTATTTTCCCCCTACATTTCCCAAAAGTACTATATTTTCACGGTAAAAAAATTACTATATCTCTTCAAAAAAAGGTGGTAGCCTTATTTTCACCTGATCCATCAATTCTTATGTATTTCGATAAGCTGAAGCCGAATCTGAGGTTAGTTTGGCCCATACACCTTCAAAATGTTGAGGTTGTGGTCAAGATTTGATGGTGTATGGATCAAACTGACCTCAGATTCTGATACACAAGCATAGTCTGGTCAAAAGTACAGAGCACTTTTCTGTGGGCGAGTGTTGTTTAATAAGTAATTTAAATTATTTCTATGTCTTGTACTGTCTTTTTACATTACATTATTTTTTCTTAGAAACTACTGGTTCTCTTTTAACGAAATTTGACAAAAAGATTTTTATGTATACGGCTATACAAAAAGTAGTGAAACTGCAAAAATTAAAAGATTATCAGTGACAACATACTTTATAACATATTGGAAGATATTATGTTTTAATTTTTTATTAATAACGCTATCACATTTATTTAAAATACAAAAGAAAAGCAAGTATTATGTTTAGATAAAAATAATAATTCCAGGTAGGTATTTTGAAACAATGCCAATGCCAATTGTTCACAAAAAATTACCCTCTGATTTTATATTTTTATTACGTAAAATAGGGTATTTTAAGATACTAATTTGAAATGTTTGTATTTTAAGCATTAGTTTTTTTTGTAATTCGATTTTAAAATTATTTCTCCGATGACGTCATAAGGGACAAGTTACATTGATTTCCTTGCCTAGAAAACAAAAATAATAAACTTTACTAATCATAGTAATCTGTGCTACTATTTAAATGTCACTGTCATTATTCATTACGTATCGTGATCATTTTAATGTTTTTTGTCGCTAGGCTTATAATTTTTCGTGTTCAACCATTATTATTTTCTATAGTTAGCGTTAAATTTTTTAAAGTGATCTTTAGGAAAATCCATGTTACAGATTTAAATCAAATAATGTACAGCTAGAATTTTTTTACACCCTAAGCAGGCAAACAGGCAGACGGCCTACCTGATTGGATTTAGTAAGGTCAAATAAAGGTCAAACATATTTCTTATAAAATACAAGAAGATCGTACGTTTTTTGGAACTTTAACTAGACAGAAACGTTTAGGGACACCATTCTTCGAAATGGTTTTTGAAATAGCTAGATTGAAAAAAGTGAACAATCCCAGTTAGTTTTTCCGAAATAGAAATTAGTAGTAAACGAAGTATTTCAGTTTCAGACAAAGTATACAAAGAGAATAATGTTTCTGAAACTTTTTTTATTTAATGTCGGTCAACCAAGCCATCGTAGCTACTAGTTAATGCACTCGCCTCCCAAACTCAAAGCACTCGGGTTCGAATCCTAACCGGAAAGCATGCACCACTCGGTAGTTTTCTGACCTAATAAGTATTTTTTTATTGCAGGAGACAAGCAGACGGCCCACTTGATGGAAAGCGGTTCCCATTGCCTATGCAACACTAAAAGTGCTACAAATGCACTGCTACTCTCTTAAGGGAGACTGGAACCTGGTCACTAATGCCGGAACACAATACAAGGTTATTATGACGGCATACTCTAGACTAGGGGTGGTGGCCATTCGGTCGGGCAAATACCCTACCACCTGGCGTAATGTATATTGTAACAATTCACTACCATGTACTTAAAACATCATAATGAAACCTGCACATCGAGATAACCGATTCAAACCAGCCAAGCCATATTGTAAAGAGTGCAGGGTGTTCTGACCATTCTCCAGTATCTATACATGGGAGTCCTTGTGGTACCATCTAGTCATGTAGGTATTAAACCCTTATTACACAACACTGATTTAGGATCCCAGAACAGAGAGTGGCGTGGTCTAACTCAAGATTCCCACTTTCTTTTTATTATACACCGCCCTTAGGCTAGCAACATACTTGTCGAAAGTATGGCGCCGAAAGTTCGGCTAAATACGCTCGCGGTGTTTTTAGATAACCTATGACACATCAACCGAAATTTAGTAGCATTCGGTATAATGCCGAATCTTCCGCCTAGTGGGTGGTTCCGTGAGAACACATTCGTGTTACGCGACCGAAAGTTCGGCAAACATTTGTTGAACTATTTTATGTGCATAGTCCGATACGTTTACGCATTTATAATGTCACGACTTTATGCTGTTAACACTGATAAAAGTATTACTTTAAAGGTATAGGTATATAATCCATAAGATGTTTGGAGAAAACTTTCGTACAATACTTTTTTAAATCGCTTATGGCGTTGAACTCTGCGTAATTCTTACTGTACAGCGCGGTTTAATGTACTCTGCCAACCACTTATTAAGACCGATAATTCAGTCGCCGAATTGTCGGCAGCGTATCTTCGGCAGATGTCGTTACATTGAGAGAAAGGTTTCGAAAAACAGCGTATTGTTACTTATTAAACACTCACTGAATGATTGTAATTTCTACGAATTTCTCTTATACTCCTTTGGTCTCACTGGTAAGATAAAAGGCAAGAACGATACCGTAAAAACTTACATTTAAAAAAAGCACAGCATCATAACAACATATCCAACATTCAAGCCACAACACTGTTCACAGCACACCCGAAAATCCCGCCGAATTTATTTACCCGCGTCTATGGCTCACGGCTTTCCCTCCTATACAAATGTCAAATGTGGTAAAATGGCGTCTCTCTGGACAGCTGATGCGTGCTACTGGTATGAAGCCACATGCTTGACTGCGGTTGATATCAACACGCATATTACAAGCTATAGGATGGTATACATGTGAACTCCACAGCTGTCAGAGTTAGAAAGAATTTATGAGCGTTTCACTGTTAACAATTTGGACCCTCCGGAAGGATTGAGGGGATACGGGCAGCCGATGCTAATGACGCCGCGGCTTGGGACTTGTGTACGCGGTGTGACGTACCTTGAATATGACGAGGTAGGTAGATATCATATCATATGGCCTTAGCCAGATTTAGACAAACCACAAATTGTCTTATGAAAATTAAGCTTTTGTATACAGTATACACAAAAGTCGAAGAATAGTCAGTATATCAATTTCGATTACAAGAGATACAGCGAAGTTTGGCCAGTTTAGTTAGTAGATAGACAAGAAACTACTGTGCATGACATAAGTAGAGATAGAGAACACTTTACAACATAAATTCTTTAAAATAATTGCATTAAGAAACAGGAATATGGAATATGTTTATTCTTCTTCTTTTAAGTCGTTCCCTCACTACTAAGGATTGTGACTTTGATGGCAGTGAATAATGGCTCTCCTCCACTGAGATCGTTTTCGAGCACGGTGGAGGGCCGAGTTAATCAATATGTCCATTGGTAAACAACCTATTCAGTCCACCTGTTTGGAGATACCACGAAGCATCTCACCTTCAACTTTCTCCGTGACCACAAGTCTCTCCATGTTGTTTGGATTCTCGTAAACGTGTAGAGCTACATTTAAAGAGATGTTTGGTTTGGTAAATACACCTTTTAAGGCTCCCTAAAGTATTACACAACTGAAGTTCTGACTCCTGACTGGATTTCGTCTTCTCCTTAAACAGTCAGATATTTTATTGCCACTGTTATTTAAATTATCTGTAATCCTTTTATGCGTTCATTATTCAGTCATTTATTAGCATTAATTTTCTAAGTACTTATTGAAAAGGACCGACTATTGTTAGCCACTAATGCCTTTGTCATTGTGGACCGGCTATCAAGTTTAGTCAAGTTCAGTTTTATTACTGAAATTCCATTACAAGGTCTTAAAGGATCTGTGTTTCGGATTAAGCTACACTAAGTCCGAAAATTCCAATGAATGGTGTGTATGTCGTGTCCGTCGCGGAGAAACGTATTTTCTCCGTTATTTACCATGGTACTGGGTGTCTGGGATCGGACCCAGATTGGTCCGTTGTATATTACCCACAACACAAGCGTAACTTGCTTAATTTGGGGATATACAATGTGTATGTTTGTCTGCCGAGTGTGCACAATAACTACTTCTTGTAAACGTGAGTTACCTGGCAATGTTTAAAACATTATCTATATACATATAATAAAATTGTAGAGGTCAAATTTCTGTACAATGAAAAAAATGCTAAAAACCGAGTCAGGGGGATGTAAGAAGTGCAATAGAACTAATTTAGATTTTTTTCAAATTTTTTGTTTCTCTGTTTGTACCGGCTAATCTCCGAAACTACTGGACCGATTTACATGAAATTTTTTATGGTGATAGCTTATATCGCTGGTCAACATATAGGATACTTTTGATGCCGAAAAATTAAACAGTTCCCGTGGGATGGTTGAAAAGCTTTAATTACTTTGCTTCTGCCTTGACACGAAATAACTGTAAATGATTTACTTTATGTGTATGTGGTGAACAATAAAATATTTTTTTTCTATCTATCTATCTATTACTTAAACAGGCTAAAAGTAATTTCTATGCAACGTAACATAATAGAAGCTGATATTTTGACAGGGTGTGATGTTGGTGAGAGAGTTTTATCTTATATACTATAATATATAAAGCTGATAAGTTTGTTTTTTTGTTTGTTTGCTTGAACGCGCTAATCTCAGGAACTACGGGTCTGATTTGAAAATTTTTTCAGTGTTCCAAAATCGAGGGGTTTTTTTAAGTTACTATTTTTAAACTATTCCACGCGAACGAAGTCGCGGGCAGAAGCTAGTTAACAATATAGCACAACGCATTAAATCCATGGCTAACTCTGCGTGACACAGTCGCCAAGACTAATATTATCCCAGGTGTTGTAGGTGAATAATACTTGACGTTAACAAATTACTACATTAGTGTAACCATGAGTTACCTATCAGTGTTTAATGTCATTATCAATGTTTGGCTACATTTGCGTGATACAGTCACTAACACTAACATTATCCCAGGTGTAGAAGGAGCAAAATAAATACTTTTTTAATATTCTCTATATAGTATCACTTTATGCAAAGTTACTTAAGGGTAGGTGGTGCTTATATATTGTAAGTATACTATGTATGATATTACATATTCTTACCTAGTCTTTGTGATAATCCAAAATGTTTTGATAATGTTTGGGAGGCTGCTGAGACGTCCACCTCGTTTGTAGACAAAGAGATATTACGGGATTCAAAATCCTGAAATCAAGGCATGCGCAGTGAATCTTGGTCCTTCAGGTTGCTACTATGTGATCAGAATGGATTATCTTAGAGTGTAAATATTGTGAGTTTTCTATAACTGCTTTATTTTTTTGCCTGAAGCTGGCGAACAATCAGAAAGGACTTACCGTCGCCTATGGACGATTATACCACAGAACTATCGCTAACGCCTGCTGATGTCTAAGACATTTTTAAGCGACTTCAAAAAGGAGGAGATTCTTAACTTAATTGGTATTTTTTTAATACGTTTTTATTAGCTTCATACGTATGGTAGTATGTAACGGAATCTTTCAAGTTAAATTTAATCGACTTCCCGGTTTCCGATTGAGCTGAACACGTATGTGTGTGTATATCGCGTGACAATGCAATGATATGGAACGATGGAGCTGATCTGATGATGGTGTCGGAAATTAAATCACTAAAAATGAAAAATAATAAATAGTTTAAAAAAAATACACTTTTATAGAAAATCCCACTAAAAATAGAAAATAAATTTGGATTTAAAATGGTGTAAGAAAAAATGATTTTATTGAAAAAAAAGCGTCGAAAGTTACGAATAACGAGAGCCAGTAGTACAGCCTCCAAGCGTAATCCAACACAACATCTTCTCATCATCATCTCTTGTATAAGCTATTCTGTACTCAGTTTTTTCAAAAATAAGAGTTACTTTTGCTTGATGGCATATTGTTACGAACTTTAATTCTACTCTTACTTTCATTTACACGACTTTTTATGTATGTTAAAAGAATATCAACTTTATTCAGTTGCTTTAAGGTATATTTAAGTATGAATATCTAAACAAATCTTTCAGCAATGCATATTGTTTGAGTCTTTTGTTTTCAACAGGTATGCCATATATAAGGCTTCGATAATTGCAAACTTTGATTTGATGGAATTTTCCTGAAATGTCAAAAAATCTGTTTTCTAAATTACCCAGTAAGATTTGTGTTTTAGCCAGTGTTAGATACATTAGTGAAGATCGCTACAAACATGTTAGTTACATCAGGTTTTTATTGCATAAGTTCAACAGACAGAATTAGTTTTTCGTAAAGTGTAACAACATGTACAGAGGCTCAATTCTATTACTACTATGGGAAAATTGTACTATAGTATACTTCTTCCATCTCGTTAAAATTGCCGGACAAATTCGTCTCAATCGTAAGTTTGCTTGATTTTGGTATTCTGTTAAATCCAATAGAGTGCCCGTGATACGCCACTCTATCTTTATAAATACTTATATAAAACTCGCGAAAATGTAAAAAATTTGGTTACTTTACGCTTACGATAAAATGGCAGCAAAGACTCGATACGAGCCTTTACCGCCATTTTATCGTAAGCGACATCTGGACCTAAGTATATTTTTGCTTGTACTTGAAACTATTATTTTGTTTAATAATAGTTTGAAACACCTGTATAAGCAAAAATGTACTTAGGTCCAAATGTCGCTTACGACAAAATGGCAGCAATAGGCTCTATACGAGCTTTTACCGCCATTTTATCGTAAAAAACATTTGGACCTTCGTATATTTTTGCTTGTACCTGAAACTATTATTTTGTTTAATAATAGTTTGAAATACCTGTACAACAAAATATAATTAAATCCAAATGTCGCTTACAATAATATGGCAGCAAAGGTTCTATATTTGCAGTTGTGCCATTTAAGGAAAAACTGGTAGGTAATAATCAAGTAATTGAATTAACAATTGAAATCTCTACTATCCGTACCTTATCTTATCCGTACAGGAACGGAGAAAGAATACAATTTCCTGCGGCCCGGCGGCCTGTCGTAAGAGGCGACAAAACAACCCACAGCCAGGTGGTAGGGCATTTGCCCGACTGGATGGCTACCACCCCTGGTCTAGAGTATGTCGCCATAACAACCTTGTGTTGTGTTCCGGCATTAGTGACCAGGTTCCAGGCTCCCTAAAGAGAGCAGCGCATTCGTAGCACCTTTGGTGTTGCAAATGTCCATAGGCGATGGTAACCGCTGTCCATCAAGTGGGCCGTTTGCCTGTCTGCTGATCTCCTGCAATAAAAAAATAAATAAAAAAAAACATTTTTTTTAAATGCTGAACAATTTGTTTGACAAAAAATAATAATAAAGGACAATATAATAATAATATCTAAATCAGCCGATTTACATCTTTTGTTCTTTTTTCAAAAAGATTGTGCCATACTCGGCCGACGGCGTGTCGAGTCCCACGGGAGCGCGGCACATCCGGAGGGGTGACACGGATGTGACAAAATCCGGCACCAGGCATACATGCGGGTCATGCGTGAGACTAGTCCGGAGATATATCGTTGGTCTATTTACGTCAACAGTGTATTATCTCAAAAAACTGTCAGTCGCAGGAGTGCACTTCAGAAGTTAACACTTTGTATCTGAGCGTAATGGTCACGCGATTCCAGTGCTTTCTCCATACCCAAAAAGAGTTATATACCTATCTATAATATTGTAAATTGTAAAAGTATCGTCTTTGATTATTTTTTATAGTGAAACTTCTTTATCGGCGTTGGAATAAAAATTACTGTCATTTTTCCGTTACGCGCCATCTTTTTCTTGGTCGAATCTACCTTGGTAGGGGATTTATTTATTTAACCAATTTAAAGAAGTTTACTTCTTAGTGTGTACACTAGTACACGCACACATTTTTGTTCGTGTTTGTTTGTTCCGGATTCATGCAAAAATTACTGGGCCGATTTCAATGCGGTATTCATTGACCGACAGCAAATTTCCGGACTTAAAATCTGATGTACTTTGATCCTGGGGATCCCCCAGAAATTTTCTTGGCGGCGTTTTAAAGGTCAGGTTGAAAAACCTGATTCCGATGCAATTTTTCACTGATTCAAATTCTCTGTGTTATCTTTACTACCCAACCAACGTGGACGAAGTCACGGGCAAATCTTAGTGTTATCACACAACACTTATCTGTATATAAATGTAACCGAACGTGACGGTCACGCCAGTTCAATGTCTTTTCCCTACCCCAAAAGTGTTCAACGACGCACCTAAAGAACTTTTAAATTCAATAAAACTAAATAAATAAATAGGAGGATTTAAAAAATTATACATGTCTTTTTTATAATTATTTGTCATTCCTCTTATACTAATATGTAAAGCTGAAGAGTTTGTTCTTTGAACGCGCTAATCTCAGAAACTACTGGTCTGATTTGAACAATTCTTTCAGTGTTAGATAGCCCATTTATCGAGGAAGGCTATAGGTTATATATCATTACGCTAAGACCAATAGGAGCGGGGCAACGATGAAGAATGTTTCAAAATCGGGGGTTTTGAAAACAAATTTCACGCGGATGACGTCGCAGGCACAGCTAGTATTGTATAAACTTATCGTTTTGACATAAATTGTATGACGTTTAAGTGTGTATTTAAGTTAAACATCGAATGTTATTAGGTTTTTGTTCCCGTTCAACATTCTCTACTTAACAATTATCTCACGAGCATAAGAAGTTATACCCTATTTCCCCCGTTCCTAAACGCAGAAGGTCCGGGTTCGATTATCAGTCTGAGAGTCTAAGATCAACACTGGAATTTTCCGTTGTATATTAGTCATATTACCCATAACAAAAGCTTAACTTGCTACTACGAATTTACTAACTAATTGTATATTCTGCAATGACTAGACTTGAGGATTTGAAGACTTAGAGGAACTACTACTCTAGACTTGAATTCTCTACTAAAAATGAAACAAAGATATCATAGTAAACTTAATTTTATCTTCGGATACATCCCAGCGACTTTATCATTTGACCTATATGTATTACAGGTCGCGCTACGCGTGAAATGGGAGGCGATTACCAACGCGCGGTAGGAAGTTAATAGCGGGGGAACCTATGATACCTCAGGGCATGTTGATCGACTGTCATTGGAGTATATTTTCATGGGTTAGGATTTAACTTCTGTACATAAGAGAACCGCTGATAATAGTTCCTGCTTTTAACAGTGGTTTTCAAACAGTATATTTAAAGAAAGGAAGTTGACAGATTAGGTAACTCTTAGTGGACTTCATTAACCAAATTATAAAATAAATAACAAAATTATATATTTTTAAAAGTATACAAATGTCAACTAAAATATTATAAATGGTAAAATCACAGATTACATTAATATGTAGGAAAGGTGGCATAACTAATAATAAACGTTATAATAACAGAGTTGAGATTTATGTTGAACCTTGAAGGCTGATGTTTTAAAAATGATATTAATTAAAAACGAATATAAGTATTCTCACGAATATAGGCATTCTTAAACATATGAAACCTGATTTGAGTGTTCGTAGTGGCGCGCGGGCGCGGCGACCGGCGCGGGCGACATGGCGCGTTGAGCGCGCGGGCAATTCAAGCCATTCATACAAGTGGCCGCAAGTAAGGAATTTTTCATTTTTTTGCCATTTTAAGGAAGAATTTTCTAATAAGGATAAGTCCTCACCACTAGGACGAGCCGCGCGCGTCACTACGGACAAGTGCGCCGCGCGCGTTCCCGCACCCGCGCCGCCACCGCGCCCGCGTGTTCAGTGTGGCCTAGCACTTATTGATTAATTGTTCTAAAGTAAGAATTGTGCTTTTTTGCCAGAAGAACACCATTATTTGGCGACAGTCAAATGATTGATTAAACATTGATACATTGAAAAATATAAGCTGTTGGAGTTAGTTCTTTTGCCTACCATTATAGTAATCTATGGAGTAATTGTCAAATATCAAATAAATTGTAAACAGCTGAAAAAAGTAAAAACATGTTTTGAAACTTGCTTAAAAGTATTTTATTTTAAAAAGATCTTTTTAAATGAAAGATACACAATGAATAATATTTGTAGATTGTGTTTAACCGTATCTACGGAAATAAGTCTTAAACTCTGCGAGGAAACTGAGTTGTTAAATAAAGTTTGGAGTTGTTTATCTATAAAGGTAAGAGAATGTATGTATGTAATGTAATGTATTTTATCTGCATTTGTTTCCATGTTGTATTTTCTTTCTTAAAGAACCTAGAGCTCCATTGTCTATACTATCTGAAATATGAAGTAATTTGAAATCTCTTCTAATAGTTTAGGTTGTAAATAAGTGCAATAAAGCATGTGCGCCTCAGGCTCCCGGGTCTCGACCCCAAACGCCCGCAAGTTACAATATTGTATCTTATATATAAAAATCAATGTTTGTATGGTTGTCCTCGATGGGCTCCTAAACTATTGGTCAGATTAGGATGAAACTTTGGTAGGGTCTTCTGGGGACACCCAAATAGGTTTCTGGCTCAAAAAATCTATATAAATAAAAATCAACGTTTGTATGTTTGTTTGTCCAATATGCGTTCCTAAAACATTGATCAAATTTTCATAAAACTTTAGTAGTGTTTTGAGGATGCCCAAAAGGGTTTCTTGCTTAAAAAATCTATATATCTATAAAAAAAAAGATGTTTGTATGTGTTCTTAAAGCATTGATCAGATTCTGATGAAATTTAATAGGGCGCCCTGAGGATGCCCGCAAGGATTTATAAACTTGTGAGGTATTTCTGATTACCAAATATGACGTACTAGCTTTTGCCCATGGCTTTGCTCGCTTTTTGTTACCAACAGGATTTATTTGGGATTAAAGTAACCTATGTGTTATTCCAAACTACATATTTGTGTCAAATTTCATCCGGATCTGTTCTGATGTATTGACTAACAAATATCCATCCAAATTTTCATGTTTATTATATTAGTATAGATTAAGAAAGTGGAAAGGATCACTAGCAAAAATTTCGGGTGGGGTATAGTTATATATATAACCCTATAACTATACTGCACCTTATTCAATAATTGAAAAGCTGGGTGTGGTTTACATATATGTCCCCGGAATCATAAGTAATGAGCGGGGGATGGGGGAGGGGGGTAGGAAAACTCACCCCTTCTGCAACTCCTATATGTCGGAAATGTGTAGTTCCTGAGTTATTAATGTTTTTGTCAATCTAACCTCACTTCTGTTTTTCACTAATATATAAGATAAATAGTGAATGGTTACCAGTCGGTTCTGGCGCTTTGGTCTACACAAAACCTAACCTAACCGACTGCTTAAAACTCCACATATTTAAATTTTCGGATACATACAGTCTCCTATTTCGATTAATCCCGTCAAAACACGTAAAAAAACGTCTCGGCGACAAAATTACCAGATCATTGTCGTGAATTTCAAACTTCGATAATTAATTGAATATGTATTTTTTCCACTCAAAACCAATTTCAGTTGTTATAAATAAGTCTTAAATATATTCCTAAACACATTAACCATTAAAATCACCCAGGAAATTATCCGGGGACATACTTACATATATGTCCCCGTAATCATAAGTAATGAGGGGGGATGGGGGGGGGAAACTTACCCCTTATGCTACTCCTATGTGGTGGAAATGTATAGTTCCTGAGTTATTAATGTTTTTGTCAATCTAACCTCACTTCTGTTTTTTACTTATATATGTAGCCGCAGACGTCCGATCGCCACGGCGGCCGCTCACAAACTGTTGCGGACAGAATCACTCCACTGACGTCACCCCCGTAAAGCCCGTGCGACCACGCCCCGCCTACCGCGGGGACATAGCTCGCTCCGTTAGCTGCTAAGCGTCTGCATTTTTGTAGTACTTTAGTAAGCGCGGAGCGAGCCTACATCATGCATTCCTGAACTGCAATTCAAACACACAACATTGTTTTACTTCTACTTGAAGACCTCCAAAGTGGTGACCCCGCAAGAAAACCACCTTCTGAAGAAAGGATCATCTCGAAACAAAATTCCTGCAGGATAGAAAACTCTGCTCGTCTGTTTAGCCGATCAAGCTCAGACAATATGGAAGATTGCAGTAAAGCAGCAGCAGCCAGCCATGAACTGAAGGAAGTATCCGGCCTCGCTTTGACACCAAGAATTCCACCACTCTGGCGCGACAGATTAAGGCTATGGTTTGTCCAGTTTGAAGCCATCGTCTCGGCACAGAAAAAAGGCGACAAGGCGATGTATGAACTCGTCGTTGGACAACTGGAACGACAGGATATCGACGAAATAAGTGACATTTTACTAAACCCACCCGCTGACAACAAATACGACACCATCAAGAAGAGACTCCTCAACGTATACGAAGAATCTGAACAGAGGCAACTACAGCGACTAATCTCTGAAGTGGAACTTGGAGAATTGAAGCCATCACAATTACTAAGGCGTATGCAACATCTAGCTGGCAACAAAGTGTCTGAAACAGCGCTCCGCCTAATGTGGATCAGTCACCTGCCACCAGCAGCCCGTGCAGTACTGGCCATCAGTGAAAATATTGCCAAGCAGTCTCAACTTAGTGAGCTTGCGTTGGTGGCCGACAAAGTCGTCGAAAACTCCACACCAACAAACCCGATCTTCGCAGTCACTACAAGAGCGACGTCACCGCCACAACCACAATCACCTACAAATGCATTCAGCGAGCTTCACTCAAAAATCGACCGCCTCACCCAAGAAATAGCTGAGCTGAAGACTAATCAACACCGAACGAGACCTTTCTATCGTAACTCATCAAGATCACGTTCCCGAGAGCGATACAATCAGAACCATCCCAGCCAAACTATCTGCTATTATCATCGTAGATTTGGAAATGCAGCCAGAAAATGCACACATCCCTGCAATTACCAGAAACCGGCGGAAAACTAAGCACAGCGTTGGATGCGGCGGAATCCGACGCCCACATTACTTCTCACCGCCTATTCGTCTATGACCGCAAATCACGGCTATCTTTTCTCATCGATACCGTTGCAAACGTATCGGTACTACCGCGGTTCGGCAACATCAAAGCCAAGCCTACGAACTTTTCACTATATGCCGCCAACAACACAGTCATTCCAACATATGGCGAAAAGACATTGGAGCTGGATTTGAAACTGCGTCGGCCTTACAAGTGGAAATTTATCATCGCAGCAGTGAGCAAGCCCATTATCGGAGCCGATTTTTTGAAGCACCACAAGCTACTCGTTGATGTTGCAAGCCGATGCCTTATTGATAAGGTGACAAACCTCTCAGTACAGGCACCAATAGTCAACGCAACGGAACCCACAATACGCAGCATCGACGTGGAACAAAAATACCATCGCATACTAGCCGCTTTCCCCGACATTACTCGCCCATCGTGCTTCAAAGAAACACCAAAACACAATGTTGAACACTACATAGAAACGAATGGCCCACCACTCTACTGCCGCACTCGTCCACTCGCACCGCACCGCTACATGGCCGTCAAAAAAGAATTTGAAGATATGATGCAGCAAGGCCTATGTCGTCCCAGCAAGAGTCCATGGTCAAGCCCACTACACGTGGTACCTAAGAAAAATGGGGATTTACGTGTATGCGGCGACTACAGACGTCTCAACACAGTTACTATAGACGACCGATACCCCGTACCACGACTTAAAGATTTCACGTACTTATTACACGGGAAGAAAATCTTCAGCACACTCGACCTAAACAGAGCCTACAATCAGCTACCAGTCCAAGAAGCTGACATACAAAAGACTGCCATCACAACACCATTCGGACTTTTCGAATTTCCCAGAATGGTACCAGGGCTCAAAAACGCAGGCCAAACTTTCCAACGATTTATCCACCAAGTTCTCAATGGACTCGATTTTGCATTCCCGTTCATCGATGACGTCATCATTGGATCAGAAAATGAAGAACAACATGAACACCATTTGAAAACAGTCCTACAAAGACTTGACGCCTATGGTATAACCATCAATCCATCAAAATGCGTATTTGGAAAGAAAAATTTGACATTCCTGGGATATGACGTGTCAACCGAAGGTATAAAACCACCACAAGAAAAAGTTCAAGCCATTACTGACTACCCCCGGCCAGCAAACATCGAAGAGCTCCGTCGATTCCTCGGTATGATTAACTTTTACCGTGACTCCATACCGAAGGCCGCAGAACTCCAAATACCACTCAACACTTACCTACATAACTGCAAAAAGCGGGACAAAACGAAGATCGAGTGGACAAAAGAGGCCGAAGAAGCATTTGAAGCGTGTAAGGCCAGCATACAGACCGCAGCCTTACTCGCTCACCCATCACCATCAATGTCAGAACCAATGACGCTCATGTGCGATGCATCCAATACATGTGCCGGCGCCGTCCTTCAACAGAGCACTAACGGCAAGTGGACACCGCTAGGGTATTTTTCGAAGAAACTATCCGACGCCCAACAACGATACAGCACTTTCGATCGCGAACTACTTTCAATCTACATGGCCGTTAAACACTTCAGGAAGCTATTCGAAGGACGAACACTCATCATCTACACAGATCACAAACCACTCACATATGCCATTCACAAACCGCCATCCGACAGCGAGACCCAACGACGCGCCCGCCAGCTACTTTTCATTAGCGAGTTCACAACTGACATAAGACACGTAAGCGGCAAAAACAACCCCGTAGCCGACGCACTATCACGCATTGAAACAATCGACGTACCTACATTAATTAATTTTGAAGAACTCGCTAGCGCACAAGAAAAGGACACCTGCCTACCCCAGATCTGCAACAGCCAATCGTCCAACGTAAAAATCAAAAAGATCGTAATTCCCGGCTCGACAAAACCAATATACTGCGAAACATCAACAGCATACATCCGTCCTTATCTACCTGATGACTATCGTCGCATAGCATTCAACGCGCTGCATAATATTAGTCACCCTGGAATACGAACTACACGCAAGATGATACAACAGCAATACTTTTGGCCATCTATGAACACCGATATCGGAACATGGGCAAAAACATGCGTACCGTGCCAGCGCGCCAAAATACAACGACACACACACAGCGAACCCGCATCGTTCCCGCCAACCGAACGCTTTCAACATCTACACATAGATATAGTTGGACCGCTTACTACAACAGCGCAAGGACACAGATACCTACTCACGATGATCGACCGCGCGACTCGTTGGCCCGAAGCAATACCACTCAGTGAGATAACAGCGGAACAAGTTGCCAAGACGGTTTACGACCAATGGATAGCTCGTTTTGGTTGCCCTACAACTATTACCTCGGACCAGGGTCGACAATTTGAGAGCCAGCTATTTCAATCATTAACTAGACTACTAGGAATAGAGAAAACCAGAACGACCGCTTATCACCCACAAAGCAACGGGATAGTTGAACGATGGCACCGCACGCTTAAAACAGCACTAACCGCCCGTTTGCAAAACGGCGGAAAATGGACGGACGAACTGGCAACGGTGCTACTCGGCCTACGAAACGCTGTGCGTGAAGACACAAAAACGAGCGCCGCGCAGTTAACTTTTGGCACAGCCCTACGTGTTCCCGGAACCTTCATAACGCCTACCCAACCACAAAGTATACCACTACACGAAGATTTCGTTCATAAACTTCAAGCAACTATCAGAAGCCTAACTCCAACCACAGACACTACACACGAGAATAATCTGAAGACATTTGTACATCACGACCTAGCAACATGTGAAAACGTATTCGTCAGAGTCGACGCCGTGAAGAAACCACTTCAGCCTCCCTACGAAGGACCCTACCCAATCCTGGAACGAAATGATAAATTCTTCAAAATTAAGCTGCCTGGAAGAGAAACCAACGTCTCTATCGACCGTCTGAAGCCCGCCTACGTCCTGAAGCTGTGCACTACGCCAACTCACCCTGCAGTTGGAAACCAGAAGGATGCCTTGAAAAAGGCAGTGCGTGACGACCATACGGACGCCTTGAAAAAGGCAGTTGGCACAGAAAATTTTCACACCCGCAGTGGACGTCGAGTCAAACCACCGGTACGCTTCGCTTGAGGGGGAGCCCTGTAGCCGCAGACGTCCGATCGCCACGGCGGCCGCTCACAAACTGTTGCGGACAGAATCACTCCACTGACGTCACCCCCGTAAAGCCCGTGCGACCACGCCCCGCCTACCGCGGGGACATAGCTCGCTCCGTTAGCTGCTAAGCGTCTGCATTTTTGTAGTACTTTAGTAAGCGCGGAGCGAGCCTACATCATGCATTCCTGAACTGCAATTCAAACACACAACATTGTTTTACTTCTACTTGAAGACCTCCAAATATATAAGATAAATAGTGAATGGTTACCAGTCGCTTTGGTCTACACAAAACCTAACCTAACCAACTGTTTAAAACTCCACATATTAAATTTTTGGATACATACAGTCTCCTATTTAAAAGTCTCGGCGACAAAATTACCAAATCATTGTCGTGAATTTTAACTTCGATAATTAATTGAATATGTATTTCTTCTACTCAAAACCAATTTCAGCTGTTATAAATGAGTCTTAAATTTATTCTTTATTAATTATTAATTATTCCCAAACACATTAACCATTAAAATCATCCAGGAAATCATCTGGGGATATATATGTAAACCCAACCCCTGTTTTTTCCAGGTGTCCATAAATGAAGAATTTCCCAACAAATTATGTAAAAGTTGTGTCCAAAAAATAGAAAAATATACAATTACTGTGAAGTAGTTAAAGAAAATCAATATAAACTTGAAAACTTGCTTAATTTAGGCAAAAATGTTTTACAAGATTTTTATACAACTTTGAATAGTAACAATTTTAAAGATGTTAAACTAGAAAAATATAATGAAGATAACAATGCTACATTAAAATTAGAAGATCATTTCTCTTCGGATGATGAAACTGCATTATCAATTTTGAAAAGAGATAATGAAGAAATTATATCAAGAACTACTAACATACCCTTATTAAAAGAGCAAACTTTTAATTGTAAAAATGAGATATTTGAAGGTACTTTTAAATTAACTGAAAGTAATGATACAATAGAAAAAATAAAATATACCAAAGACAATACAGGCAAAAGAAAATATAAGAAGGATATTTTAAATATGGAATCAGTTCCAAATTTAAATACAGACTGTTTGGTCACAAAATTTGAATGTTTGACATGCTTTCATAAATTCGAAAATCAAGCTGTTTTACTTCACCATTACATAAAAGAACATTTGAATAAGGAATTAAATGAGACAGACCAAATTAAATCCGAAAAACAATATGTCATTAAATGTAATGAGAATGGTAGAAAAATGTTTGAATGCATTATCTGTGATAAGATGTATGAAAAGAAGAAAGATATTTTGAGGCATTTGCATGGTCATAAAGATGAGAGACCATTTGTTTGTAAGATTTGTGGTAAGTATGTTCTCTCACGTTACTTTCTTCACATAAACACATTTATTATTATAAATGAATTTATCTTTATTTACAAAGATACAAAACATACACTGGTCACCAAATGGACTAGCCAGCTTAAAACCCAGACTTAAATCTGGGTACCTGCTTCAAGAAAGTTTCCAGAATTGTGATTCACAATTGAAAAGTAATGGAATGCAATTACTCAAGATTTCATTGTCAGGCTCCAGGTCGATAAATATGAGAATGATAGCAGTTATATAAGGAAGGGGATCCTCATATCTGTTGCGATTCATTTTTCCACGTTTCCATTGCCGTTCATTTTTCCACTTGTCCGTTGTGATTTGTTTTTCCACTTGTCTGTTTTTGTATAAATATAACACCACATAAATATCTTACTGCTGGAACTTTTTACCAGAAGCCCATCGCCTTTATCGAGACCTATCGAAACGGTTGATAGATGTCTCATGAAACCAAAACGCTGGTCAATATTTGGGCAACACATCAGCGTTGCCATACAATGTGGTAATGTGGCCAGTGTTTTGGGAATGTTCCCAGCTGACGGTCATTTGGGACCCATTTATTATTTGTAGTTTTTATATTTTATAAATTAAGTGGAACTTTTTTATATTAAATAGGTTTGCGTTTGACCAGATCAAGTCCAATGCCGGACGATGATGCGGTCGAAGCTGGAGCATGCTTACCTATATAGTACCTATTCACACGATACTTGAAGATACCCAGATTGTACTTATGGGGAAACATGGACTCTGGTAGTGCATTCCACAATTCAGCTGTACATAGAAGTAATGTGGAGATGAAAAGTTTAGTAGCACTGGTAGCGTTTCCACTGTGAAGTAGACCAGAGCGCCTTATGTTCCGAAGGTGGAATGGTGTAGACTGGTTGTACTATGGCTGCCACACTTCCCAAATAAAAATAAAAAAAATAGCCTTTATTGCTGAAGAAACAAATAAAACATAATCTGCTAATTGGTATCTAGTTTTGCCTCCTTCTCAGCTTGTTCTTCGACAAAGACCTCCCTCAAGTTATTTGCTGCCCATTTTTCCCTGTCCTTTCAGGTTCTGGACCACAATGACCCTGTTGTTTGTTTCAAATTGTCCTCCCACCTCTTCTATTGTGGAAGACAATACAAGAGGTCTTCGTCTTTTACCGTCTCTGGGGTGCCACTCCGTTTTTTTACGGGTCCATTTGTTTTTATTATCTCTATTATATGTCCGGCCCAATCCCATTTCAATTGTAAATATAAATATGTTTCAATAATATTATTCTGGATGCGTTTTTGAATGTAGTAAATTGATTGATTGTCGATAAGTTAATTTTGTCTTTCAACTTGACTTCATTCGATGCTGTTCTGACAAGCTTTAACTTTACTAAGTTCTTTCTCTGTAAGTGATCAAGTCTCAAGTCGACATCCATCTGTAAAATTGGAAGTTGACAGAGATTAAAAACTTTTCTTTTATGTGTTATATTTAGGTCAAACAAACTTCTCCTAAGGTACAATAATTATGTTTCTGGATCCAGGAAGCACCTATAAGAATGTATATGAGATAATCCGACACGGAAGAGTGCACTATGGTGAGAAACTTCATTGTTCTTATCAATGTGGCTTCAGTACTGTTTATACTGGAGCTTTGAGGGACCATGAGAAACGGCACTCCAAAACTAATAGTAAGGTATGCTCTGAAACATTTTATTCTGATATTTTGATAAATTTCTCTGGAACTCTACCATTCGCCTCAACAAAGCTCCGTGCGGTATTGGAGAAAGAATACAATTTCCTGCGGCCGGGCGGCTGTGTAAGAGGCAACAAAACAACCTACAGCCTACATAAGTGGTAGGGTGTTTGCCCGACTGGATGGCTACCACGCCTGGTCTAGAGTATGCCGTCATAGCAACCTTGAGTTCTGTTCCGTCATTGGTGGCCAGGTTCCAGTCTCCCTTACGAGAGCAGCAGCGCATCTGTAGCACCTTTAGTGTTGGAAATGTCCATAGGTGATGGTAACCGCTTACCATCAAGTGGGCCATCTGCCTGTCTGCTGAACTTGTGCAATAAAAAAAGAACAAAGATCTATCAAAATGAGTCTCCGAGTGGCCGGAGGGAAGGTTAGGCCTCGGGCAACGGATCAGTATGGTGATTCAGCGAGGTATAGTAGCCAGCTGTCTGGGCACCTTACCAATTTTTGATAACTTAACATGATTTTTGACTTTGATAACATAGGATCTGTATTTTCTTCATTGTATTTAGTTTATAATTTCTATTTCTTATTTGTATCTTATACTAATATATAAAGCTGAAGATGTTGTTTGTCTGCTTGAACGCGCTAATGTCAGGAACTACTGATCTGATTTGAAAAATTATTTCAGTGTTAGATAGCCATTCATCGAGAAAGGCTATAGGCTATATATCATCACGCTAAGGCCAATAGGAGCGGAGCACCAATGATAGAATGTTTCAAATCGAAGGGATTTTTTTATTTACTTTTCTTTTACTATTCCAAGCAGACGAAGTCGCGGGCAAAAGCTAGTAATATTATAAAATTGTAAAAGCCTATTGTTTTTTTTAGCTTTTTTGTGTTTCTGTGTCTGTTTGTTTGGGATAGTAATCCCAGGGGATTTTTCTTGGCGGAAAATGGTCCTATTGAAAAAAAATCGTATTCGATGTAATATTTTCACCGATTGATAGCAAATGCTCTATCATAAAATCTGTGATACATTATATCCCGGGAATCACGCAGGATTTTCGGGAGTGGTTTCTAGCTGTTAGGACATGTATAAATTGGCTTATTCCGACCAACGTGGACAAAGTCAAGGGCGAATCCTAGTACTGTAATATACTTGTTAATAAATAACAGGTGTATTCAAATTAAAATTCAAAAGTTTTTATTCGAAATAAGTTCCACTGGAGAACACTTTTTGGAGGTCATACATATAGGTTAAAATTTATTTTACTTCCTAGTCTATGTACACCGCTTCGCAACGTGTTATTGCTGTTAAGGAGAAGAAGCGGCCAGAAACTCCCCAGCAACACGTCTAGCTAAAAATTGTTTTTCTTTATATTTGTTGTTCTATTTATGTTTGAGTTCTTTTTTTTTAAAGTTTTATGACAGAATTGTGTTACAGAATGACATTTGAAGAATTAATGGAGTTGAAGCAAACAGTGCATATTCAATAAGACAGAATAGTACATTATAGTACTAGTGTGTAACATTGGTGATTACCGCCGAGGCGCCATTGAGACTCGAGCCGTAAGCAAGGGTCTTAAGAGAGCCGAGGACGGTAATCATCAATACAACGTGTATCATACGACGTTTTTCAACACACTTGTGAATAAAATAGCAATAAAAACTATTTAGTAGATAACAGTTTTCCTATGCGCGGTTCTATCCTATGATCGGCCACAGACTAAAGGGATGAGGTTTTTTATAATTTTCCGCGCATAGGCTTTGCGCCTATTCTGCCACGTGCAAAATGGGGAATTTAAAGTTCTCTTTTATTACAGAGAAAAAAAAGTTATATATGAATGAAAGTTTTATTTATTAAACACGTACGTATAAAATTATCTATTTAAATAAGAAGTTGGATGAAATTAGCAAGCAATAGGAACATTAATTTATTTGTTCTATAGAACACGATCTTTTTTTTGAATAAAATTTTTTAACTCTAGCAACTCCACCAATAAAATTTTAAAAAAAATCTATAACTCACTAGTGAGTTATAACTTTTTTTAGTCACAGTTTGATTATGGGTGTCATTCTGTGCCTAATTGCGTGCCACTTTATGAGCAAGTGTGTTGAAAATTAATTTTAATTTTCAGTACATATGCAAAGACTGTGGGAAAGGTTTCCAGTGAAGACCTGGTTTGAGCAGCACCAAAATGTCCATTCGGGTGAGAAACCATACACTTGTGATATATGCGGAGTTGCCTTTCATATGCACAGGTTCGTCAATTGTTTTTTAAGGCTTCGCAAGATATTTGTGTCTAGCCAGTGTTAATTCTTTTTTTCAATCTGTGGGTCGCGACCCCTACAGGGGTGGGTCGCAGAGCCTTGCTGGGGGGTCGCCGGCAAAAGGGAAAAGGTTATTTAAATATATACCTCGTACTTAGGTATTTTCTACGCTCAGCAGCTTTTTGTACAGTATTAATAGTTTCTAATAATGAATAAGTATAGGTAAAAAAAAAGAAAAACAAATGTAATTAATTTACTAACTTTTTGTCTGACTATGACCCAAGGGGGGGTCGCCAAAATTTTTCAACCTGCAAAGGGGTCGCGTATTCAAAAAGATTGAAAAGCACCGACATACACCAATTGGACAGTTTAGTTGATTATGAGTGTTTGCGATGTCACAAGAGTCTTTTGGCATCAATTAAAGACGTACCACCTGTGTAGACCACCTGCTGCTCCTTTTAAACATTACTAAACTCCTCCTTCACTCAGCCGCCCACTGAACTTTCACTAAATTCACCACTAAACTAGTTACTGTCTTCTATTAAACTTGTCTTCCAACTCTTTTGTATCGCACTTGTGTGTCTTGAACTTCTTGAATTAAAACTGCCCGGTAGGCGCGTCTTACACTGCTTATATACCCAAAGAATCTCCTGAAACCCATAATTTCGATCTTCTTTTCGTTATTCTTTTACTATTTATATGTCTTTTCCTTCCCGAACCTTCTATTCTAGAATTTTCGTTCATCATCTATCCCTTTCTAAAATGTATCCTTCCCTGTCTTTTCCTTTCAAAATCTTCTACCTTTTTCTAAAAGTCTTGAGACCGGCTTACGCTGCCAGAAATTTCTGCCCTCGACCGCCACAATATTTAAAGATAGTTGATTCCGGACCCACAAATTATCGTGACGATATCGCGCTGCCAGATGTGGGCAGGGGACCCAGCGATCTAAGGTCCAAGAAATGCTGGCTTGATGCTATAAAAGCGACATGCTGGAGATGCTAAGACCACGAGATATGGAAAAGATAAAGTAGGAAAGCGGAGCCCTGATGATGATGACATAAATTATTCTCAACCTGATTTGAAACGAATAAAAACATTGTAAAACTTATTTCAGATACTTAACATCGCACTTGAGTAAAGTCCACCCTCAGAGTTCAGATATAAAACGTTACATATGCGTGCACTGTTCACTTCCTTGTGATAGCAGAAACAGCCTGAAAAAGCATATGGAGGTGATGTATTCTTCTTTTTGTCCTACTACTTGTTTTGTCTTTTGCTGTCGTAAGAGGTGGCAAAATATAGCAAATCCTCAACCAGATGGCAGGACATCTGTCTGTCTTGGATGGCCACTCCTGGTCTTAGAGTATACTGCCATAACAATCTTGAGTTGTGTCCCGGTATCAGTAGTCAGGTTTCAGTCATTTCCATTTAAGGCCAATAGCACCTCAATAGTAACTCTGGTGTTGCAATGTCTATACGCTATAGTAACCACTCCTATCAGGTTGATCAATCAAATAAGTTTATGGGAGCTGCATACGACTTGTCATCGCAGTGGCCGACGCACTACTGGCTAGCTCAACGCGGGAGCGCACATATTAATAGCCGCTCTATCTCGCTCGCACATCACCCGTCCCGCTCACGCACTATGCTATACACTATGTGACAAGACGTATGCAGCTCCCATATCTCATTGGTTAATGATTTATTATGTGTAATTTTTATATTGTTAATATTTCTGTATTCAGAAGTTAAATAAAAACTTGTTAGGGTCTTTCTTTTATTTTGATAAAGGCTGGAATTGAAAATTAGCTCTGTGTCACCCCTGTCGCAGCATTATGCTGAGTTCTGGCCTCATTACCATGAATGTGATGTACTGTATTCTTGTGTATGTGTGGCTTTCATTATTATAATTGGTTTTTATGCTTCATATGTGCATATTTAATTTCTCTGTGTAAATACATTTACGACAATAAATATTGTTACATACCGACAGAGAATTGCGCACCTGGTTTATGACACTACCCGCATTCGGAATTCTTTTGTGTACTTCTTGTTTTCAAATTCACAATTAGACAATAGCCTATTTTTATTGTTTTCGACTTTTTTGGCCGTTCGCAGGAATAATAATTAACCAGGTGTACAGATTACGGTTTCTCGTATACCCCAGTCCACGCGGTCGATTTTTGTATTGTATAGTTAGTATGAAACAATGCCCGAACGGAGGTGTGGGGCAGCCAAGCGAAAATTACAATGCGAGCAAGACATAGATGATATAGTGACGGACTATGTGCGTGTTATTGAATCGTAACTACACGAGTGTACTAGTAGTGTCTAGTTATATTCGTACCTGTTTTATACGTGTTTGTATAGTTCTAATAAATTTCATAGTAATTCCAACGGCATTTTAATTCGAGTCCTGTAGCTCGTAACAATATGTTCATTTCTTTCAATCTTTGGATACGTGTCATATAAGGATTTTTTCAAAGCTCATTTTTTACTGGGAGGTTGTGATTCCTGTCATTAATGTATTATGGTTTTACTTTGACTTCTAGGTGCACGGAATAAAGACGAATTTCCTTTGCGATTTGTGCGGCAAAGTTTACCCTAACGTGGAACAATTGAAATATCATAAGAACGTGCATTTAGGTGTTAAACCATTTACTTGTAGGTGAGTAATGTTTTTTTATTGCTCGTGTTCAGTAGGAAGGATTGTAAAACACTTATTTTGAAAAAAAATTGTGATAGATAGTTTTCAAAAACTGGAGATAAAATGAAATGAAATGAAATGAAATTTATTTACATACATAATGAGTACATGGAACATAAAATAATTAGACAATACGAAGACAATTCTGTACGGGCGTCCAAAGTTAGCCCTGGTGCCCGCACTAGGTCTCTACAGAGCCTGTGTGGCGGGCCTCAGTGGAGTTCCCTTCGATTTCGAATCTCTTTTTTCTTTTATTGCCTGGTATATATACAACTAAAAGAGAATAAAAAAGGAAAAAAAAATATAAAAAAATAAAAAAACAATAATAAAATGTACATACTACATAACTACGTGCCTAGATACGTTGGTGAGTGAGTATAAATTAATGGTGTGTGTGTATGTGTATGTGTGTGTGTGTGTGTGTGTGTGCGTGCGTGCGTGCGTGCGTGCGTGCGTGCGTGCGTGCGCGCGTGCGTGCGTGAAAGTATTTGTTTACGTTGAAAGATAATTTGCGAAAAATTTTTAACTAACGGTGTGTAACAATTCTTCAGAGTTTTCATATGTAAGTGGCTGTAAAAAGTTATTCAAAGCTTTTCTTAAATTATGGCGTGTCATGGATACTAAATTTAGATTCCTACTCAGAGTATTATATAGTTTTATTCCGAGAAATTTCACAGATTTAGTACCAAAAGTTGTACGACATTTAGGTTGTTGGAATACTAAATTCTGTCTACGCTTCGATTTCAGTTCTTCCATGATCTCTTTTGTTACCGAATTGTGCTGTTTCATAACTACTGCACGGACAAATAACTTGCGAATATTAAGGACACTTGTCTCATTGTATATCGACTCGGTGGAATATAGCCTCGGCTTGAAGAACATGCATTTTAATAACGCCCTCTGGGCACGTTCGAGTACTATAAGATGTGTTGATGCTGCCGAGCCCCAAGCTGTATTACAGTAACACAATACTGATTCTGCTAGGGCAGTATACACCTTTAATAGCAAATCGCGATCGAGTACGTGGCGTAGTTGCTTGAATGCATATATTAGCTTTCTTGTCCTATTCGCTAGATATTTGATATGTGTTGTCCATGTTAAGTATTTATCCAAGTGAATGCCTAAATATTTAGTATGGTCGGTTGGCAAAATTTCATCACAAGTGCAGGAAGTGTATTGATGACAGTTAGTCTTATGCATTCTAAGATGAAGCGGTCGTTGCGGTTGAGTATTTGAGTTTATAGTAAAGGTAATATAGCTTGTTTTATTTACGTTCAGGGTAAGAAGATTTTGTTTCAGCCAAGTTGACACAGAATGCAATCCGGCGTTAGCTGTATCCTCAATTTCTTCCCAAGTAGTACCGTAGAATAATAATACGGTATCATCAGCGTAACTGACGACCTCCCCATTTGTGAGACTGATGTTACATAAATCATTGATATATGCTAGAAAAAGGGTAGGACCCAAGATACTTCCCTGGGGAACGCCGAACTTAATAAACGCGTCGTCACTAACATGGGATCCTATTTTGATCATCTGTTTCCTGTTTGTTAAGTAACTTTCAAACCAGGACAGTGGTAAACCTCGTATTCCCAATGACTCGAGTTTCGACAGAAGAATCGGCCGGGATACCGTATCAAAAGCTTTTGCTAGGTCCAAGAAAACCCCTAATACCTTTTGCCCATTGTCCAATCTTTCACGAATAAATTCAGTTACAGACAATACAGCGTCTTCAGTACATCGACAAGGTCGAAAGCCAAATTGTTTATTTGAAAGCAACTTTTTTGTTTCTAGATATTTTTTAAGCCTACTGTTCATTAATTTTTCTAGGACTTTTGACACGACGGGTAAGAGGGATATTGGTCTGAAATTGGCTATATTGGTAACATCACCTGCTTTAAAAATAGGCAAGATTATACCTCTTTTTAAGGGATCAGGGAACTTCCCCGTCTCAAAGCTAACTTGACACATTTTTGTTATAGTATTGTATTATATTAATTGTATTAATACCTTTGTTGTGATCCCATCCCAGCCTGCAGAACTACTATTTTTAAGTGTTCTGATAGTGTCTATTATTTCAATAATATCTGTATTTACTAATCCGAAAGAATCTATTTCCCTAAATTTTTTCTCAGCTATTTTACTAAGTTCAATTTCATTTTCCTTTGAGTTAGCTAGTATATCTTCTGCAAGCTTGGCTCCCACATTAATATAATACTCGTTAATGTTATTAAGAGTTTCGCGATGGCGTGTTTTATCAACGAGTAGTTTTTGCACAGGGTTTGGCTTAGCTGTAAAGTTACAGATTCTCTTAATATTTTTCCAGGTTTTTTTTGCATCTCGGTTACATTTTTCCAGTTCGAGCTTCTCATAGGACTGTTTCACTTTACGAAGTACTTTATTACAAACATTTCTGTATTCTATATATGTTTGCTTAACTTCTGAATTACTAATGTTCTTCTTATATATTTTATGTAACTTATCTCTTTTCCTAATACAATTTATCAGTCCTTTAGTAATCCACGGTTTGATATTAAAGTTCTTGTTTGACACTGGAATAGATACCGTATTTCTATTTACTATATCGGATAGCGTCATTAAGAAAACTTCTGTAGCATTATCTAGATCATTAAAATTATTTAGTTTAATATTCCAATCGACTTTTTTTAGTTCTTCTAAGATACCATTATAGTCAGTCTTCATAAAAGTACGATTGTTTTTGTTTTCCAGAACGCGTTTTATATCTAATTGTGAAATAACGGGATAGTGGTCAGTTATTGAAGTTTCAACTACAAGAGTTGTTACCTCATTTTTGGTCTTGATCATGCAGTGATCAAGACAAGATGTTTCTCTAGTTTGCAAATTATGCCCTGACAAAAGTCCATGACTAGCTAATAAGTTAAGATATTCTTCGGCATGCCTATCGTTACTATTTGACATAGGATTTATATTAATGTTTATGTCACCCATTACTATAAGATTTTTATACGATTTAGCTTCAAATAGTACTTTGTCGTACATAAAATACATTTTATTTAAAAAAATCGACTTTTCATCCGGGAATTACAACAAAAATATTGTTTTTGCTTTTGCGCCCAAGTATTGTTAAAAAAATCGCCATTAGTTAATTTGTAATTTTACTATTGAATAAAAAAACGAAAAAATAGGTTTTAAAAAAAGGAAATACTTAAGGTAAAAAGCTTTGGTTGAATTTTTTTTATTTAATAACAAAACGATCCCCATAATAAAAGTAGAAAGCGACGCGGGGGCAGTTTTTACTTAGAAACCTTGTTATACCCTTTGTAGTGGTTCCGTCTTACAGGTTAAATGAGCCATCTACCTGTTTGCCAGCTTCGTGATTAGGAGTGCACGATATATATCGATATTACATAAAATATCGATATATGCACGCGATATATCGCTTTCACATGATATTATCAAATAGTCTAGTACAATCGATATATTTTATCCGATACACTACCATACCAATATCGTTAGAAATTAAAGAATATACTTTTACTTTTTTATACTGATTGGTTGGTTGGCAACCTAAAAATAAAACGTTAAACCCTGAATTATTTAATAACTAGCCTTCACTGTAACGAAAGTTTCGTTGTTAACAAAATGCTCTAAATTACTTCAAACTACACTACATACCTAGCATACAATATGTAATCGTCTCAACATCTGAGGAGCGAATCCCAAGACTCTTGAATAAACTCTCAATTTGAATTTTAGTACTTTTTCAGCGGTGGCCGATTATGAGTTATACTAATAAAATCATTCGATTACGAAAATGAGTAAGCTACTGATTTCATAGTCGGTTTTCAATATTAGTATTCGAAAATAATTCTATTATGACATTAAAAAATACATATTTTACGATAAATCGCATAGTATCGATAGAAAACTACGATATATTATATTTTAAAAAACCGATATTTTATTTGTATAAACATCCTTATTCGTGATAGAAAAACAAAACTTCGTTTAAAAAAACCGACTTCAAAAACTAATAAAAAACTAAAATGTATAAAATAACTTATTTCTAAAGCTATTATTATTAATATATATTATAAACATCTTAAAGTTGGTGCTTAGTAATTTTCCAAAATATAGTAATTTTTATTATGTTTTACTTTGCACTGACTTCAAGATGTTTTAGATAATATATATTAATAATAATAGCTTTAGAAATAAGTTATTTTATACATTTTAGTTTTTTATTAGTTTTTGAAGTCGGTTTTTTTAAACGAAGTTTTTATTTTTTATTTGTTACTTTTTAGTGTCTAGCTATGTATGGGTGGAGGGGGGGGACTTCGAATGGTGCCGCGCTTCTTAAAAAATATAGGTCCTAAATAACGGGAACAAAAAAATGATCGTAAAATGAAAACTACTGGGCCAAACTATGTAAAATTTTTAGGGGACTACGTGGCAGCTATTCCGCGTCGAACAAAAAAAGAATCAAGTAAATCGGATCATAAATCACGGAGTAATCGGCGAACATACATAAAAAAAAGCGACAAAAAAAAGATCCCGACGAATTGAGAACCTCCTCCTTTTTTCGAAGTCGGTTAAAAAGTAGTCAAGAAGATGATTTTTTTTATTTCCAGTACATGTAATAAACAATTCTCTAGGAAATTTCATTTAAAGATCCACGAACAAACACACACTGGCGAGCGGAAACATGTATGTTTGAAATGCTCGAAGAATTTCACACAAAGAAGCACTTTGTTAAGGCACATTAGAAGGTAAGTCTTCTCACATAAATTTTCCGTACATTTTTTCATTTTTGAAGTGAAACTTCTATATAGCCGGGGTCTTACGATATTTCGCTCTCGAAAAAGCGTCACGGCCGTGTTTACTAAAACTTACATTTTTAAACTCGTGATATCTTTCCGAATGTCCGAATTGAATAGTTCAAAGTTATGTAAAGGTATTAAAGCAGTCTTGAATATGAAGTAATTTATTTTGATAAGGATTAATACCAAGATACAAATAAAGAGCCTGTTCTAGCGGCCGCATTTTAATTAAATTTTTAAAATAAAATAACATATGCTATCGCGACACTTTTTGTAAATAACTATGTGTTCTGCAAAGTCGTAGTACATTATTTTATTCTATCATCAATAGTTTTCGCAGCGCATGCGATTTTAGGTTTTTAGGATTTTTTACACTTTGGGTTACATTTTGGAGTTTTAGTAAGGATCCCTAATTTTTTTGTTAATATAATATAGTCTATGTCACCCGGGGGATAGTGTAGCTGGCCAACAATGAAAGGATTGTTTAAATCGGTTCAGTAGTTTCGGAGCCTTTTCAATGCAAACAAATAATCTAATTTTTCCACTTTATAAAATTAGTATACATAGTACAACTCAAGAAATTGTATTCTTTCTCCGTTCCTGTATGGGGACATGCTCGGGGATAACACTTTTTCCTGGATGAAAGGTGTCTTGACACTGTGTATTCAAAATTAATGACCCGGTTCTATATCTTGCCAACTTCAAGATGGGTTGTTGTTTGGGGTGCCGATGGGTGAACTAGTTGTTAGCACTTTGCTTTATGCAGATGATGCCGTGCTTTTAGCCGAATCGCCATCGGAACTGCAAACACTAGTCACAATGATGAAAGATGACTGTCAGCCGAGAGGCTTACATTTGATTGCGAAGAAAACAAAGGTTATGGTGTTTGAAAGAGAAACAACCAGAATGAATGCAAGGATAATGGTCGATGATGTTATGCTGGAACAAGTGAATGAGTTTGTATATCTTGGATGTGCTTTTAGCAGGGATGGAAGGTACACCGCTGACATAGAAAGAAGAGTAAATTTGGGGAATAGTGTGAATGGAGCGTTAGGTAAACTTCTAGGCGCTAAGAACCTCAGCCAGAAGGCCCAGCTTGCCATACACAACGCGGTGCTGGTACCTACGCTCACGTATGGAAGCGAGAGTTGGGTATGGAACAGAGAGCATGAAAGTAGAGTAAACGCAGTCGAGATGCGAGCACTGCGCAAAATCTGCGGAGTGACGCTCGCGGACCGCGTTCGTAATACCGAAGTAAGAAAGAGAGTTGGTCTGAAAGAGAGTGTCGGGGTGAAGGTAAGGAAAGGAATGCTCCGGTGGTTCGGGCATGTGGAAAGAATGTATGATGAAAGAATGACTAAACAGATATAAAATGCAAAAGTGGATGGATACAGAAGTCGCGGACGGCCATGACACACCTTCCATGATCAAATTGATCGTCTATTAGCAGAAGGTGATGTCAGGAACCTTAAGAATAGACGAGCGTGCATGACAAGAGCTATGAATGTCAAAGAAGCAAGTGAGGTGTGTAAGAATAAGCCTGAATGGCACTCTGTTGTTCGTGCCTACCCCGCAAGGGACCTGGCGTGAAGTTATGTAACTTCATTTGAAATAATAATAAATTAAACATTAGCTCCGTACAAGTGATTTTAATTTAATAGTAAGACGAGTTTGTCTGTACGCTTGTCCGAGAAACTCGTATTCGCGTTTATAACCTTAACACAAATACCAAAGTGGTTTACTGTACTTAAATAACTTATCACTCAATACGAATAAAACTAAATATGTTAAGTGTGTTATGCCCAATGTAAAAGAATACGATGTTAATATCTCTCTTAACAACACTAGACTTAACCTAGTAGATTCAACTGTATTGTTAGGCATTAACCTAGATCAGAGGCTCCAGTGGGGCGCTCATATATCTAGTCTCTCCGGAAAGCTTATTTCTGCTGCATATGCGGTCAGAAGAGTTAGGCAGTTCACTGACGGAGAGACTGCTAGACTAGTTTATTTTAGTTATTTTCATAGTGTCATGTCCAATGGTATTTTAGTTTGGGGCAACGCTGTTGAATTAGAGACTGTATTTGTTTTACAAAAAAGAGCCGTAAGGTCAATTTACAACCTCGGCCCTTGGGAGTCTCTTAGGGAACGCTTTAAGGAAATCGGTATTATGACGGTCGCCTGCCAATACATTTACAATAATATAATTTATATTCGTAATAATTTGAGTGTCTACAAACAGTATAAGGATGTTCACGATTTCAACACCAGGCATTGTAATAGACTGATATTGCCATCTTTTAGATTACAAAAAGTATTGTCTTCTTTCTTGGGGGTTGGTATACGTTTCTTCAATAAGATTCCGAATGAAATGTTAGATCTGCCTTTCACTAAATTAAAAATCTTGCTAAAAAAGGGATACTACACTATTGAAGAATATTTAAATGATAAAACTTCATTTACATAGCAGCTCGCTCCAACCTCTTATACTGTCTTTAGTACGAGTATAACGTTTTTATCTTGCCGTACTTGTAAGGAATATATGGAGATATGTTGCAAAAAAAAATAGTACGTTATGTCTTTACATTTATATCTATAATAATATTTTCTATCCTTTTATTGCGCTCTGTCTTATTGAATATGCACTGTTTGCTTCAACTCCATTAATTCTTCAAATGTCATTCTGTAACATAATTCTGTCATAAAACTTTAAAAAAAAGAACTTAAACATAAATAGAACAACAAATATAAAGAAAAACAATTTTTAGCTAGACGTGTTGCTGGGGAGTTTGTTGCCGCTTCTTCTCCTTAACAGCAATAACACGTTGCGAAGCGGTGTACATAGACTAGGCAGTACAATTAAATTTTAACCTATAATATGTATGACCTTCAAAAAGTGTTCTCCAGTGGAACTTATCATCATCACTACATAGTCACTACATAGTATAAAATAAAGTCGCCTTTTCTGTCCCTATGTGCGCTTAAATCTTTAAAACTACCCAACGAATTTTGATGTGGTTTTTTCCAATGGATAGAGTGATTCAAGAGGAAGGTTTATATGTATAATACTAAGGCAACATTGCTAATTTTAGAGGTTTCTATGTAGTGATGCCCGTGCAAAGTCGGAGCGGGCCGCTATGTTTTTATATACAACGTTCATAGTTTTTCTGTGGTGTATTTAATTTTGTATCAGCATTGCACCCGTGCGAAGCCGGGGCGGGTCGCTAGTTTTGAATAAAAACATTTGAATTTGAAAAATATGTTGTTGTAAGTTCATATTAATATTTTGTTCCAGACACCACCCTGAAAATGAAACAAGGCTTGGAATTAAGCTAAACTAGAATTAAGAGGAAAAACTTCTCAGACTGACAATTTTATAATAAATGGTATTTTGTGTAACTGAAATATTTATTAATAACAATCCTTTTCCTTTTATATTAATAACTACAGGGTATACTCGTTCTGTGTCGCGAAGCCTCGCAGTCTCTCGCGGGGCTCTCCATTCCGAAACAGTTTTTTGAGCGCGAGTCAAACGACCTCGCTTACGCTCGCGGCGCAAGTGCATCACTGTACAGTATACACTCTCGCGTTATTTAGTTGCGTGCTTTCTTTCTAACCGTACGGAACTTTTGTTGCCCTATGCATGCAATATGTGGACAGCATATTATGTGCTTTACATACATTACAGTTCTGTATGTAATGACAGTGTCCTATTTCGATGCATCGTGAGCATCCAACATCTTCGTTTACGTCATTTCTTTTTAATTTTTGAAGTGAACTTCTTATGGGAAGGTAAACCGCTTCGTTACGTAACGCGTTACCGCGCCAGTTGGTCTGGCTTCCCTTTCTCTAACGCCTACGGCAGTAGTAGGCTCCTCCCATATACATAAAATTTAATTAATAAAAGTTTTTCTAGAGTTAAACAATTTCAATATTAAATGCAACTTAGATTCGTTTAAGTTATCACTTCTGTCGGGCGTCCCGAGACACAGACGTTTTTTTTCGTAATAATATGTCCACGTAATTTTAATAACTGATAGCGCATAGGGTAACAGCTACCGTAACTTGTAATACGTTCATCTTCTTGGTGTTCGCAAAGCGTACTGAACAAAGAGTACATTGATGGTACTGAATAAACGAGAGTGTAAAGGGTCGCGCTTGTCCCTCGATCTTTAGTGCGAGAGCTCTCGACGAGACATCGCGAGAGCACTCGCGCGTTTGTGTACAATGAATAATACTTTTGAAGGATATTAATAGTTTTTGATTAATAATTGTCTGTTTTTGTGAGAAATGCGAACTTTACAGTTAAATATGGCCTTTCGAGTTTTTACAAGTACTTTGTTGAATGTTGTGGCCTACAATACAACTGCACTATTATAATATACATCGGAATTAGCTGTATGGACTACGATTCCTTTGCCTGCCTTTGTGGCGAATTCTACTACTAACGATGTGACGAGTTGGATTTTTTCTGACTCAAGTAACTCGTATTATGGCCATTGACTCGAATCACGACTCAAGTTGACTCGACTCTGATTCCTGCCAACATTAATCGTGCCATCAGTTTTCGTTCATAATTCTGATCATAGCCGACCCGAACCCGAAATGGCCCGACGAACCGACGAATCCAAATATTTCAAAGCGAGTTGAACGACATGCAGGAGTTACGAGTAACGGATTCATTTCATTCAATTGAATCCAAATCGGAGATGCTTGATGCTTTTTTCGACGTTCGGGGATCGGGGATAAAGATTCTTTGGGGAAACATTGGGGGATTTTTTCTAAGTATCATTAATTCATCCACAAACACAATTATTATCACTACAATTATTATATCTAAGATATAATATAATATCAGTACTAGTAGCAGTTTACCTTAGAATTATATTCTATTAGTGAATCATACTTCAATTCAATCATTCATTTTATTAATTCAATTAATTCGTTCGTTCGGTATTTATTTATTATGCTTGTTGTACGTGAATGTGCTCTGTTGTGTTTTTCTTCACTTTTATTAAATTAAGTTGGTTTTGGTTCTTTTTATATTGATTACTGGCATTTTTTTTGGGACTTGAAAGGATTTTTCAACATTGGACTTATGATATAAGTAATCGCAATATCAGCGAAAAAATAAGTGAAAATACACGAGGTTGTGTTTATTAAAAAATAATATTTCAAGATCTCCGGACCTTAAGGGTTGTAGTAAAGGTAAGTATGCCTACCCCTCCTCATTTCACCACCCCGCTACTTAAAATTCCTTGACCGGATTGGTATAGATTTACCACAAACTGTTTTGGGGACATTTCAAAAAGCTTATTTTTGGATTTTCGAAAGATCTTGGGGTTAATTGACATGGTCATCTGGCAACACTTCTCAAAGCTATTAAATACCAGTATATATAAAGTACTCTTTGCTGTTAAATCAGCTGAGCTATGTATATGCAGTTTGTGGTGTTTATTTTTATGAATTTAGAAGTAGAAAATTATAAATTTAACCTGTAAAGTTCGAACTTTTTCTGTTTTGGTTATTATAGTTTATGAGTTATGATTAAAATCGAATCAATTTTTGGTAAATGTACAGTTCTGAACTATCTCATTAGCGACTTGAGTAATATCCATAGTAATTCCAGTTTGTGGACTTGAGTGCAAAATGTGTGAAAACGGAGAGCCGTCGAAATTATACTGCTACTGTTGTTTGTGTACTGACAACGACAGAGTCTTACACAAATATTTGTTACGAAATGACCATTTAAGAACCATTTTTCAGGTAAATATTTTGAAAATACTCTACGCATTGTACAAAGGAACACTGTCGCTGAATTTTACTTATAACCCCTACCAGATAAATAAATACTTTTTTTAAAGTTTTCTCTTGGTTTGAGCTTAATTTATAAAACAAGATTATTGGGGTTGGCTTTGGAATTTCTTGTGTTTGTGTTTCTTGAGGGGTTAGGGAGAGTGTACAGCAGCCACCCCCACCATTTCCGGCTGCCTTTACTTAACTTTACTTTTTTATCTGGTTCTACTTACTTTTCAAAATACAAACATGCTTCTATTGAGCATAATATCATATCTACAATTATAAAGGACTTCTCTTCCATGTGGCATAGTATTGGGGCATGCATACCTGTATTTTATGCATTTTTCTACAGTTTAATTTGATTACAGGCAGATACTATACCTTTGTGTTACATATGTAAAAGGGTGGCCCAACATGCCGAAGTGTTCATCCTTAATGTCCAAAATAATCAGTGCATATTGGAGTGTTTGCAAAAGGTATTTATTAATAACTATTTGTAGAGTGTACAAATCCTTGTATATAAAATTCATTTGTGCATGTGTATGTTACTGAACTCCTAAACAGCTAGACCAATTTCGATTATTTTTTTTGTGTGTGTTTAAGTTTGTTCAAGAATGGTTTAGATTCATAATTGGACCCAGTAGGTGGTGTTGCAATTGGGTTCTAAATTTTATATCTTTAGAAACTAATTATTTTGCAGAATAATTACTCACCCTAGAGTGCTAATTGATACTATGGCATATGTATCAGACTAAAGCGAAAATGAGATTTTGCACCTAACCGAAATTTAAATCGGAATGTCTTGTTTTCCGTGTGCATCCTTTTATATTCGACCAATGATGGTACAAATTGAGTAGTGGTGTAATTGATACATTTTACCTTATATTATCTACTCAGTAATCGGACTTATTAACAAAAGCACAAAAATTTAACACTATTAACTGTGTTTTTCTATTTCTAGGCAACAACAGCCTTCAATAATAAAGTCAAAACATCCATAATCCTTGAGAAACAAATTCTAAGCCCCATTGTGTTAGACAATGAGATTGAAATAGATGTTCAACTCCCCGTATCTTGTAGTAAAGATTTGCAAATTAAACTAGAGTTGAAGGAAGAAGCTGATTTGCCAATCATCAATGATGCAAAATGTCATATGGCTAGTTTTGATGATGGCAGCTTTATTAATGATATTTTTAATGATGGCAACGTTGATAATGGTATGTTTTGATTTCTTGATTTATCTATTTCTTCCAATTGTCCCAAGTCATATGGCATACAGCTGTGGGGAAGTGCACTGATGCATAAAAGTGTATTATGTATGGCACTAGTAATATACAATAAATTACCTGACAGTATAAAGAAACAAAAATCCGTATTATTATTTAGGAGACATTTAAATAATTTTTTAATAATGAAATGCTGTTATAAAATCGAGGATTATTTAAGTGATACATTCTGATTATTAAATTAATGTATTTTTATCTAATTAATGTTTTGCTTGTTGACATTTAATATAACCTAATTTATTTGATTATTATTGTTAATTAGTTTTAATGTAGATATAGTCATAAGATCTGGAAGTTGCAAGCCTAATAAGGCAAAATTATTTTGATACACCACAAAAAAAACAACTATGTACACATACATTTCTAGCAATACATTATAATTCTATTCTATGACTACATACTTCTAATGTGGTGGTGGTTAGGTCCATCTATTACCCATAATACCATTATAAGTTACTTAAGAGATATGCAATGTGAGTCGGTCTGCTGATTTACTTATATAAATATTTTTAGATTATGAAGAACTTATATTGAAAGATGAAGACAATTTTCCATTGAAAGAACTGTTGAAGGCAGAATATGAGGAGATAGATCCGACCAGCTTAAATAAAGAATTGAAACCACGAGAAACCAAATCCACAAGAGACAAAAGTAAAGTACAGAATAAAGTTAAGAAGAAAAACTTTAAAGAAGAAGATGAATCAAGTTCGTATTGTTCTTTGATTATATATATATATATATATATGTTGTTACCCTCTAAACTGTTTACCCTCCCATAAGAAGTTATCACTTCAAAAATGATTAATGCACTTTCTTTATTTTCAGTCAGCCGTCATATAGAAAGAGTGTGTATAACCAATAAACAGTGTAAAGAGGAGATAGCTGAAATGGCGAAAGATGAAAAATATCTAAGTTCTATATATAAATGTACAGATTGTGTTAAAGGGTTTGGATTCAAGCCAAGTTACGATAGTCACATGAAGTTGCATAGCGAGGTATGTATGTCAGTCATATAATTCGGTAGTTGACAGTATGAAAAATATAGGCTGATATTAATATATATCGTAGATTACGATCTAAATGTGACAAAAATAAATTGTTTTAACTAAAATATAAAATATTAATTGATATTTTTGAGAAATAAAATTGTTATGTTGCGGCCATTAGCCACGTGACAATGAACGCCGATCAGAGCGCGTGACGTCATAGTGTGCGAAACAACGAGTTATCAATGGCTTCTCAGATGACACTTCAACGAAACAGATGTTTGTTTTGCACACTGTGACGTCATGCGAGACGCCATGACAGCTTGACGCGTTTTTGTGACGAAATGTCAAAATATTCATAAAACTGCTAAATTAAATATGTTAATCTTGTTTTTTTGCTGATATATTAATATTTTGGCTAAAATAGACAATGAGGCTCAAAATAAACCTGTTTCTCAAAAAATTGTCAACCACCGAATTTATAAAGATATAGTGTGAACGATTATCATTATCATAATTTTCCATCACCAGGTGTGTAAAATTACCTAAGCAGGACAATCTCGTGATTAAAATAGATATCATTTGAATGAGACTAATAAAACGGGTGCCATATGACTATTAAATATTGATTTCTTTCAGAGCAGAGGTCCGTATAAATGTGACATATGCAAACAGTATATGGAAACTGAAGAGAAATTGTTAAAACACATAAAATATATTCATACTGTGTAAGTGATTTTCCTCGATTATTAATTAACTAGCGGCCCCGGCAGACGTTGTCCTGCTCAGAAAAATAAAAATCTAGGACCCGATCCCAGCGCCACCTGCCGGTTCCAATTGTGGATTTAAACCATCCGGGAACCCACACAAAGAACCAAAAACAAAATCACCAGAATCGGTCCAGGTGATTAGGAGGATCCTAGAACCCGATCTCAGCGCCACCTACCGGTTCCAACGAGAGAGAAAGTATCCTATGTCCTTCTCCTGTTTCTAAGCTAACCTCCCCCACCAATTTTCAGCCAAATCGCTAAAGCCGTTCTTGAGTTATAAATAGTGTAACACATACATACATACATACATACATAACTTCACGCCAGGTCCCTTCCCTAGTGTAACACGACTTTCTTTTATGTATATAGATATTGTGACATGCCGACAAAGTAGATGCACACCTGGTTTATTACCACATTTGGGCTTCTTTTGTTAGCTTTGTGTTTAAAATATGCAAAATTAATACACTTAGTTACTACTAAATTGTAGTAGTTTGTGGCATTAATTTCATATTATAATAATTCTGTTCTGTGTATAGATGGCCTTTGAAGCGCCATCACATGAAGCGATGGGTCTATTTAATTGTAATATCTGTGATGCCGAGGGGATTCCCCGTACCATATATTGCAATATGGGCTATAATGCAAACTATGGTACGGGGTACCCCCTTTTAAACTAAAATAAACAATGTTTGTAGTTTGGTTAAGTGAAGTGTACGGTATAGTGTTTTAGTCAAAAATCGATACAATTTTTTGTTTTATTTCCGCCCTACCAGTAACCAATGCTGCCCTACCTCAAATTCGACTCTTCAGCCATAAATAGGAACACGATTGAATATATGTCGGAGGGAAGCTTTAATTGGACGTATTGTTGACTGGATGTATAACGCACAATATCATTTGTTTACATTTTAATTACTTCTAAAATTCTTAATTTAATTTAATTTGATTTATTAAATGTTTCTATAACTTAAAGATCGTTCTAACCTAATAAAGTTATGAATATTGTAATTTAATAAACGACCAATAAGAGCAGAGCATGTCTAGAGCGGGGTCAGACGCGCCCTCTATACTTTGGTAGTATCTACTTCGGTAGACGGAGGAGTTTTTGTGGCACATTTGGTTGGTGACTACAGGTCTAGTTGGACCATGGAGTATTTTAAAGAAAGTATTGATGTTGGAAGTATGAGCAGTGCCCTGAACCCGCTGCTCGATCTAAACTATGTCATAACGTTGATCAAATCTAAATTAAAAGTGTATAAGCCGTGGCTATTGCGTTTTATGCTCGCATTTTATCCTGATGACGCCCACTAAACCTGCAATAACTAAAGGAGATGTCGTGAGAACGAGGCCGTTCTGCGACATATATTTTATGTAATTAAAATTAACATTCATTTCGTAGGAAAGTTTACGACAACGTTACGACCACGCTATTTGAAATAGAATTTAGGGCGTGAAAGTGTTTATGATTATCTTTTTTTCACAGTCGTTATGTTTGTAAGGATTGTGGTCTGACGAGAAAGAATTATGTCACTATCAAGGATCATTACACAGCGTTCCACTGCCAGAAGTCTCTACAGTTTATCTGTCCACATTGTACAAAGAGTTTCACGTAAGTTTGAACCCGAAAGCTTATTTATCCAATATTCAATTCAAAATTCAATATTTAAATGTAAGTAGTTCGCACTATACGTTACATATATCACCATCGCCATTATCATCTCAATTCATTCCTGGGGTTGTGTGGGAGAGATCGCTTTTGAGCGATAAGACCGCCCTTTGTACATAACTATAGTAGAATTACTTTGTCCGTGCAGTTTGGGTCATAAAATAAAGCGAGTAATTCGCTCTCTCTTCCACTCACGGGCCTTATGGGCGGGCATAGTGATGCGCATTATTGTTTTCGATAAGCGTTATCGATAGTGTATTTAGTTTTGTCATTTTGTGGGTTATAAAAATGAAAAAAAATTGATACAACAACGTATTTATTAAAATAAGAATAACTTATAATAAATTATTAATTAGGTATCTATGTTAAAAAAACTATAAGTACAAAAGTTTAGAATGTAACGAGTTATATTAAAAATAAATATAAATACTTATATCTAAGTTTAAAATTAACAGCCAAAAAGATAATAATGATTTTTATAAGATTGATAATCTTTCTTTGATAAGAATAAGTTTTTATCGATAATGGCGTTGCGCCCGCGCAACACGCTCACCGCCTTAGCCGGGCTGAGGCCGAGCTTGATTTATGACCCAAACTGCACGGACAAAATAATTCTACTATAGACATAATGTTAGTCTTTAAGTTCATTTTTGTGGTGGTGTACAATAAAGTTTTATCTGTCTATCTAAATTGTACAGTCTTATCTTTTTTCTGCTCTACCTACAGTGCCAGATTAATAAAGAATTTCTTTTAAGCCAGGTTACCTGTTAGAGATCGCTCTCAGCGATTAGCCCGCCTGTTGTTTCGCCAAGAAGTATTGTAATTATCCAGTTTGTTTTTATATTTTAGTAAGCAATAAAGTGATATATATCTATCCAGGCCTTTTTTATCGCTTCTTTTTTGGGGTCACGCTAATTCTCGAAAATTGTAAGTTCATAACTTTTTGTTTGGAGCTCCACTCCAAAAAACCTATTAAATATCCATTTTTTTCTAAAGGTTACCGAACTGTTTTTTTTTAGTTTGTATGGCAATTTTTTGATGTTTTCGAAATTTCCTTTAGGGGACTGCGTGTCCCCACAAAGAAGCCCGGTATCTATCTATTGTGATGTGGTCAAAACGAGAAAACAAACTTTAATAGTCATCCATTTAAATAATTGGGGCGAATTAGCCCAGCCGACACAATTTTTTTTACTGGTCTGCAGAATTGAATAATATAATATATAATCATTTGTTTTTTATCTTCATGAAACCGTTTCATAGCTTAAACTATATTCTGTTTATGCAAACACGGCATGCCTAATATAATTGGTTATCTACGCCTATGGATGTATGATTTTACAGTAGTAAAAACAGAATATAATATAACTTTAATCACGTTAAACGCCATCTTAACATCGGAGCATCTCGTGAGTTTTCGTAATCGTCGGAGCAAGTCACGAAATCACACGAGACCCTTTTTTATATTATATGTTGTATTTACAAAAATTACCACATTCATGTTAACATCTACTTTAAAAGAATAAATAAAAAATAAAAAGCCTTTTAAATGTTAATTTTTACAGTAGGTATTCTTAGGCTCGCTTGCATAACGATCGCCTTTAAATAAAACTATAGTAGAATTATTTTCTCCGTGCAGTTTGGGTCATAAATAATCGGAGCAGTGAAGCGAGTATTTCGCTCTCTCTTCCACTCACGGGATTTATGGGCAGGCATAGTGATACGCATTATTGTTGTCGATAAGCGTTATCGATAGTGTATTTAAATTTGTCATTTAGTGGGTTAGTGATATAAATGAAAGAAAAAAATAAATAAAACAACGTATTTATTAAATTAAGAATAATAATGATTTAAAATAAATTATTAGTTAGGTATCTATGTATTAAAAAACTATAAGTACAAAAGTTTAGAATGTATCAAGTTATATTAAAAATAAATATTAATACTTATATCTAAGTTTAAAATTAACAGCAATCTTATTATTATCTTTTTAATAATGATTTTTATAAGAATGATAATCTTTCTTTGATAAGAATGAGTTTTTATCGATAATGGCTGAGGCCGAGTTTGATTTATGACCCAAACTGCACGGAGAAAATACTTCTACTATAGTTAATCATATTAAACTGCCTAAATACGTTTTACACCAAAACATATTGACAGTTCTTTAAACATATTTAGCGGCAAATTTTGCGTTGTGCAAGACTCTAATAATACATACATACATACATAACTTCACGCCAGGTCCCTTGCGGGGTAGGCACGAACAACAGAGTGCCATACAGGCTTATTCTTACACACCTCACTTGCTTCTTGACATTCATAGCTCTTGTCATGCACGCTCGTCTATTCTTAAGGCTCCTGACATCACCTTCTGTTAATACACGATCAATTTGATCATGGAAGGTGTATCGTGGCCTTCCGCGACTTCTGCATCCATCCACTTTTGCATTGTATATCTGTTTAGTCATTCTTTCATCATACATTCTTTCCACATGCCCGAACCACCGGAGCATTCCTTTCCTTACCTTTACCCCGACACTCTCTTTCAGACCAACTCTCTTTCTTACTTCGGTATTACGAACGCGGTCCGCGAGCGTCACTCCGCAGATTTTGCGCAGTGCTCGCATCTCGACCGCGTTTACTCTACTTTCATGCTCTCTGTTCCATACCCAACTCTCGCTTCCATACGAGAGCGTAGGTACCAGCACCGCGTTGTGTATGGCAAGCTGGGCCTTCTGGCTGAGGTTCTTAGCGCCTAGAAGTTTATCTAATAATACGCTAATAATAATTGTATTTAAGGGTGTTAAATACGTTTTGTGTTTCTTAAAGAAATTTAAGCAACCTTATGCAAGCGGCCCTTAGTATGTTAATTAGTTAGTAATTTGAAATTAATACTTAGTGTTATTGTTGTAAGTTTGTTAGTTGGATAATTTATTTAAGAATCCCAGATTAGGTAAAAAGACTAATAAGTAATTTAAATATAACCTAAATTTACTTGAATTACTCAAACTAAGAAAGTGTCCATTAGCAGTTTTCTGATTTTCTCTATTAAGGGGAAGACGCTTAGTTCGTTTGTTCTATATTAATTATTATATGTGTAAATTTTTTTGTTGTAGACGATCAACTTCTTTACGAAAGCACGTATTGTATATTCACACGAAGAAAATGAGAGTTGTATGTCAATATTGTAACAAACATTATGCCAATAAGCAAGTTCTCAAGATACATTTGAATATGTAAGTTTTTTACACAATATGATACTTCTTCCTTTTTGGAGGGCTATGGCTCCAACGCAATAGCGTGGAAAACCGAATCGCAACGAACAAATGGAAAAAAAGAATGGCAACAGATGAGTGGAAAAGCGAATTACAACGGACAAGTGGAAAAACGATTGTCAACGGATAAGTGGAAAAACGATAAAATTGCACAAGTCATAATGTTTTTTTTTATAAATAGATTAGATTCACAATAGAAACCGAGAGATGGCAGTGAGATCGGGTTCTAGGATCCTCCTAATCTCCTGGACCGATTTTGGTGTTTTTGATTTTACGTTTGAGTGGGTCCCGGATGGTTTCGATTCACAATTAGGTGGCGCTAGGACAAACTGAAAAAACAAAAATCTAGGTCTCGATGTCCTAGATTTTTGTTTTTTCAGGGCAGGACAATGGAACCTATAATTTTAAATAATTATCAATATATATTAAGAATATTTAAAGCCAGGTTTAAGTGAAATCTTAATTTTCTAGGGCAAAATTTCGTAAAAACATAAATTCAAAGCTACAAACATTCAAAACGATGGCGCTATTCATTATTAACATCATGTGTTGTTATTTAAGGAGGGAGGTATATAAATAATAAATTTAAACAATCAAAAATATTTGTACTCTAAAAAAAATGAAATTTTACTATAATAAAACAAAAAATAATATAAGATTTTGAAAGTTATTTGATTAAAGTTCATGGGTTTCAGGGTGGACCCATGATGGGCATTGTTCATGTCGACCTGTGGGAAACTAGGTGCATTATTGGCTGAATTCTTATTTATTTTATTTTTTTTCGCTGGAGTACAGCAGACAGGCCCACCTGATGGAAAGCGGTTACCGTCGCCTACGGACGTTTGCAACACAAGCGGTGTCACTAACGCGGCCTCGAAAAAATTTTATGACGCCCTTTTTAAAAAATCCCATGTTGTAGTGCTGTGGAAAAACCACGGCTGGAAGCTCATTCCAAATCCCCACGGTGTGCAATAGAAACGTTCTAGAGAACCGTTGCGTACAAGAACGAAACGGCTCTAGAAAGTGGGTGCAATGGTAGAAAGGAGTTTTTGGCGGAAACTGAAAGGACATGTTGTGCTGTGCAGTTTTATTTTCTAAAAATGTGTAAAATTACTCTAAAATGAACAATAGTTGTAGGATACTGATAGTTTTTGAGTAGTAGTTATGTGTTTTGTGAGAAATGTGAACTGTATAGTCAGATGTGGTCTTTTGAGTTGTCACAAGAACTCCGTTGAATGGCACTAGCTGATTACCTACAGTTCAGTTATGCTACACGTAGGCTTAAGAAAATGAAGAAACTAAATGTATATTATAAACTAAGATCTGGCTTAAAGGCCTAGCTGCCAAGCCATAGCTGCCAACCTAAATAACAATAAAATGGTAGAAAGTGGACGAAGGCACCGTTTTGAACAGTTCCTCGGAACACTCCGTTATGTAGTCGCTAGAATAAGCAGAGAGACGCGAAGTCTCTCCGAAGGCCAAGCGTATCTAGGCCTTCTGTGAGTATGGGATCGTCGACTATGATAACTTCACCGATACGTTTTAGGAAGCACCCGAAGGAAATGTCGACAATAGAAAGAGAGAAGAAATACAAGTGCCGGGAGTGTAATTCCGCGTTCAGGTCACCCTCGTTACTTGCAAAGCACATGATCAGACATTCGACGAGCCGGAACGCGTACTGCGTCGAGTGTGACAAGTGAGTGGTATCTGTTGACTTGTGTAGTTAATTAACGATGAACTAAAGTTCATTAACGATGAACTAAAAGTTCATTAACGATGAACTAAAAGTTCATTAACTATGAACTAAAAGTTCATTAACGATGAACTAAAAGTGCATTAACTATGAACTAAGAGTTCATTAACGATGAACTAAAAGATCATTAACGATGAACTAAAAGTTCATTAACTATGAACTAAGAGTTCATTAACGATGAACTAAAAGTGCATTAACTATGAACTAAGAGTTCATTAACGATGAACTAATAATTATTATTTACTGTACATTAGGGTGGTACAAAGAAACCGACAATTTTTTTTAGACTCGAGTGAAAAATATTGTTACGACCGACAAAGAACAATTCACACCTGCAGCTTTTTTCTTGATTTGTTTCCTTTGTGTTTAAAATTTGTGATTCGGTAATTGACATTTTTGAGAAACAGGTTTATTTTGAGCCTTATGTTCTCTATTTAGCCAAAATATTAATATTTAAGCAAAAAAACAACATAACATATTTAATTTAGCAATTTTATAAATATTTTGACATTTCGTCACAAAAACGCGTCAAGCTGTCATGGCGTCTCGCATGACGTCACAGTGTGCAAAAGAAAGTTTCGTTGAAGTGTTATCTGAGAAGTCATTGATAACTTGTTGTGTTTTGCACACTATGACGTCACGCGCTCTGATCGGCGGCCATTGTCACGTGGCTAATGGCTGCAATATAACAATTTTATTTCTCAAAAATATCAATTAATATTTAGTATTTTAGTTAAAACAATTTAATTTTGTCATATTTAGGTCGTAATCTACTATATATATTAAAATCAGCCTTTATTTTTTATACTGTCATTTCTTTATTTATTTTTTATTATTATCCAATATGCTTACATTCATATACAATATATTCACATTTGAACTGTGGCACAGAAACCTCATGGGTTTATGCGTGCCGCAGGGAGTCGTGTACACATTTTTTTTAAATAAATAGGAGCAGAGGCGAGTAGTGGTTATCATCATTCTAGTGTTTAATTCCGATTTGATAATAAAGCGGAGGGGTATCATCATTCTAGTATATGATTCTCATTTTAGTCCCAAGACTGCACATGTGGGCATGATGATCCGCTTTGGGAATCAGTATAAAATCTTTTAATGTTATACTTGAATAATTTGTGGTTATTTTTGTACTTGGTTTGCAGTTCCTCTGGGAGATCATTTATAATGTTTGGTATCATGTATTCCTCGCGCCTTGTCCCATACACGTTATTATATTTAGGTATAATATATTTACATGTGTCAGATCTCGGTCGCATGTAATTAGGTCTAGTCTTCTGTACTAAGACTTCTGGTTCAGGTACCGTATTATAAACACATCCTGTTGTGTATTGTAATCTTTTATTGAAGGGTACAATTTAAATGCTCACCAAAAATATTTTTTGTCCCTTAGACTAAGCACCAAATAAAATATATTACTTCATATAAATTTAATCCACTCTATACCGAGGTGCTTAAAAAACAATGTTTTACGTTCCAAAATAAATATACACTCATCAGAATAATTGTACGTTTTGTATTTAAATTCTTTTTGCTTATCAAAATGGATAAATGACCACCAAATATTGTTTTACTAAAACACTAACATTCAAACCGAAAATTACAATTCTAAATAGTTTAAGTGTAATCAAATTATCCAACCTGAATCCAAGAGTGGAAAAAATACATATTCAATTAATTATCGAAGTTTGAAATTCACGACAATGATCTGGTAATTTTGTCGCCGAGACGTTTTTTTACGTTTTTTGACGGGATGTATTTAGATAGGAGACTATGTATCCGAAAATTTAAATATGTGGAGTTTTAAACAGTTGGTTAGGTTAGGTTAGGTTATGTGTAGACCAAAGCCAGAACCGACTGGTAACCATTCACTATTTATCTTATATATAAGTGAAATATTAGTGAAAACCAACGCAATATTATATTTGGTATTAAAAATAATTGTACGTTCGACCATTCGCTTTTTTGCCTCAGCAAAAATTACTAAATTGGAAGTGGAGAAACAAAATATTGGTAATATCGACTTAGCAATAATGTAAAATATTTGGTCTGAAATTAGCTTTAAAGCCGTTTATATATTTTTATGGCATAGCATTAAAAGGAAAATAGCTTCATTTATACAATACTTCTGGAAACACAATTTGGTGAGCATTTATCCATTCTGGTAGGTATTTCGAATTTATTGGTAGTAAAATAGGTGCATTTCTGGTAGGCGTTTAAACGTAAGCCTTTATTGAATGAACGTACCACAGCGTTACCCTCGTAATTCTTCTTCACTCAAACTGTTTACTAACCCTGTTTCCAAAACTAACTACGGAATCTGTGTCGTTGTACAAATAACTACAACAAATATTTTAGTGACATAGACATTTTTAATTCTTCGAAACAAATATTCAACTCAGTAGTTAGCAAACTTATTAATAAGATTGGAAAGGAATGTAATGTTTGTATTTAGAGCTAACAATTTAGTTGTGTTTAGTTTTCCCATCAGAAGCTTCACAGTGTTAGATATATTGAGTAATTTTGTTTTAGTGTAGTGTAACTCACTATGTCTTTCTGTTCCTTTCTCTAGATCAGTGGTTCCCAAACTTATTTCGTATACCGCCCACTTTGAGAATAAATTATTTTTTAGCGCCCCCATTTTTTCACCTACTTAAAAAACATTATAACGTCAAATTAAATTAATTGATTAATGAGAGCTACATTAGGGGAGATTAAACATTTATTCTAAATGAGACTTTTATTATAGCCCGCAAGAGTTAACTTGAGCCCTAAGCGCAGTAGGTAGTACACAAAGGCGCTGAGGTCTCAAGTTAACTCTTATGAGGTACACCTGCCAATGCCTATTTTTTTCTGGGTCACTTACCGCCCCCTTTTAGGCCTGCAGCGCCCACAACGGGGTGTTATCGCCCACTTTGGGAACCACTGCTCTAGATTATAAGTATCCAGATTTGGTTTACATTTATAGTTATGTATTGTTAGGTCTTAAATTTATGGATATACTATAGGATACTTTTTAATAGTAAATAAATAAATAAATTACGATGGTCATTAGCCAGGTGTGATTCCTGGAAATAATTGTTGTGCGGTCGAATATTGTGTCGAGACATATTGTATTGGTGCAGTATAAAACAATGCCCTAACAGATAGCTGAGGCAGTCTAGCGATGGTCACAAACGAGACAAGACGTGTGTACATTCGATAAGCTATATAGTCACGGACTTTGCGCGTGTTATTGAATTCGTGTATTACGTTTGTACTGGTTGTGTCCAGTTTGTACCTGTGTTATACATGTTTCTATAGTCCTAATAAATTCTATAGTAATTACAACGGCATTTTTAATTCGAGTCCCGCAACTCGTAACAATATGTTAACTTTTGATGTTTTGAGAACTCCCTGCAAATGAAAGCTCAAAAAAAATTTAAGAGGTCGCTCCACATTTTTAATATTTCAAAAATCACCAAAAACTATTCAAAGAAATTCATTGTTTGTGTATTTGACTACGAATTTGTGTTGCTTCCCAATTAACCATATCTGACAGTTCGGCAACAAATTTGTCATGATTCTGTCTTAGAGGGTAAAAGTATAACCTTTTTTGGTGTAAACAGACAACACCCTCTATTAAATGCTTTTTTATGGTTTCTTAACCAAGCCACGAATTCAGTGGCCGATTGTCACCTGTACGAAGACCATCTTTATACACAGATAAGCAGATATATTTTCAATTTCCAGGAGCTTCAAGTCTGAACACATTTTGCAACACCATCTCAAGACTGCCGCTCCCCATGTGAATTATACCGAAAAGCCGTAAGTTACTTAGGGTTTTTTTATTATTTTTCATTTCGAATCTGGCAAACAAGCAGACGAGACTGCTCATGGAAAGTGGCTATCGCCGCCTATAGGCGTTTGCAACACCAATGGGTTTCCAACCTTTAGGAGGAGGAGCAAGTAGGTCATCGGAACTCTCACTAGTACAAAACGCGAATTGTACAAGGTTAACCGTTTCACGCCGATACTCTGTGAGAGCGTGGTATCACGCCGGTCGAGCCGCCCGTAAGAGCTGTAACCAAGATAATGATTCCAGATTCTCTAGAAATAAATAGTAGTTAGTACTAATAAATAGTAGTTAGTACTAATAAATAGTAGTTAGTACTAATAAATAATAGTAGTAGTTAGTAGTAGTTTTCTCCGTGTAGGAACGTAAAAAGAATACAATTTCCTGCGGCCGGGCGGCCTGTCGTAAGAGGCGACAGAACAAACCACAGCCAGGTGGTAGGGCAATTGCAGGATGGCTACCATCCCTGGTCTAGAGTATGCCGCTATAACAACCTTAATTTGTGTTCCGGCATCAGTGACCAGGTTCCAGTTTCTTCTTCAAGGCTGGCATCAGATAGCCAGGACCTCTGATATTGCTAATGTCCATAGGCGTCGGTAACCACTTTCCATCACAGTTGGGTCTTCAACCTGTCTGCTGTGCTCCAGTACTAAAAAATAAAATAAAGACCTTACAAACTAGTGACAACATATCATCCATGCTCTCTGTGTGTCTGAATGGCTTGTTTTGAGAGGCGAAAAAACTACTCACAGCTCAGGTGGTAGACTATACCTACCGCGCCTGGTTTAATTATACCGCCACATGACCAGGTTCCAGTCTCCCTTAATAGAGCAGCAGCGCATTTGTAGCACCTTTAGTGCTGCAAATGTCTATAGGCGATGGTAGCCGCTTTCCATCAAGTGGACCGTCTGCCTGCTGAAATCCTGAAATAAAAACAAAAACCGCCTTAACAATCTCGAGTTGTGTTCCGGCATCAGTAGCCAGGTTTCCAGCACCACATCGAAGCTTTGTTGTCTATAGGCGAAGGTGACCTCTCTCCATCAGATGCTGTCCTCTTGCAATAAGAAGTCTTAGACCGGCCTATCCCAACGATCGAGACGATCCCAAGAGCTTTAATTAAGGCAGTAACTCGAGGTCCATCTTTTTTTTCTATTGCAGGAGTCCAGCAGACAGGCAGACGGCCCACTTGATGGGAAGCGGTTACCATCGCCTATGGACATTTGCAACACCAAAGGTGCTACAAATGCGCTGTTGCTTTCTAAGGGAGTCTGGAACCTGGACACCAATGCCGGAACACAACTCAAGGTTGTTACGGCGACATACTTCACCAGGGGTGGTAGCCCTCCAGCAAATGCCCCACCACCTGGCCGTGGGTTGTTTTGTCGCCTCTTACGACAGGCGGCCCGGCCGCAGGAAATTGTATTCTTTCTCCATTCCTGCACGGATAACTATCTATCATGTCAATACTTATTATTTGGTTGTCTTATTCAGAGATTTCCTTTCAGCCTGAAATGTGAACACTGCGACAAGAGGTTCTCAATACGTCGGGATGTCGAGCTTCATATGAATCGAGTTCATCTCAATAAACGACCCTACAAATGTGACCTGTGTGATAAGGTGAGGATACACAGATTATAATTCCAATGAGCAAATAGGCAGATCGGTTTTCGATGTGTAAATAATCTGTATTGAACTTTATTCGCAACATCAGAAGGCAGATTGTTGATTGCTATGCTTCCTTAGGCTCTGTCTCGCTTACAAGATTACTGTAATGCTATGTATATTAAAATTGGTCTAATGCACAGGTACAGCGGGAAAAAATATTTTTTGTGGTGTACCTATATCATGAAAGAGTCTTCGTTAAAGTCTTATTTCTAATTAAATATCGTAATAAAAAAGAAAGAGAACATAACACTTTTTGTATAATACAGTTTAGTTCGACATTTGTAATTCCTTCTCAGAAATTGGTCCTTCCAAGCTAGATTAAGGATTGGTGTTAATTCAGTCTATTTTTTCAAATTCAGCCGATTCGATTTCTATCTAGGGTAACAGATCAAAATCGGTGGATATAATTTTAGTTCTCATCAAAATTGTCAGGAGTTCAGCAGACAGGCCCACTTGATGGAAAGCGGTTACTATCGCCTATGGGCATTTGCAACACTAAAGGTGAAATGCGCTGATGCTCTCTTACGGGAGATTGGAACCTGATCACTGATGCCGGAACACAACTCAAGGTTGTTATGGTAGGCATCCAGTCGGCCCAATATCCTACCACCTGGCTGTGGCAAGCATAACTTAGATATGGCTAGTAACTTCGTTTCGGATATAGCCAAAGAAGCACGCTTGTTAAATCCACTTTTATATAGTTATCGTCGTTTTGAATAAGTCTTTTTCTGTCTTTGTTTTTATTATTTATTATTAATAATAAATTCTGTTTAAATAAATTAAATAGATGGATATTTTGACAGGCATACGCAGCTCATTGGTGTTTGACTCAGCATAAACGCTTGAGCCACGAAGGTTACAAACGACCTCTCAAATTCCCATGTGACATGTGCGACAAGGTTTTTGACGTAAGTGTACTTCGAGGCTGTTTAAAATAATAAATAATTAACAAGTAGGTAGGGTAGGTAGAACATCGCTCCATCAATTTTGCTGTCTACCCTCATTCTGTGTGAGGCGACGGGCAATACAGAGCAGGGTAGGAGCAGCCATTTTTGAACTCTAGTTCAGTCAACGTTTGACGAGAATGCTGATAATTTAACTTTCTAATTTCTTAAACTTACCATCTTAGTGTGATTACTGGCCGTGCCAAGAACATTTGTTTTCTTGTACTTCACTTAACTTTGTACTTCAAGTGTTAGCTCCAAAGTGGACCTACTTATGCAAAACAGAACCAATGCACAAACATGCCAAAATTGGGTTAAGGATGCAGAAGGCTTTCAAAATGCACCTTCTATCGACTCAATAAGAATCATAACGATCTGACAACATTTTTATAGAATAAATTTTTATCACAAAGTAGCTAACCCACAGAACACCAAGAGTATAATAAACTAACAAGATTCATGACGCATGGTAATCCAAAAACCTAAAAGGTTTACTTGAATATGTAAGACAAAATATAATATACAATATTCAACTTTTGTTTTCGAAAATATAGACATTATATAAATAGTAATTAGTAATAAGAAACTGTAACAAAATAACTAAGACATAAGAAAACACTGGTAGAAGATTGCAGCAGAAAACAAAGAAACAACAAAAATGCATAACCAACTACTTAAAGAATACACAACAAGGTAGAGATAATAAAGAAGAAAAGAAAAGCAGAGAAGAATACACAAGTTATAAGTAATATAAAAGTAAATTTGATCATAATGTATAAGCAATATAAAAAAAATATTCAAAATTCATGTTTATGGAATTACTGTAAATGGTACAAACAGAAAGATATATTTGGCAAAGATCGTATTAGTACATAAGCATAATAAATATGTAAACACATAAAGATAATATAATATAGATAAATAAGCATTAAAATTGTAAAACCCAAATTATAACTACCTTGTAAAATTTGAATAAAGAAAACAAATAAAGAAAGCATCCCTACCCCTCCCGACCAACACCCAAATCACCCAACACGAATAACCTTGTACCATAGCATTAATATAAACCCCAGAGGTTTTCAATGCTATGTATAAAATCAAAGAGCTGTAATCATTTTGTTGTTTTGATAAACAATTAAAAAAAAAACCTACCTACTTCCAACCCTTTTTTTTTTTTTTTTTTTTAAACAGGGGAAATCCGATTGAGGATCGTAGGCCGCGCGAGGGGGAAAGGTCGCGGCCCGTATGTGGGATTCGCCAGGTCGGGGTGGCACTAGCGCCCCACGATGGGATGTGGAGAGCTATTGCCACGCCACGGTTAGGGATACCCACTAAAACCCCTGTCCGATCCCGAGCGTCCTTTGTCCGGGCTGTGGGCTCGCTCGCGCATTCACCACCAGCCCGGACGGACGGCGGCCGGCCCCTTTGCGGGCTGGCCTCACCATTTGGTAGCCGGAGATCTGGGTCTCTCCGGCTCCTCTACCTCACCGTTTGAGGTGAGAGGGGGGCGCGCGGATCGGCGCACGTCCCTCCTCTCCGGCCTTAATGTGCGGGCGGATCCGGTTTCCCCGCCGGTCGCCCGCACGGCCGTAGCCTACGGCGGCTGGAGATCGTTGTGCACGATCCTCCGATGCCGCCGCCGGCTCTGGCGAGAGGGGAGCGTGGTGGTCTGCTCCCTCTCCCGCTCCGCCGCCTCCTTCGCGGACATGACGGTCTCGCAGAAGGAGGCGGCTGCGTCCCACGCGTCGGCGCTCCCAACCATGGCCCTCACCACGGCCGGGAGGGACAAATCCGCCCCGATGGCCGCGACGAGATCTCGGCGCTGCTCGTCCCAGGCTGGACACACCTGGAGGGTGTGCAGCGCCGTGTCTTCGTCGCCGCCGACGCAGTGGTGGCACCCTGGCGATTGTTCGCGCCTTATTTGACACAGGTACCTCCCGAAGCATCCGTGCCCCGAGAGGACCTGCGTCAAGCGGAACGTTAGGGTGCCGTGACGCCTCTGCAGCCATTCTGGCATAATCGGCCTCACCGCTCGGATGACGGCGAGGCCGGCGCTGGGGTTTTGTAGGCGGTCCGCCCACTCTGCCACCTGGACCTGGCGCAACTCGTCCCTGCGCCCCTCGATCTCACGGGGCGCAGGTCGGCCCATACTGGCCTCCTTCTCCTTACGCCAAACGTACAAGGAGGCCAGCACCCTGGCCTCCAGGTCCCACGGCAGAGTGCCGGCTAGTAGGGAGGCCGCTTCGAAGGATATCGTGCGATACCCACGGACGGCCCTGACGGCCAGCATACGCTGAGTCTGTCGCAGAGTTGCGACGTTGCGAGCCGCCAGGGCGCCCGCCCACACCGGGGCCCCGTACAGGGCCATAGAACGCACGACTCCCTCGAAGAGTTTTCGGCACGTCACATTTGGACCCCCGACGTTAGGTAGCAGGCGCGACAGTGCGCCCGCCGCCCTCTTGAGTCTGGGGGCCATCTGCTGACCTACTTCCAACCCCAACCATCCCCAGCCAACCATTTCCAACTCGTAAGATTTATTTATGTTAAAAATAAGTAGTAAGAAGATAGTTAATGCATGTATTTTTGAAAATAAAGTAAAAAGATATGATGGCTCTGTCATGACCTAAGACGGAGAACCGAGCGACAAAAAAAAAATAAAAAAAATATAGACATTATTTTGTATGCAAAATTTGAATAAAAACGGCTTTTTCTCAAAACTGTCAGTATGTGGGTTGGTTCCATTTTGCATAAGTAGGTCCAAGTGGAAGTGTATAGTTTTACCTTGTCTCTTTCAGCGTGTCCAAATATTAAGATCGCACGTACGCACGCACACTGGAGAGAGGCCATTCCAGTGTACCAAATGCTCGGCCACCTTCGGCCAATCCAGCACTCTCCATACACACATGAAACTCATACATCTCAAGCTGACCAGGGATGGGAAGCCGAAAAATGGTGGGAAATAAACCTAAAAAAAAAGAAAAAGAAATAGTGACCAACTTACATTTCTGACTTGTGTCTTAATCGCCATCTTGTTTTCAATGTCGTAACTATGAATTTATGTTTTTTTTACGAGATGTTGCCCAAGAAAACTTAAGATTTCTTTTAAGCCAGGTTGCTTTAAATATTTTTAATGTATATGAGTATTATTTATTCCATAAAATAGTGAAAGAATCATTATGTATCGTGCAATTTTATAGCCTAACTCTTCTATCGACTGGTCAATGTCGTTTTTAGTGAAGTAGCGTCGCTAAAAAGCAGTACTCGACATTCACGTCTATTAGTCCTACCAAGCATGAATGTTGTAACAATATGCACATTAGAAAAAAGAAAAAGTTATTTGAAGAAAAGCCACGTAATTACATTGCTGTTATGTATCTTAATCGCCATCGAGTTTTGAATGTCGTAACTTTGAGTTTGTTTTTTTACGAAATATTGCCCTAGAAAAATTAACATTTCCTTTAAGCCAGGTAGCTATAAATATTTTAAATGGATACGATTATTATATATTCCAGAAAATAGTGAGCCCATTATTATGTTTCGTGCAATGTTATATGAAGCCTAACTCTTCTAACAAACTGGGCAATGTCGTTTTTAGTGATGTGACATCACTAGAAAGCAGTACTCTACGTTGAATGTATCGTCGAATGTACAAAAATATGTTATCGTTCCTAATGAGCTTACGAAATAGTTTCATTTGGCATACTGTTGAAGTATATAACATTATTTATGTTGTGGTGTAAAATTTCTTAGAATGAACTTAGGTTTTCAAATTGCAACGAACTGCTAGTACATGCGAGTAAAGCGTCAGATAAAACTAATAATTGTTGTTTTATCGATTTTAATGTAGGTAGCAAATTATTTAAATTACAATTAAACGATTTTAGTAAAGAAATTGGGTTTTATTTACTTCAGTTTTATTTAGTTATTATTTAACCGGTTTCTTCCGCTAGTTATTTTCTCATTTTAACCCTGTGAAGTTTCTGCGATTGAAAACTGGTTGTACGACATGGCTGCGCTTTGAAGGCGTGCGGAAAAAACCGTTCGGTTATTAATACAAAACCTGTTGAACGAACTTTTGGTCCACCACCGGTTACCAAAAATTGTATGATTATAATAATAATCAGCAGACAATTGCACATATTATATATCTCCAAGTTAAGCGAGTTACGCTTGTGTTATGGACAATAAACAGACATCCAGACCATGGTAAATAACGTAAAATTGGTTCCCGAATTTTACCACGCCAGGGATCGAACTTGGAGCCTCTGTGTTCCGGTGAGTTCGGCGGGCTAAGAATTAATTCGCTCAACCGCAGAGACCGTCAGGGAGAGAGATTGAGGATAAAGTTGGGACAAAATTTAAAACTTCCTATATATACTTAAGCTGTAACCGGTTCTACTTTTTAACCGGTTTTCAAGCCCTGAGTCCAGATCTAACGACCGCCTTTTATACAGCGGAAATCCGTTTATGGACCACAGGCCGTGCGAGTAGGAAAGGTCTTGATCCGTGTGTGGGATTCGCCAAGTCGGGTTGGCACTAGCACCTCACGTATGAAGTACTATTGCCACGCCGCTGTTAGGCATACCCACTAAAACCCCTGTCCGATCCTCGAATGTTCCATGTCCGGGCTGTGGTCTCGCTTGCGCATGCACCTTCAGCTCAAACAGACGACGGCCGGCCCTTTACAAGCTGGCCCCACCATTTGTTATCTGGAGGGCTGGGTCTCTTTTCTTGTTAACGTAGGGAATGTCTTTTCTTGCGACACGCATTCAGCCCCGGGACACGGGGGAAGGCTAATTTAGTAGTGAAACCCGTCAGGTACAAGAGTACCTGACGGGTCCGGCTTCCAGTGAAGGAAGAGGTTGATGAACTCCCCACCTGCGTCCCGAAGAGAGAAAACACTTATTAGAGTCACTGCGCTTCTAGTGTGCCAGATTGATACAAATCCAAAGAAGCACGGCTGTGCCACTACATAAAGCAGAGCTGAAGGTCTACTGATACCCCCGTAGACAGCGGTCCTCTGCCACGGAATCGTGGTAGTTGGTTCAGTGCATAACGGCGTCTCCGAGCTCCCATCTGTCGGCAGAACGAAGGCTGCTTGCACCGTTCTCTACCTCTCTCTTGGCGGCCTCCTTTTGAATCATTACTGACTCACAAAAGTAGGAAATCGCCTACCTGTAAGAACGCTGTGGATCATCGCCTCGATGAAGCTACTCAACAAGTCTACCAGCCTTACTTCAGCCTGGAGTAAGACTCTCGGGTCCCCACGTAGCGCACTCAAAGAACGTATGAGTATATATGGTTGCACCGCAATCTTGCCATAACAGGGTGACGTAATCTGCATGTCTGCGTCATCTTTTATGTTGGGGTCGCGTGTTTCCTTGAGTTCTATCGGGATAGGTCGAGACGGTTTCCACCGCCTCCACTCCAGCTATTGGCGATTCCAAATTTCGATCATGGCCTCGGTTTCCCAAGGCCTGATCGCCTCGATTTCGACCTAGTAGCAGGTACAACAGGACTCTCGCCCACGGACCAAGTCATTAGTCTATGAATCATTCGTGCAATAGGGGTTAAATATTTGCGATAACGGTTTTTTGTTTCTGCTAATCTGTTATACGCCATTACCGCGGACACAGATAGTATTCAATGAAATATCAGTGGAAAGTCCGCTTCCTTTAGTGATAACCGTGGACATCCCGTTTTTGTGTCAAAGAATATGCAATTGTACAGAAGTATTTATTTACTTTTTGTAAAAGTGCTTGCAGACCATAAACAATACGTCCCAAAGAGATCTACATAATCTTAAAATTGGACCTACTTGTGCACAACAGAACGAATCCACAAAGCTGCCAAAATTGGGTTAATGCAGAAGGCTTTCAAAATGCACCTCCATCAACTCGATAAGAATCATAACGATCTGACAACATTTACAGAAAAAAACATTTTTATCACAAAGTAGCTAACCCACAAAACACCAAGAGTTAAACTAACAAGATTCATAACCCATGGTAATCCAATATGAAATTACGTACATTAAAATTGTACTTGAATATATGGAACAAAATATAATATAAAATACTCTAAATTATTTTTCCAAAATATAGGCACAATTTTTGTATGTAAATTTTAAATAAAAACGGCTTTTTCTTAAAACTCAGTCAATATGTAGGTTGGTTCAATTTTGCATAAGTAGGTCCAATTCAAAAGTGCAAACAAGTTAAGTCCCAAATATCGTAAAGTTCTTTATAAATTCCTAAATGTTCCAAAATGCCCTGAAAAGTGCTAGTAAGGTCAAAAGCTCTTAAAAGTCCCAAAAAGCCCTAAAGACTTTTTAGAGATGGTCTTAACAAGTCTTGTAAACCTTAAAAGTCCTAAAAAGTTCAAAAGGACCGAATAGTCACAAATTGATTGTAGTTATAGTATATTGTAGCTATTGGCGTTATCCGGAAGCTATCCCAGTTTCGGGATATCATTTACATAAATTGTATCCCGAACACTATCCCATTTTCCGGGATGAAAAGTATCCTATTCCATATATTCCCTGTATTGAAATTACATATCGAGGGCTTCATAACAAATGGGTGATTACGCAAAAGTGCCTTTTTTGTTGTTTACTAAAATCTATGCATGTTCCAATTTAGAAAGTCTTACCAGTATGCAAGTGTACCTAAATAGAAGGGTAATCCAACTTTCAGCTTTATACAATCAACTAGTTTTCTTTTATTCACAATTTTGTCCCTTGTGTAAAACTGCACTTTAGTCTGTACGCCCATTTGTTATGAAGCCTTTTTTTTACATGGGGAAATGCGTTGTCGCATCGTCAGCCGCGCGGGAGATCATGCGCGGCCGGTATGTGGGGCTCCCCGACGCCGATTAATCAATACGACTGGCGCCGGTATACCCACTAAAATCCCATGGGAGCATTCTTTCCGCCTAGCGCCGGGATCGCGGTACATGCGCGAGCTTAACCCGCAACCCCGGCAGCGGCTGGCCGCCTCGTAAACAGAGGCGGCCTCTCCTGTGTGCGGGCCGGGGAATGACGTTTCCCCGGCCCTGAGAGGGACGCGCGGCTACCTCTCGCGCCCTCTCGCGGCATCGCGGCTTCGCGATAGGGAGGAGGCTGCGAGGATTTCTTCTGCGCCATCACCCCTCCCTCTCCTTCCTCCCCCCCCCTCGCCGCTTCGCGCTCTCAGCAGCGTCAGCGGTAGGGGAGGCTTCGCGATAGGGGGAGGGGCAGGTTGCGAGGATTGCTCCTGCGCCATCACCCCTCCCTCTCCTTCCTCCCCTTTTCCCCGCCGCCTCGCGCTTACAGCAGCGTCAGCGGTCGGAGTCGGGGGAGGCCACCTAGCTTCGGAAGGGAAGAGTGTTTTGGGAGGAGGTTTGGAAGGAAGGGAAGGCTTTTAGGATGAGGAGGCGGAAAGGTGGGACACCACTGTCACGGAGTGAAAGGGGGAGTGTGACAGTGGCCGCTCGGGGCCCCGGGGACGCATCCCCTTGTACCGCTTCCTGGACGGAGGGGAGTCCAGGGCGGCACCCCCTGGGGGGTTGTTGTGAAGCCTTGATGAATTTAAGCCAAATCGGTCCAGTAGTTTCGCAGCTATAATATTAATACGAATTATTGTGGTTTTAAAGAAGGTTTTATTCTTTCTTTTTTTGTATTTAAAATTTCATTGACTTTCGAGCTATATGAAAACGCACAACAAAACATTTTTGAGAGTAAAGGCTCAGATTCCTCTGCGTAATTTAAAAATTATACTCTTTGAAATTGCATTACAAAAACAATGTTAAGTTAAATATGATAATAATACATTATTCCCCATACAAAATCAGTCTAGTCCCAAATGTTGAACTAAAATGTACTTATTATAATTAATTATTTTTCAAAAAATATTTAATAGTGTTTTAAGTGAAAATGTTTATTAAACTGTTATTATTGTTATTTTTAATAAGTTTTATAGAAGCACGTTCAACTTATAACGATGCTGATCATGGCAGAAGTAAGTAATTCTTTTTAAGCTTGCGAGTGTATTATTTTTCCGTTCCTGCTCGAATAAAATGTCTATGTAGAATGTTTTTGTTTCCATTAGTTACTTTTCTGAGAGCAAGAAGCAACGCCTAATGTTAAATGTAGTTCCGGCTCTGTAAAGGTTCTTGACGGCCTCTGTGGTTGTGGGGGCTAAGCCTTTGCTAGCCTACCTTACTGCAACGCGGAGGTTCCGGCTTCGTTTCGTGGTCTTCTAAATTTCGGAAACATATTTTCTCCGTTATTTACTATGGTCTGGGTATCTGCCAGAGTAGAGTAATAGTACATTGTATATTAAGGTGGTCGTTAAAAATTAAATTTCTTGCGACGCCCCCTAAAAAGCTTCCTTTTAATGAAAAAAAAAATGGGTTTTTTTTTATAATTTTTTCAAGTCAAGACATCACATGCTTCAAGACGATTCAAGTTAAAACTAAAAATATAAGAAAAATTGAAAGATAAGCTTCAATTACGAAGAATTTTAAACTTTTCTGAAAATATAATGTGAAATTCATCACTGAGAATGATAATACGGAAGGTATTTCATTGTTAAAACTTTTCCAATCTTAAAATAATTATTACTTCTAAGTATGAAGAAGTTTCCTGAAAAAACATGATATTACCCAAAATTTAAACTTGAATCGTCTTGAGGCACGTGTTGTCTTGACTTGAAAAAATTATTTAAAAAATCCCAGTGTTTTTTCATTAAAAGGAAGCTTTTTAGGGGGCGTCGCAAGAAATTTAATTTTTAACGACCACCCTATTGTATATATTACTCATAACACAAGCGTAACTTGCTTAATTTGGGGATATACACTATGTGTTTGTCTGCCGATTGTTATTATTTTTATTTCACATATTTATTTGGTTTCAAATTCTTTACATTTTTCTTTATATATACACACATAGGTACATACTATATACAAAAAAATATATATTTAAAAATGTAAAAAATCGATGTCCGCTCCATGCGATACGGCCCGTGTCCGGCAGTGCTGCCTTTTGCATCTGACCCTTCTCCCAGATACCAAGCGAGAGCCTTTCAAGGTGTCGGTCAAGGCTCTTCGCTATTAGCTATTAGTCCATTAACTAACATTATTATTATTATAAACGATATAAATTACAAGGTAATTAAAAAAAAATGCCAGGCCTTGCGGAATGGCTAGGCCAAATATCTGTGGCCCTGACATAAAGGTAAAGGACGGAACACCGAGGGTTTCAAATTCAAATTCAAAAGCTTTTATTCAAAATAAGTTCCACTGGAGAACACTTTTTGAAGGTGATATATGTTAAAGTCTAAATTTACTTCCTATTGTATGTATGTACGTCGCTTCGCAACGTGTTATTGCCGTTAAGGAAAAGCGGCAAAAAACTGCCCAGCAACACGTCTAGCTTAAATTCATTTCTTATATATCTTATTCAATTCATATCTCAAGCTTTTCTTTTTATAAGTATTATTGAAAAGAATGTTAACACAATGACTTACAGAAGAATTTATGCAGTTTTTTTTTAAGATCTTCAAAACTGAACACATTCAGAAACATGTTGTATTTAACATTAGAAATATAATAATTTATATTTTTTTTGAATGTGATCTTTTATATGAAGACACAGCTTGTCTTATCATCTAGAATTTAAAGCACTAAAACTGATACAAATACAAATGCTAGTAAGCCGGTGCGGACGCTTACATGCATGTGCGCACACCCGCACTCAGCATAAAATCATAATATTATTATAATAAAGAGAAAAAAAAAACAATGATATAACAAAGAAAAAAAAATGTTAAATGTTACTGAACACTTAAATGATTTTGTTACAAAAATGTCTTATTTTGTATTTAAATGAAGCAACAGAACAAAAATATATGTCTATATCGTTGCGGATTATGTTACAACCAGATGTCATGCGATATATAGGGGAATGTTGGCCAATATTAGTCCTGCAAGTAGGTAAGCAAAAAGTTTTTCCATTTTGAACTCGGCTACCCATGTGTGGTACAGAGAATAACATTTTTCCAAGAGTGTCTGGGGAATCGATGAGACCATGTAGTAGTTTAAAGGCAAACAGGATATCAGCGATCTTTCTGCGGTTTTCTAGACAAGAAACATTGTAATGTTGTAGTCTTAGGCTATAGCTCTGTAATGTATGGCATTTGCCAGGTGGTAGGGCATTTGCCCGACTGGATGGCTACCACCCCTGGTCTAGAGTATGTCGCCATAACAACCTTGAGTTGTGTTCCGGCATTAGTGACCAGGTTCCAGGCTCGGCTCCCTAAAGAGAGCAGCAGCGCATTCGTAGCACCTTTGGTGTTGCAAATGTCCATAGGCGATGGTAACCGCTGTCCATCAAGTGGGCCGTCTGCCTGTCTGCTGATCTCCTGCAATAAAAAAAAAAAAAAAAAATTATTGTTCTAGCAAACAGTGAAAACTCAACAAGACAAAGACTCAATAAAAGGAAACAAGAAGAATGTTATTGTCGTTATGATAATGCCGAGTAGTATTAAATTTTATACTGCATCATATCTCCATACATTCCTTATATGTTTGATCTCCATATATTCAATATACTCTTTGATGTTTGACAAGTTAAAAATGTTACAGACGATAGTATAAGAGGCTGGAGCGAGCTGTCATGTAGTAAATGAAGTTTTGTCAATTAGATATTCTTCAATAGTGTAATATCACTTTTAAAGCAAGTTTTTTTTTTGTTTTAAATTAAGTGAAGGCTTTAATGAGTTTCTCCGATTTGTGTGGCAATAGTGCACCATAATATTATTGTTTCTCGGATATCTAGTCATTATAAGGCAAAATCTTATTTAAATCGTGTGTCAATTAACTATAATATTTTAGCTGTTACACTTGATATAGGTTTATTTATTACTGATCCATAAAATGTTGAGACGGTCCTGGTAAAGCATTGGTCTGAATCTTAGATCATATAAACGGTCTGAATTAACGGGTTGCATTCAATAGGTCATTTTTAAATAATTTATTTTCTTTTTTAATTTTTTTTTTAATTTAATTAATAGAATGGTTATTGATTTTTAGTAGTATGTACTGAGTTATAAACTGTTTGTTTTCCGAATAAAATAAAATTAAAATAGGGGTCCTGGTGCTATCCCAACATGGTGAGTCCCACTCGTCATTAATCGGATTTACTCCTGTTGAAAAAAGTTCCGTGGAGGTCATTAATTTTGCTCGTGTACTCATGTTCGCAACTTGCGGTGTCTGAAATAAAAATGAACAGTTCACCACCTAGCATAGACGACAATAGGCTGATAGTGCTATCTTTTAGATTACAAAAGTATTGTCCTTTTTCTTGGGAATTGGTATATGCTTCTTCAATAAGATTCCTAGTGAAATGTTAGATCTGCGTTTCACTAAACACATATATTTTAGCTAGACTTGTTTAGAGTTTTTTGCCGTTTCTTCTCCAGCACGTTGCGAAGCGGTGCATATAGAATAGAAAATAAATGTTAATATTAAATTATGTGTTGACCTTCAAAAAATCTTGTTCCATGGAACTTACTTTGAATAAAACTTTGGAATTTTAATTTAAATTTGACGGACAGAGGGCCTAAGGCTAGCCGCATACGATCGGTTTCCTGATCAGGAATTCAGATTCGGAATTACTTACGACTAGCGCAAGCGTCCGATCATTTGCATTCGGAATTTTATACGCCCAGTACGTCTCTAGACTCTGTCGTGAAAGTACGTTATTATGGACGGCGACGAATTGGTTGCCTTTGCATTTTTACTGGCGCTAAACAAGAAGAAGAGGAGTCGTTACTGAGTGCACCTGTTGAATACTGAGGCATTAACAGAGTCAATTCTATCTCAAAAGAGTAGAATTACAGGCACACTCAGGAGAATTCTTCAAATGTAACAAGATGTCAATAAAGTTCTTCGATGAGCTGGATAATGGCATACGAGAGACATTAAAACAAACGGGTTTAGTTGGATGGACGACCACTCGGCACTGATTTAGAATAACACTGAATTTGATTTCCTGTTCGTGCGGCGGATGAGCCAAAATGTACGTGAACACTGCGAGATGTTGTCATTAGATTTTTTTCCATTCTTACGATCTAAACACACGGCGAAAGTTTCGAACCGAACGTTAAGCTTTTTTCTGTTCGGAAAAAATAAGTACGTACCTACGCGCCTTGTTGACCATTTTGTATGTAAGTGGAGCATTCAAGTTTCCAAATCTGAATTCCTGATCAGGAAAACGAACGTATGCGGTCATCCTAACACAGCGCTTTTTATAGGAAAATTGACACGTGTCTAGATGTACTGGTAGATGTAAAACAGCATAAATTTACACATCATTTCAAACTTGTCACGTTCGTCATACATATCTAAGAATAGGGTTGCTTTCCCTATGGTAGATGAACGAAAGATCAATTTTTGTCAAAATGACTACGGATTTCTAAAAACCCATGTATAAAATAATTACCTATTTTATAAATAGCTTTTAAAACTATCCATGTATAAAATAATAATTTGTTATCAACCGGACGCAGTGTTGTACTGTTATTTCCTTTACCAGCAAAAACATCGTGGGCGGAACGGTTTCATTCCCAAGGATAAGTTGGAAACTCTGTACTCAAATACTAATAAGAATAGGGACTGTTCCGATATACCTACATATCGAGGGCTTCATAACAAATGGGCGTGTACGCAAAAATGCAATTCTTTTGTTATTTACTAAAATCTATGCATGTTACAATTTAGAAAGTCTTACCAGTTTGCAAGTGTACCTTAATAGAAGACAAGTGACAACAATGGGTTGCTAGAAAAATTCATCGCAGTTTTTTATTTTTTTCTCAGTCCAATATAAAAAATCATAAGTCATAATTAATGGATTGTACAGAAAAATGTTCTCGTTGAACTTTATAGGAAATTTAATGCTCTACAAAAAAGGTATCCTGTATTTTTTCATTAAAAACCTCACCATTTGAATAATATTGAAGATTTTAATTTGATTATTTTAAGACAAATTTCATTTTACAACAAATGACTATTATAAAAGGCGCAATAATTTTTTTTTTAAATTATATTATATGATACTGGCTGTCCCGGCAGACGTCGTCCTGCCCGGTAAAAAATAGGGGTTGATCGTAGAGGGTTGAAAATCTAGGGTTGTATGTATTTTTGTATGTTGTATCATAAAAAAATAGAAATTAAAAATTTTGTCTAAAAAATAAAATAAAAAATTTAGGGGTGGACTACCCCTAACATTTAGGGGGATGAAAAATAGATGTTGGCCGATTCTCATAGATACCGGATAAGCACAAAAAATTTCATCAAAATCGGTCAAGCCGTTTCGGAGGAGTATGGCAACGAAAACTGTGACACGAGAATTTTATATATTAGATATATGAAATCATCATCATCATCCGAGCGTTAAATCCCGGTTGCGTTCGGAGCGTTCACTCCGACGCCCAGGGTCCGCTTTCCTACTTTTTCTACTCCACTTCGCGCGGTCTTCAGCATCCCCCGTTTTGAGACCATTGGCACGCATGTCATCCTTCACGACGTCAAGCCAGCATTTCTTGGGCCTTCCCCTTCGACCGGGACCTGGCGGAGGTGGCATGGCTAGACATTTGTTCCCCACGTAATTAGCCGGTCTGCGTAAAACATGGCCGTACCAGCGTAAGCGACACTTTTGCAGTTTGTCTGCTATGTCACGGACATGAAGACTGCCGCGGATGCGGGAGTTCCTGACCCGGTCTTTCCGCGTCACTCCACACATCCATCGCAGCATATTCATCTCCGTGACACGCAGCTCTTGCTTGTGTCGCTCAAGTACTGGCCACGCTTCACTGCCATACAAAAGGACAGGTCTAATGATGGATTTATAGACCTGTCCTTTTAATTTGACCGGCATTTTGGGGTCGCAAATGACACCTGTCACCTCACGCCACTTGGCCCAAGCTGCTGTGATACGGGCCTTGACGTCGAGGTCGATATCCCCGGACGCACTACGGACAGATCCCAAGTACTTAAACTGATCCGTGCGCTCGACCGTATCTTCGCCTATGCGCACGGATGTGGGATCTGTAGTGTTGCAGGCCAAGTACTCAGTCTTCGCCACATTTAGTTTCAAACCGCCGTTCTCTAGCGATCTCTTCCACGCATTTACACGTCCCACCAGGCGCCCCCTGTCCGAATCTGCCAGCGCGATATCGTCAGCATACATGAGCAACCATGGAGGTTGCTCATGCGCATCCCTGATGCTGTTCGACAGTTCGTCTAATATCACGCTGAACAGAAACGGACTAAGGACCGATCCCTGGTGCACGCCTACTGTAATGGGGAAGGGTGTGGTGTCGCCAACAGCGGTCCGAACTATGGAATCGGAATCACGGTACATATCCCGGATAACGTCAATATAGGTTTCTGGCACCCCTTTGGACCTCAGTGCCCACCAGATCATCACGCGAGGAACACAGTCAAAGGCCTTCTGCAGATCCAAAAACAGGAAATGCAGAGGCGTATTCTTCGTCCTGTATTTCTCCATGATGATCCTTAGGGAAAAAACAGGGTCCATGGTTCCATGCCCAGGACGAAACCCATATTGACATCCCGAGACAGTGCACTCCTGCCGGATCCGAGAGTCGATTATGCGCTCAAAGAGCTTCATGGTGTGGGACATTACCTTTATTCCGCGGTAGTTTTCGCACTCCTGCACCGATCCCTTACCTTTGAAGACTGGAGTGATAACACTCAGTCTCCATTGGCTCGGGATGTTTCCGGTGAGGAGTATGCGGTTAAAAAGGTTTGTTAAAATGCCCACACCACGAGGACCCATCGCCTTCCAGGCTTCGATGGGGACTCCATCGGCTCCGACAGCTTTCCGATTCCTCATGCGGCGAAGAGCCCTATGGACTTCATCAGACGTTATCAGTGGCACTAGTCCTTGATTCGGAGGGAGGTTCGGTGGCTGTACTTCTTTGTGCTGCTTATTCAGCAGTTCGTAGAAGTAAGAGCGCCATCTCTCCTTCACCGCGAGGTCCTCGCATAACAGGTTGCCGCCAGGATCTTTAACACAGCGGCACTTGGAAATGTCCTGTGCCGCTTTGATCCTTGAACGTGCCAACTTATAAATGAGCTTCTGCCCCTCAGACGATTCCAACTTATCGTACAACGATCGAAAGTGGTCTCGTCTGGCTCTGGCTACAGCTCTTTTAGTGGCACGTTTTGCGGCCCTGTATGCGTCGCGATCTTCAGGAGATCTAGACGCTTGCCACTTTTTAAAGAGGGTTTTCTTCACCCTAACCTCCCTCTGGACTGTGTCGTTCCACCACCAAGTCTCCTTGTCACACTTGCGACCACCCTTAGACACACCCAGCACTGCGTTCGCCGCTTTAGTAATGGCTGCTTGGATCTTATCCCAGTGGCTCTGGACTAATTCGCTGTCAGCTCCGACACACATCTCGACGAATGCTGAAGCGAACTCCTGGGATTTGCCTTCATCAAGCAGCCACCATCTAATTTGGCGTCGACAATGCTCAACGGGTTTGTCTTTGGGTTTAACGCAGAGGTCCATAACAAGGAGACGGTGTTGTGCAGTGAGAATTTTATATATTAGATATATGAAATCTATAATACATATTTATAAACAGAATAAATAGTGTTGTAGAAGCAGAAGATAAAATCATCTTCTATATAAAAATTAATGTTTGTCTGTATATTCTTTATAGAATCGTAAACTATACATTTGATCATGTGATCATCTTTAGCAAAGTTGTTGTGCATGAGCCAAAGAAGGTTTCTGAGTTGGTTCACAATTGGACGCGGTAGGTGGCGCTACTGTCGGCATATCGATTGAAATTTCTCCGGGCAGGACGACTTCTGCAGGGGCAGCTAGTAATATATGAGAAAGATTGACATTGATGTTTCAAGCTTCGGTTGCTCATCTAAATGGGCAATCGGCAGACAAACACCCATATTGTATTTCCCCAAATTAAGCAAGTTACGCTTGTGTTATGGGTAATATACAATGGACCACTCTGGGGCCGAACCCAGACACCCAGACCATGGTAAATAACGGAGAAAATACGTTTCTGAAATTTACTATACCAGAACCGAATCCGGAGCCTCTATGTTGCAGTGAGGTAGGCCGGGAAAGGCTTATCCCGCTCAACCATAGAGGCCGTCGAAAGTCACCGAAACCGTCGAATCTAAGATGTTTGAGTGCTTGGGAAAATAATAACATAATATTTCTTCTAGGATTTGAATACGGTTCATCGAGGGCACCCTGTAAATTGCCATATTTGGAGAACGGCAAAGCCAGGCTACGGCAGCGTTGGCGGATGGTTCGATACGCGTGTAGGATCGGCTATCATTTGGTTGGCAACAGATACGCAACATGTAGGGACGGCGAGTGGGACGAGCCAATACCCGTCTGTGTTCGTAAGTATGATTTTTTTTATTGCAGGAGTTTGGCGGACAGGTAGACAGCCCACTTGATGGAAAGCGGGTACCATCGCCTATTGACATTTACAACACCAAAGGTGCTACAAATGCGCTGCTGCTCTCTTAAAGGAGACTGGAACCTGGTCGCTTATGCCTTGACACAAATCAACGTAGTTATGGCGGCATACTCTAAGGTCTAGACCATAAACTCAAATTACCCTTAATCTAATGCCGCTCTGTGGCAAAGCGCAACCTTATTTTCGTGTCCCAAATTACTCCAGTCACCTGATGGCGTTAGGACCAACATTAGTTACTACATATGTAAATCAAAATGATCAAATCGACCAAATCAACCACATCCACACCAAATCGACCATAATGACCAAATTAACCAAAAAAGGGAAATCACAAAATAAAAACCTATCCTACTTTCTGGGATATTCTTTACATAAATATCCCCAAACTTATCCCATTATCCGGGATGAAAAGTATCCCTTGTTCAACCTCGGTATTAAAATTATATATATACCGAATTTCAGCTAAATCAGTCCAGTAGTTTATCCCGTGAAAATAGAACAGACAGTCGGGTTACTTTCGCATTTATAATATTGACAGGGATGACTCGGAGCAGTTATTCACAGATTGGGTCGTCAGCAAGCATGAAGCTCTAGTGACCTCAAGGTTAACTGCATTGAACTTTAAGCTATTGCATAGCTTTTATTGCGTGCTTTGAGCGCGGCGACCGAATAAAAAAATCCGTATCGAAAATAAACCTAACACCTCCCACTCCGCTCAACCATGAGCGTTCGCTTAACGTGTTTGTGTGCGTCCACACTGAATGCGCCGTGACGAGGACCTGAGGCGGGCGCGGCGAGCGGAGGCGTGCGGTGGCCACAGTGACCCGCGAGCTCTCGTAGCGGTTGGAGGAATGTCAGGTATTGTAAATTATGGACGACGAGCTGCTCCGATATCGGACGAATACGTAAGCAGCTGTTTGTTAGAAAGTATATAGGTGTATACATAGGTGATTTGTTTTGTTATCGGTCACCACGCTCAAAAAGTGTAACTTGAATTAATATTAAAGAAAAAAATACTGCATAAATAAAAAATAAATAAATAATTATAATTGCATAAGTTAATGAAAAATGCTATGCAATAGCTTTACCGCGGCAGTTCCCGAGTGCCACAAGGAGTTTTTGTTTTGTTTTAGGTAACGGCTGCGATATCCCAAAACTAGAGAATGGCGTGGTGTTGCGAACTCACGACGACGCTTGGCTACATATGTTTTGCTTATCAGGGTACACCATGAAAGGATCCGCTATTCTTTACTGCAACGGGATACGTTGGAATGGCACAGCACCCGAATGTCTTGGTAAGTTCAATATACTTGTTAAATTAATCAGGTCATTTTCAATTTCATGAAATTCTCCGAAATTAGAAAAAAGGTAGTAAGGACATTTAATTTATGTGTGATTTAAGTTTATCTATTATTTTAATAGTTTACCTGCGTATCTCTAAAATAACCAGCTTATGGGAGCTGCATACGTCTAGTCACCGCAACAGACAACGAACTACTGACCAGTGGCGAGTGCAACGCGGGCGGGAGCGCACATATTAATAGTTGCTCTATCTCGCTTGCTCATCATCCGACCCGCTAACACTGTCGTATGCATTGTACTAGAAGTACGACTTGTTAATATTTTTACTTTCGGTTACCGTTTCCAAAATAAATAAGTTCACTTCAGTTCACATCAGCACTAGACAGTGAATACTATTCTCTGCCATCTGGCTTTAATACAGACCAGGTACAGAAAATACACATGCTACTAGAAAAGCATGCTTGTTTGCTACTAGGTAGTATGCTCATTTATAGCATGCTCTCCAAATGTGCACATTTGCTCATGAAAGTACATACCTTAGAAGCATACTTATTGCTAGCATGTTTCTTTCTAGCACGTGTGAGATACACATGCTCATATTTAGCCACACTCACCATGGCACCGCTCCCTGTTGTCGATGATGGTCACCCTCATTTCTTTGAGCTATCACGCGTAACTAAGCAGCAGTTATCCAGAATTTTTCCGCGTGGAATAAAGACTCGGAGTGCGCTTCCCACCGAGTTTTTCCCTGTGCACTACGGCATGGATCGTTGCAAATGTTCAAAAGCACCGGTAACCACTTTACAGTAAGTAGACCGTCTGCAGGTCTGCCAACTTTGGCAAAAAAAGTATTAGTGCGAACTAGTGCATGGAGTTACGTTTTTTACTGGGTGATTGTGATGCTTTAGTATTCTTCTTCCATGCTTCTTCTATGTAAACCCGACAAAATTTGCGGCCTGGCGGCCTGTCCTAAGAGGCGATAGAATAACCCACACTCAGGTGATACGGTATTTGCTCGACTGGATGGCGATAACCCCTGGTTTTTTTTTTTTTTTTTTTTTTATTGCAGGAGATCAGCAGACAGGCAGACGGCCCACTTGATGGACAGCGGTTACCATCGCCTATGGACATTTGCAACACCAAAGGTGCTACAAATGCGCTGCTGCTCTCTTTAGGGAGCCTGGAACCTGGTCACTAATGCCGGAACACAACACAAGGTTGTTATGGTCTAGAGTATACCGCCATAACAACCTTCTCTTATGATCCGGCATTAGCAACCAGGTTGCAGTCTCCCTTAAAAGAGCAGCAGCGCATTTGTAGCACCTTTGGTATTGCAAATGTCTATAGGCGATGGTAACCGCTTTTCATCAAGAGGGCCGTCTGCCTGTCTACTGAACTCCTACAATAAAAAAAATTCCCAGCACCCTAAGAAACACTGATTGGAAAATGTGTCACAACGAGATCAGGGCAGTTACAATATTGTTTTGAGTTTACCGAACTTTCCATTAGCTCTCCCTTATCCCGGTCGTAAAAATGCTTTCTTATTAGGGTTACACGGGTCAACTTTCATATATTACAAACAAATCTTCGAAAAAGTATTAACATAAACAATATCAACAGATTGTTTTGTTTGTCTTTAGGGTTCTATTTATTTTTAGCCAAAGTGAATAAAAATTTTCACAAGAACTTTTTACATTTGCTAAGAATAAAATCAAAAAAATAAAATAAAATAAAATAAAAAGATTTAGTTGAGACTATTTTATAAAAGTTGGCCTCCTCAAAGAACATATGTTATTTGAGGCCAGCCATAGACTGTTCAGCCATTTTTCTTTATACAAGGGAAATTCGTTTGAGGACCATAGGCCGCGCCAGGGGGAAAAAACGCGGGCCGTGTGTAGGATTCGCCAGGTCGGGGTGGCACTAGGACCCCACGTAAGATATGTGAGAAACTATTGCCACGCCGCGGTTAGGGCTACCCACTAAAACCCCTGTCCGATCCCGAGCATCATTTTTCCGGGCTGTAGGCTCGCTCTTGCATTCACCACCAGCCCTGACGAACGGCGGCCGGCCCCTTTGCGGGCTGGCCTCACCATTTGGTAGCCGGAAATCTGGGTCTCTCCGGCTCCTCTACCTCACCGCGAGGTGAAAGAGGGCGCACGGATCGGCGCTGCTCTCCGGCCTTAATGGGCGGGCGGGTCCGGTATCCCCGCCGGTCGCCCGTAGCTTACGGTGGCTGGCAGTTGTCCTGGACGACCCTCCGACGCCGCCGCCGGTTCTGGAGGGAGGAGAGAATGGCTGATTGCTGCCTCTCCCCGCCCTGATAGACTGTTCAGCCATGGGTCAGCGTGGGTGTAACTAAGTTCTCTCTCCCAGTGTTCTCTCAGCAGAACTCTTAACGGGTCGGGGAAGATGTTTGGCCTGTCAAATTTTTCTGGCTCTTTGGAAAATTCCCACATTTTTATTAAAGTGTCTGTCAAAAGTTATGGCCCACAGGAACTGTCTGGTAACTGTATGTCTTTATTTAACTTATCTTGTTATTTGACTGTAAGCCTTACTAAAAAAAAATTAATAACTATATCATATATGATATACATAAAAACTAACCTCGCTACTTTGACGTAAGGTAGCATGGTTTTTTTCTACCTTTGATACCTGCTACCTGTAAAACGGCCCCGCTTTCACTTTAGCGAGTATCCAGTATTCCTTTCTAAGTTTATGTTATCCTACCCATCCTAAAAAAAACAATTTCCTAAAATCACGTAAGCCTGTAGTGACAGGGATCTCACTCTATAGCCTCATAATCTTATACTAATATATAAAAGTGAAGTTTTTGTTTGATGAACGCGCTAAACTCAGGAACTACTGGTCTGATTTGAAAAATTCTGTCAGTGTTAGATAGGCCATTTATCGAGGAAGGCTATACGCTATATATCATCACGCTAAGATCAACAAGAGCAAAGCACCAATAAAGAGTGTTTCAAAATCAGGGGGCTAAGAATACAAATTCCACACAGGCAACGTCCCGGGCACCTCTAGTTATTTATAAGTTGATTGTGATCAGTAAAGATTTATCTATCTACTTCGTTGTCTACCAGCGACTGCAGTGAAACCGAAACTAAGCTGCGACTTTGAGTCCGCGGACCTTTGCGGCTGGACACAAGACGAGTTCCACGACTTTGACTGGAAGCGGCTAAACAAGAAAACTCCGAGCTCGTTCCTCTTCACTGGACCATCCTATGATCATACGTATGGCCCTGGAAAGGATGGTGAGTAATTAGTTGATATCGCCGTATATTTTAATCCGTACAGGAATGGAGAAAGAATTCAATTTCCTGGTGCCGGGAGGCCTTTCGTAAGAGGCGAAAAAACAACCCACGGCCAGGTGGTAGGGCATTTGCCCTACTCGATAACTACCACCCCTGGTCTAGAGTATGTCGCCATAACAACCTTCAGTTGTGTTCCGGCATTAGTGATCAGGTTCCAGTCGCCCTTAAGAGAGCAGCAGCGCATTTGTAACACTTTTGGTGTTGCAAATATCCATAGGCGATGGTAACCGCTTTCCATCAAGTGGACCGCCTGCCTGTCTGCTGAACTCTTGCAATAATAAAAAAATCACCACAGATAAGTTAAGGTCTAAGAGTGGAAAGGCATCAATCTGGAAGTAACCTTAGTAACATTGCAGCACACCTCTCTAGTTTGCGAACTTCTCAACCACTTACGTATACGTTATTCTCCTACGGGTCCTTCCACTGTGTCCTTCGACTGCCCACTGCCCTTTTTATCCGAACGGGCAGTCGTCAGCCACTTCTATATTACCAAGTCCTTAACTCCGTTAACATTTCATCTTTATAGCTCAATAATTTGTTTCCAATTCCACAATCCAATCCTACAATAGTCTCGAAAGGATGAATCTTGACCTTGGGTCCATTTCTACTTGGAGCATAAAGTGATAATCGGTGATATGTATCACGCCATATCCATATTAAACTGACGAATGCTATTCGAAAGTCTAACACGGCCGTATCTGGAAGATGGAATGCAGCCAAAGTGTCTACGTACGTCGCGTCCCACACTAAGGGTCCTCCCATCTTTCAAGGAACCAAAGACATCTCGTCCACCCTGTTGCCATCGTCACGGCACAGTCCATTCGGTTCTCGAATGGCCGGTACCTCGGCGGTGATAACATCACCGTGAATGATACTATTCAGTGCAGCATGGCGCGGAATCCTGCCAACGTTCCTAACGCATGAGAAGCCATGGTATCCCGAGCTACCAATCTTATCCCCACGCTGACATTGATGAGGGAACCCCAATCGAATTGAGGAAGCAATCCTGAATGTATCGTTATCCAGAAGTATGCCTAAATTAGATGAGGGCAGGGCTTTGGAGCCACAAACCTGACTCCAACTTCTAGACTGCTATGAGACGGGCACGCTCAGCATCGTTGACACTAGATGTTAGAAGATTTTCCTGTACCAATCTGTTAAGCGATTCTACGATTTAGGGTCTTTGGGGTGATTTTGCCCCGGGCATATATTTGCCCATAAACTCACCATATGCATATCTCTATTTTATGATTTCTAGGTTATTACATGTACATAGAGAGCACATCAAAAGAGGAGAATCAAACGGCTCGACTTCTATCGCCTATATATAGCGCCGATGTGGCATATGGCGCATGTTTCGTGTTCTACTACCACATGTACGGCAAGTAAGTATGACCATAAAATCTCACGAAATCAATCAATAGAAACCTATAAAGTTTTTTGTCTCACTCACACCCGTGAATACTGTATTACATTATGTGAATAAGAGAGATCTTACTCAGTTTTACTTTAACACGGTTACTATAGCTTTAGTTATTATTGCCTGTAGTTAGCAATTAGGTAGACTGTCCAATGTTCATTTAATGAAAACTGATTACCTATATGGCCGACCGCCTATAGATGCTTGTAAAAACATGATTGATGTCAACGCTTTGCTAGCCTTTAGGATAGGATAAAGGACTTAGAGAGGAGGGAGGGTATAGGACGACGGGTTGGGAGGGGGCAGAACTGGCCCTCGGTACATTGAAGCCCTTAATCTATCTCCTATGTCAACTCCGATATATGACTTGATGTTTTAAACAGGGAAACTCGGCAAAATACACTTAAAATTAAACTTCGTAATATTTTTGCACCACAACTCAGATATTGTTTTAGTTGACTAAATCATTGCAATTTATATTTTTATAATATTTTGTTCTCTTCGTGTAACATAAAGGAGTCAACATAGACAATAACTTCCTAGACTCTAGTCATAGACAAATGGTGGCGAATTAAGGTGCTACAGTACTCTGATTCGCCGTTCAAACAATTCGCTCAGGGCTAACCATTTGACGCCGATATTCTATAATTGCGTGATATCATGCCGACGGAGCCCGCCTTAAGACCTGTAATTAAAATTCCAAGATGGCTCTACTAGGCCTTAACTCTTCTGTATCGTGTTAGGTACTACCGTAGTTGTTGATTGATGGTTGAAATTTTTGGACTCATTTATAATAATGAATGTATTTATTTAAAAATTGAATCTTATGGATTACTTATTGAAAATCATGAGTCTACCAACACTTCCAAAGCAATATTAAATACTGTAAACTAGAAGAAGCGACGCAACAAACTGCCCAGCAACATATCTCTATAGTTTTTTTTAGTGTAGTTGATACAAAGTTTAATAAAATAATTGTTATAAGTAATTAACTGCTTCGCCATGCAGGCTGTCTAACTTTGGATCTCTTTGCCCACTGATGTCAGAGAAGCAATACAGAGAAGAAATACGTATTTGCCATATTTAAAAATTCACTAGGAATCATTATGTTATTAGTCTTACGCAATAATCTATGTGCTAGTTTACAATACTTTTGTCTGTAATCTGCTGTTCATGTATGTTATTTTTATTTATTTATTTCTTTTTGTTTGTTGCATAAAAATAATAATTATACATAATTTAAGAATGTCATTTGAGTCTGGTTGCCCAGAAGAGATCGCTTTTAGCGATAAGACCGCCTTTTGTTTTACCAAGTAATTATTATTTTGTTGTGCATTTTCTGTTTTGGTGAACAATAAAGTTTTATCTATGTCTAATTACTGAAGGAGCTTAGTAGTGATCGCTTTATTCCCAGTCGATGCGGTTATCTAGAAAATCTTTAGTTATATAATATTTAAGCTTTCTCGCACAAACTTGATTACTGAAAGCTCTACAACGTTTACTGAGATTTTGTTAAAGAGAGAGAGATCCTTCACCCAACGAAACTATTGTAAACTTTGTTTTAACATTAACTTGTATTACTGTGATTTCAGGGATATCGGAGGTCTCAGGGTCTATCAGAAGCCTGACAGTATACAATTAGTGTCAATGTTGAATTCAAGTGTTAGTGATCGTAAGAAATACATGCTCTTCGAATTGTGGGGAAATCAAGACAATTTTTGGTACGGCTCAATTACCTCCTTAAGGAATTTCTCTGATGAATTTCAGGTGAGGACTTTTACATGCTCACGTAATTTTCTTGATTGCTATAATATTTTTAACTAGCTTCTGCCCGCGTCTTCGTCCGCGTGGTGCGGTTTTTTTTAATTTTAATTTTTCGAAATCAAAAATATCCTATATGTTGACCAGGGATATAAGCTATCACCATACGAAATTTCATGTAAATCGGTCCAGTTGTTTTGGAGATTAGCCGGTACAAACAGACAGACAAACAGAGAAACAAAAAAAATCTAAATTAGTTCTTTTTCCTTTCTTACATCCCCCTGATTCGGTTTTTAGCATTTCTTTTTAATCGCGTGCCCTCTAGACTTCCTAGATTTAACAAATTTCTACCCTTTTATATAGCATCTACCAGAACCAACATCGGTTTTCACGCCACTTGCAACCGTTTGATGAGGCAGTATAATGATAGTGTAACAAAAAATAAAGATACAGATATTTTTTCGGGTAAAATTAACAAATTTCGGCAAATTATTCTAAATTCATTTCAATCAAATCAACAGTCAATTCTTTGTATATATTATGTATAGGATATATCAAACACGCGCACACACACATACATACAGACACACACATACACACGTTAACATTACAAACGTACTAATCAACTGTCGTAAAAAAAAAAAATATGTTCCTCTCAGCACGATGTGACAACCTGTAATTAAGTTTGCACTGAGACAAATACCTCGATGTTATAATATAAACAAATGTATGTATTAGTGTAAGACTTGTTGGTTGTTCTCAATAAATTAAAAAAAAAAAAATTGTACAGGAATTTGACTTCTACAATTTTATTATATATGTATAGATGTTCTGAATGTCTTATGAGGTTCTCACGAAACGACGAAAGCGACGAACACCGCGTGATTTTTGCTGATATGTACTTAAAAGACACGCCAGCGTATTTAGCCGAACTTTCAGCGCCGTGCTCTCGGCATTTGTGTCTTTACTCTAAGACCGATCATTTAGTTGCCGAAGTTTGGGCTCGTATCATCCAGAGGTTACCTGGCCACACCAATCTTTATTTTCCTCATCTGCTTGAGTATATAAATGGCATGAGGAAAAAGAGCTAGGTTCCCTTAATACCTGACCTTAACATTTCTAGATCGTGATCGAGGGTATACGCGGCAGTAGCTTCACAAGCGATATTGCCATAGACGACGTGTCTATTCTATATGGTGAAAACTGTACCGAAACTGCCAAGACAATCAGCACTCCTTCCCCGCTGCTACGTAAGTAACCGTTTCAAGCTGAAAATACACGATTTTTTAAATTCCTAGAATACCGTAGACAGCGGTTAGCCTTGACAAACAATATATTAAGCTCCTGTAGAAATTATACAACGGGCACGTGTATTCAAATTTCTCCTCTCACTCTTCGGTGTATATGCTTTTCAACAGAGGTTGCTTTCGGTTTCCTTGTGGTCCACTCATCAGATCCTGACATGGTAACAATGGGACCACCACGGGAGTATAACATTCCGCTTTAATGAAAAAGAAAAAGAGAATCGGTCATGAAAACAGTATACAGACGAATTGAGAACCTCTTCCAATTTAAAGCCGGTTACATAGTAACAAAATGTTTTATTTCGCACGGACTTCAAGATGTTTTAGGAAATCGCGAAGTTTTACTGGTAGGAAATCGAGAAGCTGGTCTTGAGTATGCGGCCATAACAGCCTTGTGTTGTGTTCCGGCATTAGTGACCAGGTTCCAGTCTCCCTTAGGAGAGCAGTAGCGCGTTTGTAGCACCTTTGGTGTTGCAAATGTCCATAGGCGATTGTAACCGCTTTCCATCAAGTAGGCCATCTGCCTGTCTGCTGAACTTCTGCAATAAAAAAGATTTTTTTGTACTTCTTAGTCACTCTTAGTCGGATTATTTGTGTTAGAAATTTGGAGCAAAGCTTTTCTTTATGCTGACCATACGAAACCTGCTCGAGCAATTGGGATATGTATCTTGAAAAGGAAGATATACAATTAAAAGGTCGCTGCAACTGCACGCAGTGCATTATTGTGAACAATTGCTGTCCTGCCTTTTTCTAGCTGTGTGCTTATAATGAATGAATGAATGATGATGAGTAATAAGATGACAATGTTCTTCGTTTCATTACCAGCTGAAACCTGCGCGGGCCGTTGTGACGTATTTGCTGAGAAAGAAGGTGCCTTAGCAACGGTTGGATGCGGCTGCACCGTTATGTGCCTCCTTGACGACAACTGCTGTCCTGACTTTTTAGAGCTATGCGCATATAATAGTGAGTATAATAAGATAGATAACTAGATATACTTCATTGCTGTCCAATTGAGGCACAGTGGGAGGGGATATCAATTGAGTAGGGAGGCTCAGTCCTAAGTCAAGAACCAACCGCTAATGCAGCTGTACATCTGGTAATGCTTAGACGAGCCGGTGACATCTTTGAATATATAGTGTTTGGGCCACTTCGTAATTCTCCCCTATTCAAGGACAAGCAGACAAACGTGCGCCGGTTTGTTCTCTCCCCGCCCTCACCGCATCGCACCCCGCGGACGCCCGCACGCGACGTTAAACGCACATTGCACCCCGCAACGCGATCAGTGGCTTTTATGACCTTCCCGCACAAACCTGTGTCGCGTGCGCAGCCCTTATTCACACAGACTTCATTCGCGAGTGGTATTCAGCACATACGAATCATCATACCAGGCCTGGTAAAGGCAACGTGGCGCCGAGACAGCCGTGAGTACTGTTTTGATCTGCTAATTTTTGAATCGTGGACAATAACGACGTGGCTACACTCTTTCACCGTCATTCCGCATTTCTTTTTATTGAGGGCCTTTGGCCTCTTCGTCCCCGCATATAGTGTTCAGGAGCAAACACTACAGCGGCTTTATCAGCAAAGCGATCTCTTCTAGACAACCTGACTCAAATTAAATTCTTAAATAACTGTAATCATTAAATGAGCTATACATATAATTATAAAATACATATTATATTATATATATTCATTCTTGTTATTGAAATTACTTTAGCAACTTCGTCACTATTGCCTACAATTGTTTTGCTGTGGAGACATAACAGACAGAAAAAGTTTTAAGTTTAAATTATTACTATATATAGTATTCGTATTATTTTCTCTGTGTATTCTTTAATACTGGTGCAAGAGACGGCCGAAACGACGTGCGACGCATGTGACATTCTTTTCTAAACTAGTTACTTTCGCACATTTGAATGCGCAACTTGTTGTTCAGAACGCTTATACGAGAGAGCCATCTATGATAAAATGTTATTGTGTAAGATGGCTCTTAATGGTAACGAAGAAAATTGGGTTAAGGAGATAGAAATAGGGTTTGTTTTTACTATGAAGCAAGCAAGCAAGCAAGCAGAATCTTTCCGACCGTTCATTTGCCATTACTGATAATAAAATGAAAATTTGACATGAGCACCATAAAAGTAATATCAAAATTCAATCGAACGTATGGCACGTGATTGCATAGGAAGGTATAGGAACTAGCCACAAAGCTTACCATCACCTGTATAAAGCCTTTAGGGTGAGATAGGGGGATAGGGCAAAAGGGATGAGATGGAGGGGTCAATCACGAGGAATAGAGGGTATGCGATAGGGGGTTAGAGGAAGGGGGCCATCGGAATTCTCACTCATCGTAAGTAAGACGATTGGCTCAAAGCCAACAGTTTCACGCCAATAGTCTGTGAGAGCGTAGCACTCCGATGGAGCTGGCCCTTCTAGCTTTAATCAAGTTAATGATTCCAGTATCGTTTGCATGTAAGACTAAGTTGTAGGGCTAGAATCGAATTATAGACCTTTATAATTTTCATCGAAGTCAATAGAAGAAAAGAAACGATACCACTTGAAAAATACCTAATTTATTAACCGAAATATCGCAGGGTATTATTTCACAGTTTTAGATAATATGTGAACGACATATAATACTCAAGTCAAATAAGATCAGAAATCAAAATTTTGGCGTTAACTTTTGTCCCTTAAACTTAAAATCTCCTTAACTAGTTAATTTATTAGGAGAAGAAAAGTCAAGAACTTTCTTTATGCAAAATTTTAAGCATTCCAAATTTTTGTTAGAGTAATTGCAAAGAGAAACACTTGAAAATCAATCCTTGCCGGGGGTTGCGGACGCGAAAAGCTTACGAATTATTTTTGTATCACTAAAACTACATTATATCAGAAATACAAAGTGGCATTTTTTATTTCAGGCTTTACTTGACTTGATGTTAGGTTCGGTCGTATTTACTAAATATGTTAATATACTAGTCCCGGCAGATGTTGTTCTAAAAAAATAAAAATCTAGGCTCTGGTCCTAGCACCATCTACCGGGTCTTATTGTTCGTGCCTACCCCGCAAGGGACCTGGCGTGAAGTTATGTATGTATGTATGTATGTATGTAAACCATCTGTGGACCCCCTCGCATCCAGGTTAAAAACTTCATCAAAATCCGTCCAGGGGTTTAGGGGAGTTAAGTGAGATACACACTCTCATTAGAATTTTACACAAAGATGCTGCTAGCACTAGAGATCTTGGCGATATTTTTTTACATATGACACCATAATAAGAAATATGGGAAGGCCCAAGAAATGTTGGCTTGACGTCATTAAGAATGACATGCGTGCCAATGTCTCAAAACGGGGGATGCCGAAGACCGCGCGAAGTGGAGTAGGAAAGCGGACCCTGGGCGTCGGAGTGAACGCTCCGAACGCAACCGAGATTTAACGCTCGGATGATGATGATGATGGATGACCATAAAAAAACATCTCAACTAAGCCAGCCAATTTTCTTTCAGATAACTCAAAACAAGATGAAAGCACTATTCTCGATGAAAATACTACAGCTGAATTACCTCAAACTCAAAAACTAGTTGGTTTCAATGAAACATTAACTACATCTACCCCATCAACTAGTACTGTTCTAGTAACTACTGATTCAGAATCGACTACACGCAAGCCTTTACCATCATACAGTCCCCATTGGCCATTTATAAGAAGAAAAACAACGGAACCCATAATTAAAATAAAATCAACTACAACTTTTACATCTACGACTTCTAGTACTACTCCTACAATTACTACTTCAACTTCAACCACTTCTACTACTACTTCAACAACTGCTAGACCTGAAACTACTAGTATACCTACAACAGCAGCAATGAAGTCTATAACTTCTACATCTGCTAGAAAAATAGCAGCAACGGTTACAAATGTTCCGACGTCATACACAAAAGCCGCAACTGGTAATGCGAATGTTAATGTAACAACTTCCAAGAGTCTAAAAGCAGTTCCTAACAAAAGTAAGTATAGTTTTTGTTTAGTTGAGACTTAGCATGGATTAATAACACTAGAAATGACAGTTGGAAGACTTGATAAGTTTCTTTTTGATGTTTGATCGATTGAGTCTAAATCAATGGAGATTGTTCACAAAAATTACCCTCTGATTTTATATTTTTATTACATAAAATAGGGTATTTTAAGATACTAATTTGAATATTTTTGTATTTTAAGCGTTAGTTTTTTTATAATTCATTTTTAAAATTATTTCTCCGATGACGTCATAAGGTACAAGTTTACATTGGTTTCTTTGCCTAGAAAACAAAAATAATAAAAGTAAGTTCTATCTATATATAATCATAGTAATCTGTGACTATTTAAATGTCACTGTCTCACACTCTCATTACGAATCGTGATCATTTTAGTGTTTTTTGTCGCTAGGCTTATAATTTTTCGTGTTCAACCATTATTATTTTCTATGGTTATCGTTAAATTTTTAAAGTGGTCTTTAGGGAAAATCCATGTTACAGAACTTAAATCAAATAATGTATAGCTAGAATGTTTTTTACACATGAAGCAGGCAAACAGGCAGACGGCCCACCTGATTGGATTTAGTAAGGTCAAATAAAGGTCAAACGCATTTCTTACAAAATACAAGAAGATCGTACGTTTTTTGGAATTTTACCTAGACAGAAATGATTAGGGACACTATTCCTCGAAATGGTTTTTCAAATAGCTAAATTGAAAAGTGAACAATCCCAATTGGCATTGTACCAATAAAAAAAATAAAAAACCCACTCCTTAAAATGTACCTAACCTTTCTATTTCGAAACATTTCGATTTAGTTTAAATATCAACTAAAGTTATTTAAACGAATGCTCTTCCTGTCTATACTATCCAGTTTAGATCGCCTGATAAACATAACCAATATTTTCATCTAAATAAGAAGCCGCTAAGTACATTGTTAATAAAATACTGTTACGTGTTTGCGGAAGTCTAATTAAAATGCCGTTAGAATGATTATTAAACCTATACAAACACGTATAACACAGCTACATATATAACAAATCGAAAAGTAATGCCTTCTGCATTACTCGTTATTCAATAAAACGCGCAAAGTGCGTAACTATTAGATTCCCGAATGCACACACGTCACGCCTAGATCAAAATTGTGGCTCAACTGCCCCCGTCTCTCAATCAGGCCATCGTTTTATATTTCACAAATGAAAATGTGCCCGCCCGGCAACGTCGACATAATTTCTTAGAATTAGCTTGCACTTATAATCCGCAACACATGACTAATTATGCTCCTGAGCGGCCGTAAACAAGTACAATAGGACAATAGGCTGTTCGCCACAATAACCTTTAGCAATAAATTAGTGAACAAAAGAAGACGGTCATAAAAGGTTTACAATTAAATCATATGCTGACAAGTAATAAAACGTGTTTTTACAGATTAGGATTGGAATTTTTCGTTCTCGGAACCTAATTTATAACAATCCTATAATTAGTTATTGTTAATTTTACAGGTGGTTGGGGTGCTGTACAAATTTTAATAACAGCTATATGTCTTGGGTGTCTGTGTGGTTTGGTATATGCGGCAATCGCGCTGCGGTCGTCGCGCGGCCGCCTGTACATCGCGCGGATACGCGGCTCCATGCGGGAAGACCCCGAAGTGCGCTATTTGAACTCACATGTCGATGATGATTAAATAAATTATTTGTAGATTATGCGTTTCATTTATTTACGCAAATAAACACATATTTATTTAACTGGCTCATTTTAAAGTAATAGAAGGAAAAATATTTAATCTAGGACAAAAACTAAGTTAATATAAATAGAAAAATAAAACATCGTAAGTCCGAAATTGGACCCAGTCTCAGCATAAGGCTAGTCAACAAGGACTAGCGGTGTTCTTCCGTCTGGGACCATAAAGTGAAGTCACGGTGAACAATACAACACACATTAATACAACATCAATATATAGTTAGTATAATGCAGTTTGATAAAGTTAAATGAATTGCAGACTAGAAAAATAGTATATATAAAAAAGCATTAATTTCAAAAAATAACTGTAGCAACAACGAAACAAATAACATATATCTATAAATTAACCAACTTAAAATAAATAAATTTATACTCGTGTAAAACTTCTAAGATCGCGTTTTGATGAGCATTTAGAAATTTCTTCTTAATACATAGTCCCTCAACTATAAGTAGAATACTGAGCCTATATCACAGCCTCTTCTATGGGTAAGGTTGCTTAGAGAACTGGCTATGATTCCTCGCTGGATCGCCATAATGATCTGTTCTGTTGGTTGTTCGAGGTAGGCATCAGCCCTCTAAACATCCTAAGAGTCAGTGAGTGATTTTGAGATTTTTTGTAAAAGCCTCAGGATCCTACGGTCCAAGCGTTTCATAACAAACGGCACAAACATATAACTCTCACTGAGGGTTGCATATTTGCGCCGCCATGATCCAAATCACCTACCTTTAAATCGGAATATCTTTCCTCCACCTGCTTCAGTGTTAGGGTATTGCTTGTGACCAAATTCGACTTATGGCCACTGGTGTAGCGTATTGGCGGCGGCCTTTTTTAGGGGCAGCAAAATTTCGCAATAGATAATATAAATATTGAAACATTTCATATTTTTATCGCATCTACAAGTTCGGACCGTTTGAAAAGTGTACGGAATTTTTCATTACTTATTCTGCGACTGCTGGCAACACAAAAGAATTTTCAAAATCGGTTCAGTAGATCCTGAGATGACTCCCTACAACTTCACAAACTTTTTTTTTTTAATTTCGTGCCTGCAATGCTCGTAGCACTGATTTTGCCAATGACAGGGTCTGAAGAGGCAGGTGAAAAAAATAATAGTGAATCTTAAAATTTGGCCGGTAATTTATACTAGTTTTCTGCAAATCTGGAGATAAATGAATATAATATATATGGATTATAATAGAATACAATATCTATACATGCAAATATAAATCAGATAAAACAAATTAAGTATTCGAAATATTTACAAATATTATATAAACTACAAAACTCTACTTAGAATAACCTGATAGAAAAGAAATCTTACAAGACAATTTTATTAACAACTAAAAATTTACATAAAATATATACAGAGTACTTGTTAGATAACGATAGCAAATAATTTACATTAACAGGGCGAGGATAATCAGGAGGGAGGATATCGTACAAAGGAGTAATAATTTTGGAACAATAAAAAAAGATGTGCTCAACAGTACCTTCACCTAAACCACACTCACATATAGAGCTATCGCGAATTCTGAGTTTAGACAGGAAAACAGGAGAGCAGACATGACCTAAACGGAGACGGATAATAATCGAAGTAACCTTTTTTGGGAAGTTGCGATATCGGAAAAACCAAGGGGAAGAAGGGATGAGAGGTTGAAGCTTACCGAAATGTTTTCCAACAGTCTGACTTGAGCGATGCCATAACTCATTCCAGGATTTTTGCATTTCTGGTTTAGGAAGAGCTTTAAGGTCTCGAGGGAAACATTTATTATATTTACTGCACCCAGTAAAAACAGCTTGCTTCGCACAGTTGTCAGCAGTTTCATTTCCACGGATGCCAGAGTGACCGGGGATCCAGGATAGAACTATTTCCAAGCCTAAGGAATAGCATCGATGGAGAACCTGTTTAATATCCAGAGACAATGAAGAGACTAGTTTCGAACGAAAAGGAGACTTAGCGATGTCTTGCAGACAACTCAAAGAATCTGTTAAATTATAGATCTTTGATGCGGTGAGATTCTCTGTAAAGAATGGCTTCAAGTATAGCTAAAGCTTCACCAGTAAAGACTGAGTTAAAAGGGGAGATTTTAAAATTAAGAATAATCTTAAATTTTGGGATCCAGACTGCAGTTCACAAACTTTACCTTTTTATAATATTATGCGAAACTAGCGCGTGACTGTCTGTACTCTTCCAACATACCCAATCACTTTTCACTTTTAGAGCGGTCTGGCTGAAGGTTAACAATTGAATTACTGTTTAGCAAATTAATTTTGGGTTTGTAGCTAGCTAAATAACGTCCTATAAAAATTTCAGCCATCTTAAAATAATTTGAAAAAAAAATCAATTCTGAATTGGCGTCTGGCACAGTTTAAACAACAATAAAAATGTCTGGCAATAATAGATTCATGTGTCAAAAATTCCAATTAAAATAATAAGCAAAAAAGAAACCTTCTTAAAATGGTTTGAAAAATTGATATTTTCCCTGTACAGATACGATGCGCACTGATGAACGCAACCACTACCACCAGCCAGACGGCCCGTATAACGTCCGGGAGAATGAGGGGAATAGCATATCTAAAAACTGGCCTTAATTCTCAATCTTATTAGTATAGATATAGTATGCATTAAATTGAAATACATAGATAAAAGGGCGACAAAATTGTCTTCCGTCTCGGGCTGCCGTCAACTATACTACGAATAACAGCGCTGTTTGCTACATTAGTATATATGTTATAGTCAAACATCGGAGCTCTGGCGCTCCTAGGTTTGACTAGTCAAACCTCAGGTCTGACATAAAGTCTTAGTAAAAGTCCCAATAAATCACGTTTTTCTGCTTTTAACTAAAGAATTTTCGTCTAACCTAGGAGAGACTAATTAATATAATCATTAAACATGTAACACGTGCAGTACGAATTGCTCTTTGCTCGAGTCTGGCGTAGTCGCTTCCAGAATAGACTAGGCAAAGCCCGAAACAGTTTATTTTACGTTCGACGTTTGACTAAAAAGTAAGATACTTCTAAGTTTGACGTTTGACGGTTGAAGGCCGAAATTGGAATTTATTTCAGGTTTTTTCGGCCTTGGTCAAACTTAGGATAAACTAGTAATTCCGGGAAGAGACTGCATAGCGACATTTGACTATAACATATACCGCGTGCCATCAGTAGCTCAATACGCCCAAGATGCTCCGTTAGCCGTTCCACAATGTGACCGCGGTCGTTGTGGTCGTCGTGATAATGTTACCATTTTCGTTCTCACAACGCTCACAACGACCCATGTCAAAAGGTGGGTCGAATAACCGTTACACTTGGTTTTACGATTGTAATGCCAGCAAGTAAGTGGAACGGGAAAAAACGCAATCGTGAACATGGCTTTTGTGAACCATAATATACATGAGTATCTGTGATGTATGTTTTGGTTTATTTATTTGTGCTATTAATTACCTGTTGTATACATGTCACTGTAACATAATAAAGATAAAGAAAAACTTATTTGAAGAAATAGCGACGTAATTACATTCCTTATTAGTCACAGAGCATATTTTGAATATAAACATATTTCAGTTTTTTTACTAGCAACACTAACATATCTTTAATATTTTGCATACTGGCAACACGATATACGCGGAAAATTCAAATTTTGACCCCGTTTTTCTTCAATTCAATTCCTGTATACAATTGCATGGGGACAGAGCCTTCGTGATAGCTTATCACAAGTTCACAAGTATCGACCCGTCACGCCGCCATTTTGACATGCGCAAACTATATGCGGCACACTGACGTCCGTACTACCATAGCGAACAGTAACATTCTGTAAATAACTGTAAATACATCTCTACATATGAAAAAGTGCTTTATTATTAGAAAAAATATATAATGCAAATGTGTTAGTTATAAGAACGAGCTGTAAGTATTACTTCATACCTAATATCACAATTGTTGTACAATGGATTAAGTTATTTCCATGTCAAAGAATATAATAATCACAGAGAGTTTTTAGGTGCTTCCTTAAGCGTAATGAATCACGTTTTAATTCTATTTGCTGCCTAAGAACTTTACGTAAGTTATGGTCATATATACATAAACAAAGTCTTTTCTGCGTTTTCTTAAGTATTTACGATTATAGATACTGCAGCTATTTTATTTGAATTACTATAGACATTATACTACACTTTTAGATAATCTCAGTACTTATAAGTTTTTATAATTATTTAAATTTATATACTTATTGTTATTTTTAAGTTATTATATTATGTTTTATCCGGTATCACATGTTTTTGACTTATATAACTGCACTATTTTTTATCTGCATTTTAAAATATTCTATTTAATGCTTGGTTTTTCGATCTTTTATTGTCTAGACATTTTTATAAACTTTTTCAGTCTATAATTATATAAAATAGCTACACACGCTTGACTTGAAAATTAGGGTTTTAGTGTCCACTCAATCAAACTCATGGCCAATATAAATGAATCGTTTTAGTGTTATTAATAATTTTAAATCGTGAACGTATGTAATATGTTTAAAGAGTAGAACAAAGTTCTCTGTTGAACCGTATTCTTATATTAGTCCTTTTGCTTTGATATATGGATTTTTTTATGTAGAATATTGGACTATTTTTATCTTACTTATTAATGTCTTCCGGTCTTATTCATATTGAGTTGGAGTGGAATTGAACGCTTCTTTAAGGTTCTTAAAGAAATCTACAAATTTCCTCCTCAGTATGATTAAGACCGTAAATCTTTAGGGTTTTTTTATTGCTTGTATTCAAATAAAGAGTAACGCAATATTTAAAATAAATTGTAATACAGAAATAATACATTGTTATAGTAGTTATATATTTTATAATTAACTTTTATATATAAAACCAACATTAAGTACTCATGTCGCAGTGATTATTATAACTCAACAATATGTAAAACCGGGTTATGAACCTAGTATTGGCGTTACGGCCGTGGTTTTCATTTCAGGTTTATGTAACTTATCGAGCGAGTGTGTACTCGAGAATAACTGGCTTTTGCACGCGATTTAGTTCGTGAAAGGGGTAGGAATTAAAGTTTATGGTTTTAGACTGGTGACGCAATTAAAATATAGTGTTATTCGTTTTACTTTGTGTATAAACATACGTACGTAGTGAATAATTTCTTGTACTGTATGCCGTGCCACATTTCAATATGCTGTTCTACTCGTAGTACGTCGCGATAACGTATCATTGTTTACTACAGCCCTGGTGGTCGCATGGTAGAAATAGATATATACATACATGATGAAACATAGACTAAAAAGATATAAGTATAATACAATACACATACTTTAATTATTTAATAAAAAATAAAAAAAACGCTAATAAAAACAATAACTGCAGATACTAACCTGTTTAATATAATAGATGTAGTTTGTAACTGCAGTATGACTTTGAAAAATGTTTATTAATGAAACTTAATATGCATATAAACTTTTTGAATTTTTCAACTTACTATAAAAACTTCAAAAAAAATCAAATACAAAAATCTAAATAATTATTAAACAATCTTGCCTTAGCTTCTTGATTCTATCCTCTTCTCTATCCTGAAAGATTGTTCTAAGAAATTCGACAACAGCAGGAAAAATTGTAGATATTGTATTAAAATATAATAATAATATCTATACAATTTAAATGATCATTTTAAAGACGGTATCTGTGTATAAACTTGGGCTATCCCCATCCCCCTTTGAAATTTCAAAGAAACTAGCTTTCAGTACACCATTTCAAAAACCGTTTTATATAACTTATGGTTATTAAAACTGTAATAAACACTAAGTGGTTGCTTGCAAACTGTTTTATTATATAATTTTATGAACTACCCACACATATATATATTTTAATAGAATAATGCACACACCTTATATACGACAAAAACAAAACTAGACATAGAATAATAATTAAAGACTCTCGATCTCATTCATATATAATTAGTGTTTATAGGCATCGTTAAGTAACTTCAAGAAAACTACAAACTTACTCTAATTCAATATGAATTAAACCGTCTGAATTTAATCGAATGCAAATTTCGTAATTACCATACAATATACGCGTAAATACTTATTTGAGCATATTACATCCTCATGTGTATTATGAAGATATCAATTCACAATTGGCACTTTATAGTCTTTTCTATAATATCTCACAATACGTAAAAGTGGGAGACTTCTTTGGGATAATATTATAGACTATGTAGACTTGAACCGTTTCACGCAGTTACAGCGATGTGTTCAAGGCGTTATTTGAGATGCAAAATTGTTTATAACGTTAAATATTGACACATAAACACACGGACACATAAAGTATGTATATACACTAATGTGTAACATATGTTATTTAATATATAATAATATACTCGTATATTATTATAAATGGGACTTTCTTTTAACGCTTTAAATAAGACGCTACATCCACCTTCCATATCTTTAACACTAACGCAGATGAATCTCCAGCATCACACTGAGCGAAATCACTAGAAATAAACGAACAAACTCAAAAATCCTTTAATTAATACATGTCTAAAGAAAGTGCCGTGCATATATACACATATAATGCATATGCCCTTCTGTGACGTTATCTTAGTTATCTTTGACACATAGACAAATAATAAATTGATGCTCATAGATATTGTCTGAATTTTTTGAAGTTAGAGGTTTTTTAAGCATTTAACGCGTTTAGTTATGTCAGTCGATGACGCGTGTAATACTGATAAAGCTAATTACAATGCATTATTCAAGTGTCTTTGCTGTTTTATCAAATTCTGTCCACAACATCATATTTTTTTGTAAAAAATTTCTTTATATGAGTAAAGAATTTTTAAAAATACCACATTATTTAAGTAGGGTTAGATCATAAACAATACGGTAGCTATATTTTTTGTTTGTTACAACTCCATTAATTTTTGAAAAATAATTGAAATACAACTTCTATGTATATGTATATATATATATAAGAGCCTGTGGTATATAAATAACTGGCTTCTGCCCGCCTCTTCGTGCCTGTTTAACTATTTAAAAAAAGTAAGTTAAAAATACCCCCGATTTTGAAATATTCTTCATTGGTGCTCTGCTCCTATTGGTCTTAGCGTGATGATAAATGTGCCTTCCTCGATAAATGTGCTATCTAACACTGAAAGATTTTTTCAAATCAGACCAGTAGTTCCTCAGATTAGCGCGTTCAAGCAAGCAAACAAATGAACCCTTCAGCTTTATATTAGTATATATAGATTATGATGAAACATAATTTAAGCTAGAAGTGTTGCTGGGGAGTTTCTTGCCTTTCTTTGCTGAAGAAAACTCCAACACAGCATTATTCTGAGTTGTCGACATCATTTGTAGGAAATTTGGTGTACAATATATCGAATTTAACCATAGAAATGTCAATTATTTCTACATCTTTGTATAAACAAATAAATTCTTTCTTTCTAAATTTTTGCGGTTATCAAAGCGTGATGGTGGGTCTTTCCACCTACATGCGTAGCCAACAAAAACATATCAAAACTCCTTTAAAACCCACGCATTGTGCCTTTGAAGGCTTCGAGTTAGAAAAAATAATTACTCCGCCCATTTGATATTTGAACTTCAAACGAAAATAACATATGATCCCAAACACCTACGCATTACAGGGAACATGATAATATAATACCGGATAGCATATTCATTATCTTTCGAGTCAACGCTTCAATTATTTCATAATTAACATTACTTCATTTCAACAGAATTTTACTTATGAAGTAATTTAATATTATCATTATAATAAATACGTGAAACAAAAACTTTGTGCCCCTTTATACGAAAATTGCGCGGACGGAGGAGTATGACATTTCTCCCACTTATAGTTTGTAAAAAAATACATTAAATCTTTGAAAAAACATTACCATGTATTTCACATATACACGCATATATACTGTTATGATTATTATATATGTATTTATTTATTATCAAAAATTTACATTTTTTTAAATATATAAAGAAATTTTTTTATAAAAAATATATAACATTATTCTTTTACAAAAATACATCAAAAAATAAAATACATATTCAATAAAAAAATATAAAATCTTGCTGATCACCGTCAGCGGGGCCTGGGGTCCAAACTGCCGGTAGTTAGGGCTCCAGAGACAGGAACCTCCTCACAATTCGTGCCGTGTCCAAGAGTGCTGCCTTCTGTATCTGGCCCTTCGCCCAGCTTCCCAGCGAAAGCCTCTTTAGATGACGGTCGAGACTTTTCGCTATAAGACCATTGACGGTTACAACTATCGGTACAATGCTCGTTGACTCCAGCCGTCACATAGCGGTAACCTCGTGAGCAAGATCTAAGTATTTACTTAGTTTTTTATGATTATTATTAAAGTCAAATTAACAGTGTAGCCTTGGCGAAATCTGTGATTATAGAAGTTTAGTCTTTGACAACAGAACCTTAATAATGTTCCAACTTATAATTTAAATGAATTATGATCGAGTTTCAACCACTAGTTATTATTGTTACGTATTTGAAGGGTATGAATTTAAAATGACGTTGGAATTATCACAATCTTTATTTCAAGTACACACACGTAATTCACAGTTCTTACAAATACAATCGCATACAACAAGCGCAAACCGTAAAGTATAAAACGCACAAAGTCCATCAATGTGAGATTCCGGGTCCGAGTGTACCCTTAATAACATCCCCATCGCATTGAAATTTAACTAATGCAATCCCCACTGACCTTATATATTTGTAAATATACATGGCCTCCTAGCAACATGCCCATTATTACTCAAAGTTTTCAACCTTTAAGCTTGATGACTTTTAAGGATGTGCATAAAATACAAACAATAGAAGAAAGGATTTATGACATTTAACCTTGAGGCATACAAAGGGATTAGCGCGAACAATAGATCACTTAATTTCGAAGGATAAATAAAGAACCTGTGAAGGATTATTATCGGTTCGCAACATCAAATTATTACAAGCATCAAGTAATTTAGAACACAGAAAAACAGAACCCTGAACATAAGCCTTGAAATAAGCACCATCTGTACAATGAAGACGGTTCTGAGTAGCTATTTGACGACGTAGCTTGGTGCCTACGTCGCCATTTACCATCGCACTGCTCGCCGGGACTAGGAGTACATCCACACTTCCTTAACACCAGTGTAACGTTGCACTTGAAACATTAAAAAAATCTTTAAAAAAAATTGATATAACCGATGACAGTACCAATGTCAAACTATGTCACTGTCAACAGAGTTTTAAAAATAAAAAGCTGTGACGGCGGTTGCTCGAATTTCAAAAATATCAGCTGTTGCAATTCTCTTACAAATATTACTGCAGGCTATTCAAAACTTCTTTTAACGTTATATCGGCTTATATCGGCTGCCTTCAGTGGGAGTTTTCGTTACGCTGCATCGAAGTGCTGGAATAACATACCGCCGCCGATAAGGAACCTGCAGTCTGTCTTTGGGTTCCGAACAAACTTAAAAAAATTCTTATTTGACCATGAAATTCGCCAGAGAGACCTTAAATATGACACAAGTATTTTATAGTATTATAATAAATACCTACCAATTTTTCATTTCTGTTTCTTCGTCACTGTTGTCCGTTATTTTTATTATTTTATTTTTTGTTTGTTTTCTTTTATTTGTTATTATAACAGTGTTCATATACACTAGTAATAATTTTGCATAATTTTATAACGAGTGTTTATTATTGTTTTAATTTGCTCTGTGGAGCCAGACCGTGGCATCACTAGGAGGTACTTGCGGAAGATCAGCGCTAGTTGTGAAACTAGCATTATGCTGAGCGAGAGCCTTTTTAGGACATCACAATTAATTGTAATATATATTATCATGTAAGACTTTCTGTATTTTGTCCTAAATAAATACTTTTCTTTCTTTCTTTATTAATAATTATATGTTGCCGCTGGGGACGAAGGCTACCCTTACTTACCTACGAAAACCTATACAACCAAGCCAACATAATACTAGACGTGGACAATTACTGGTCGAGCTAATATTATAGCTGTGGAACAACTCGAACAGCATTCAAGGCTTCGACAGGCCAGTGTAACCTTTTGTGCATAGAAGTCCACCGGCTGTCACGGAACAGATTAAATTAATATACTACATAATTATCTTGTATCGTTCATTGACCCACCTAAACCTATTCTGGGGCTATGGAGAAGGATCTGACTCTTCCCCCCAACGTCACACCAGGAACTTTAATAACGCACCATAGTGTAAGAATCGTGTAAGCGGGACAGAGCTAAGGATGCATAGCAAGCAACACTGCCTTTTTAGGCTTGCGAATAAAGTTTAATATATTTTTTTGGAAATCGATCTTCCTTACCTGCGATAACAAAAACTGCCGTTCGGAAGTATAGTCTGGGTAAAACTGTATTGTATTTGCGGAATAGTTTCTTGCGCCGCTTCTTCTCTTCAAGCCACAACACATTGTGAAGCGGTGGTAAATTAGTTAAGGCTCCCATAGAGTATATATTAACCATAAACGAAAATAAAACTAAATAATTAAAATGAACCAGTTGGCAGAAGCTAAATAAAACTTAAAAAATACTCATTGACACTGACATCTTTGTCTTCCGTGATCACGTGGCTGTAACGTCGTAGTAATACAAATCATAGGGGGCCCATGCAGGGAGTGACGAGTCACCGTCTACCCATTTTTCCATGTTCCCCGAACATTGCGACGGGCAGACGCCATAGTCCCCATATTCCCAGACCACTAGTATCACTAACAGTTCACCCCAATAGCCCGGTACTTTATGTTCTCATTTCCCACAATAGTCCTACACCGGCCAGGGCTTGTCCATGGGTGCATTATGATATAGTGTAGGCAGAGATAATCGCCAGTCAGTGTCGCGCCACATTCAGATTAAATTTGTTAATGGTCCTACGTAAGCCCTACAAAACTCCGGGCCATTTTTATGGCCCGTGGTCTTGAAAGACATACATTACAAAATCAAATAATATACCGCGATTAAAACTGTTGAAAGGTATTTTATTACGTAACATATTATTAGTTAATTATATAACAAGCGGTGCATATGTGGAAGTGAGATCGATGTTTGTTAGTTTTTATTTGTAGTCTATAATATTACCTTATAAGTCATAAAGAATTGCCTTTTACTGGGCAGTAAAGGTCTTCTTGCAAACATTCAAGCGCAGTCCACCCTCTGTCACTTATTTATAGTCTCGGACAAGGCCCAAAGGTCCCAAAGGTCACGTGTCAACATTTGTCTAACACTATCTGACATTTATTAAAGAATAGCCAAAATACGAATTAGAATCGTTCTATTTTTTCAAAAACATTTCGAAATATCTTTTCGAAGAATGGTGTTGTTTATGCTATCTTTCGGTTTTTTTTGCCTACTCCATTATTTGTTGGAATGGAGACTATTATTTTCTTTCCTTTTCTTTCTCTGGTATAATAAGGAGGGGGGTATCTTTTATTTTGTTTCCTAAGTTTTTCTTACTACTTATACATAAAGAATGAATGAATGAAAACTCTTTATTGTTTATCCTAGATATTTATGGCCTTACTTATAATCGTTTGTTAAATTTTAAGAAACTGCTCAGCAACTGATTAATGAAAATCTTACCCATAAACTCCTCTTAAGAATAAGAGGTGGTGTTAAAGTACCTCGTAAATAACTGTTAAAAATAACCAACATCGAGAGGTAGTTTACGTGATTGCTAAGAGGCACGGCGGCACGGCGGCAAGTTTTATTTGAACCAGCCATTGATTAGGGGCTTAAGAGTCTCTTATTTAAGAGATGGCTAATACTTTCTTAACGAGATTATTATAAGTAAGGCCCTTAATATAAACACATTTCCATTAGAACAATGGGCGGCGATCGCCATAAGCGATAAGCTTATGGCGATCTCTTCCAGGCGACCTTGTGTCCAAGGAGATTTCTAAATTAAATACATTTGATGGTTTAACTAAATTTAAACTAATTCAATCGTAATTAAAGAAAAAACAAAATAATTACAATAATAAACTAATAAAGACATACATAATTATATAAATTGTAATAATATAAATTACATATACTTACATGCGAATAAACGAATTACACACACGTATGCTTACTACTTATTTATTTACATAATAACTATTGCCTTTAGGATGACATAAACAGGATATACATGGACATCAGCCTTATCGGTAAAAGCAGTCCCTTCCAAGCAACTTACAAGACAAGACTCAAAGGAAATTATCGGGTTCTAGAATCCTCCTAATCACCTGAACCGATTTTGTTTTTGTGTGTTTGAGTGGGTCCCCGGATGGTTTAGATTCACAGTTAAAACCGATAGGTGGCGCTGAGATCGGGTTCTAGAATCCTCCTAATCACCTGGACCGATTTAGGTGATTTCGTTTTTGTGTCATAAAACAAAACCTTTTAGGAATTCAAAAAATATGGCGGTACGAAGTTCGCCGGGTCAGCTAGTTTTGTAATAAAAGATTTAAAGATTGGTTTGAATAAAAGATTTGAGGAATACCACCATACACATGCAATTACACCCTGCGAACAAGAAATATCAGTATTTTGTTTCGTACCTATCGAGACCAGCATGGAACAGAATAGCTATTAGGGCGGATAAATATCCGTTTTCCGGTATAGATACAATCCGATAGTCACAATTGATAGACAGAAGGCCGAAGTAGTTCTCATTCGGCCTTGGATTGTTTCCTGTTGGGAAATGTGCGAAGACCGGATGGTTTACGTAATTGGGGTTAAGTATCTTTTTTTACCTAGGTTCGAAAACGGGGATTGTTCACAAAAAATTACCCTCTGATTTTATATTTTTATAACGTAAAATAGGGTATTTAAGATACTAATTTGAATATTTTTGTATTTTAAGCGTTAGTTTTTTTATAATTCGATTTTAAAATTATTTCTCCGATGACGTCATAACGGACAAGTTTACCTTGATTTCTTTGCCTAGAAAACAAAAATAATAATACTTACTAATCATAGTAATCTGTGCTACTACTATTTAAATGTCACTGTCATTAATCATACGTATCGTGATCATTTTAGTGTTTTTTGTCGCTACGCTTATAATTGTTCGTGTTCAACCATTATTATTTTCTATAGTTATCGTTAAATTTTTTAAACTGATCTTCAGGGAAAAATCCATGTTACAGAACTTAAATCAAATAATGTACAGCTAGAATTAGTTTTATATCTGAAGCAGGCACACAGGCAGACGGCCCACCTGATTGGATTTAGTAAGGTCAAATAAAGGTCAAACACATTTCTTACAAAATACAAGAAGATCGTACATTGTTTGGAATTTTAACTAGACAGAAATGATTAAGGACACTATTCATCGAAATGGTTTTTGAAATAGCTAGATTGAAAAAAAGTGAACAATCCCAATTGTTGACTTTGTTTGTTACGCGATTTTCCGTTAATTTTGGACCGTTTTTCAACTTTCGAATATTAGAAACACGTACAAAGCTTTTCATTTTTTTTCTAAAGTTATTCAAATATCAATTAATAAGGTACCTTGGACCATATATTTTAACTGCCCACCACTATATTCCTCACTCACCAAAACTAAAACTCCCTCCCTAATAATTTTTGGCGTTTGTATGTCTCCCATCCCACGATGTGTTGTCTGTGTTAGGGTACATTATTGTACTAACCGAATTAAATATATACCTATATATTAATACGAGAAGCAAAAACTATGTACCCCCTTTTTAAGAAAATTGCACGGACGGAGGAGTATGAAATTTCGCACACTTATCTTATATATATAAATCTCCTGTCACGATGTTTGTCCGCGATGGACTCCTAAACTACTCAACCGATTTTAATCAAATTTGCACACCGGTGCAGTTTGAACTTGAAAGATAGGATAGTTTTTATACCGTTGGAACCGGTAGGTGGCGGATCGGTTTAGTTTTAACCGTTTTTTTTGTTTTGAGTGGTCCGGTTATCCATGACGTAGTGCGCTGGGATCGGGTCATATTTTTTCAGAGCAGGACAACGTCTGCTGGGGCCGCTAGTAGTTTATATAGAGAGCGAGTGAAGAATGCTAATACTATTTTTAAATTATGCATAAAAAATACATCTAATCAATAAAAAAAAGCATCACAAACACTATCATGTATTTAACACACACATGCATATATACTCTTTTGTTTATTGTTAAAGACAAATTAAGAGTGTAGCCTTGGCGAAATCTGTGATTATAGAAGTATATAGTCTTTGAAAACAGAACCTTAATAATGTTCAAACATATAATTCAAATTAATTATGGTTTAATTTCGAACACTGGGCGACCACTAATTACAATAATTGTATCATAAATATACATACATTTGTGATGTTTGTTTTTTTACTGCCGATAAATCGACATAAGTGAGACTTTCTCTACTTGACATTAGCAACATCGCCCTAGCAGCAATAGCCATAAAACAAAAAAAAGATTTGACAGTCCTCATTGCAACATATTTAGGGATTGAAACCTCAAAATCGTTAACCAAGTTAGCCGATTATCGCGAGAATTTGATTAAAAATTATACAACTTTGTGCCTGAATGATTTATTTTAAGTTAATTACTTTTTGTGAGACGCAAATACATCATGAAATTATATGGAGCGCGAAAGTTTTGTCTCACATCGATTCTAGCGAATCGCATGCATTTTTCACGCATCACAATTAATCTCTTGACATTTTTATTATTTTACCCGCATAATATATAATTATTTATTCAATCGCTTTCCGTCTAAAATTCTTTTCGTCTTTTATTTACGAGTGCTGCTATCTTCATGTCGAAGTCGGAAACTTTTCAGACCACACTGGTATTATGTAACTTATTTCTTTTTTAATTTGAACCTCCACGTTCCAGTGAGCTAGATGTGCAAACGTTTAGATCACTGAACCACAGAGGCGGTTATTATATTTCAGATATTTCCCATAGGTCCTAATTAGCGACCCACGCTCGTTTATGGGGAACAATGTAACAACAAGCAATTAGGGCGGTAAATTGTCGTTAATTAACCCCATAGAGTGGGCTGACCGTTGTTTCGGATTGCTCATTAATTTCGCAATAAATAACTTTTTTATATTATTATAATAAGTATTTATAATAATAATATTATAACAGTTATTTATTGCAAAATGCCATATCACGCGACCAAAAGACTGGACTATATTTTAGTCAACGCCTAAAGTTGCCATGCAACATGGTAACACGGCTAGCGTTTTGAGAACGTTTCCAAATGATTAACAGTGATTTGAGACCCATTTATTACTTGTATTTTTTTTGTTCTCTAATTAAGCTCTACGGTGTATATGTATTATTTGTATACATATATTTTATTTTTAAATTTGCGTGTTAAGGTAGATGTAATATAATATCTAATATAAAAAATTCTCGTGTCGCGGTGTTTGTAGTTAAACTCCTCCGAAACGTCTTGATCGATTCTCATGAAATTTTGTATGCATATTGGGTAGGTCTGAGAATCGGACATCTATTTTCATCCCGCTAAATGTTAAGGGTAGTCCACTCCTTTTATTTTAAAAAAATTTTGATACTGCATTAAAAAATACGTACAACCCTAGATTTTCAACCCTCTACGATCAACCCCTATTTTTTTTTAAATATCGATCGAAGCTTTTCCGGGCAGGACGACGTCTGCCTGGACAGTTAGTAAGTATATAAAAATGAATGTTTGTCTGTATGTCCTTTAAAGAATCGTAAACTATACATTTGATCATTGTGATGATCTTTAGCAAAGTTGTTGTGCATGAGCCAGAGAAGGTTTCTGAGTTGGTACACAATTGAACCCGGTAGGTGGCGCTGCTGTCGGCATATCGATTGAAGCTTTTCCGGGCAGGACGACGTCTGCCGGGTAAGCTAGTATATATATATTTACCTGCCCATAGCCGTCCCATTCCTAGGTTTGGGCCATCTGTTTATAGGGGAACGCACATTATGCCCGCCACGCTTGCCCTAGGCGGATTGGCGGGTTAGACACATCGGCTATCTCGATGTGCAAGTTTCATCACAATATTTCTGTCGCCGTAGCACGTATTGTAACAATTAGCATTAAGTCAGAAAACAGCGCGTTTCCCCTGAAGTGGATGGATGACAAACGAATATCCCCGTTTCGTATTGTTTAAAAAAAGTCTATACACTGCAACGTACTTACACGATCAAATCGCAATTTTTTAAAGATAGGTCAGGTGTATGTGAAAATAGTAGTAAGCGGACGTCCATCCTGTCTCCCTACTCCCATGGGAAACAGGCGTGGTAAAGTTGATATTTTACACTATTAAACTGATAATCATGCATTATTATTTAATCTACCCTCAATTATAAACAAGGTTTTTATCGGATTGAAGGTACATCGTAAAACATAATTTATATTCCACCACCCCTTTTATGGTCACGTAACTCATAAAAATACTTAGTATTTCTTGACCTAATGCACACAGTCATGGGATTTTCCCATCGACCCCTTTGCTATGTTTTGTTTTACATGCTTTTAAAAAATGGTCAAGTGCATGGCAGTATGCATAATGAGGAGTTCCGTTAAGGTGACAAATGCCACATTACATACATTTGCCATTTGATTATATAATCTCTATAATCAAAGCATTTGTCTTTGTGAATGGAGTGTTAGGTAAACTTCTAGGCGCTAAGAACCTCAGCCAGAAGGCCCGGCTAGCCATACACAACGCGGTGCCCGTACCTACGCTCATGTATGGAAGCGAGAGTTGGGTATGGAAGAGAGAGCATGAAAGTAGAATAAACGCGGTCGAGATGCGAGCACTGCGCAAAATCTGCGGAGTGACGCTCGCGGACCGCGTTCGTAATACCGAAGTAAGAAAGAGAGTTAGTCTGAAAGAGAGTGTCGGGGTGAAGGTAAGGAAAGGAATGCTCCGGTGGTTCGGGCATGTGGAAAGAATGTATGATAAAATAATGAATAAACAGATATATAATGCAAAAGTGGATGGATGCAGAAGTCGCGGAAGGCCACGACACACCTTCCATGATCAAATTGATCGTGTACGTGTAGAAGGTGATGTCAAGAGCCTTAAGAACAGACGAGCGTGCATGACAAGAGCTATGAATGTCAAAGAAGCAAGTGAGGTGTGTAAGAATAAGCCAGAATGGCGCTCTGTTGTTCGTGCCTACCCCGCAAGGGACCTGGCGTGAAGTTATGTATGTATGCACTTATCCCGGGGTTTTTACTTGAATCTTCGGAATTCATGTATTTTCATACTAATAAATCCATTGTCCAGCTGAAAATACCCTTTGAATTTAAATATTGACAAAGTATCTGTAATCTAAATTACCTGTCAAGCGTGGATGAAGGCGCATGCAAATCCTACTTCATTATAAGATCTGAATAATGATAGGTACCCCAATATTTTTTTATCCCTCACATACCTATGTACATTGCGGAAATTCTTAATATTAATTAGTTTTCATCTAGTTTCTACTTATATTCACTACTACTAAGATCATTGTGTAGCAGTAATATGCCTATGTAACGGAGATGACCTATACCTATATTATATTACTAGCTTCTGCCGCGACTTCGACCGCGCGGAATAATAAAAAAAGGTTGCTCTTAGCGTGACGATATATAGCCTATAGCCTTCCTCAATAAATGGGTTATCTAACACTGAAAGAATTTTTCAAATCACACCAATAGTGCCTGAGGTTAACACATTCAAGCAAACAAACAAACGAACTCTTCAAGTTTTATATATTAATACTAGCTGTACCCGGCAGACGTTGTCCTGCCTTTAAAAACCAAAAATCTAGAACCCGATTCCAGCGTCATCTACCGGGACCAAATGTTAATCTAAACTATTCTCAAATCCACTTGCACAAACAAAAAAATCAGCAAAATCAGGCCCAGCGTTTAAGAGGAGTATCGCGGCGCCACCTACTGGGTACAATCGTTTATTTAAACCATTCCGGGACAAACTTCAACACATACAACGACAAAAATAACACCTAAATTCTGGTACCCGATTGCAGCGCCATCTACCTGGTTCAAAATAAAATCTAAATCATCCCAATAACAAATCATAACAATACTAATATCGCTATTAAAAAATAGGGGTTGATCGTAGAGGGTTGAAAATTTGGGGTTGTATGTATTTTTTAATGTTGTATCATATAAAAATAATTTTTTTTTTAAATATTTAGTGGACTACCCTTAACATTTAGGGGGATGAAAAATAGATGTTGTACGATTCTCAGACTACCCAATATACACACAAAATAACATGAGAATCGGTCTAGTCGTTTCGGAGGACTATGGGAACGAAGATTTGTGACACGAGAGTTTTATATATAAGATATGCAGTTTTAATGGTTGAACTATGACACCCGCAAAATATTATTAGAAGCGTAGCTTTGTGATTGCGTGCTTTGTAATTTCTGCAGGCGCTTTACATAATTTAATATTTATACACCCTTAAAAGAAGTTGAGCCAAACCAAGTAGGTTATTATGCAATGTACAAATATTTCAGAACTCTGTTGGCACGAATCGCAATTTCCAATTTATAGCACTCATTTGGCTTCTCTTCAGAATATTACTTCGTAAGGAAAATTGCTTATATTTTTAGCTTAGGGATAAAAAAATATTGTTTGGTACTTTTAAACGTCCCCCATGACCTTGTAATGTCGTCGGGCCTAAGTCTTTTAATCTTTAATTTATTTTTCTTTTATTCTATTTTATTGTTCCATTTTATATTTTTGTTATTAATTACCCATATCATAAGTGTGATTTTTTGCCTCGCAATGGACCTGGCGTGAAGTTATGTATGTATGTATATAAGTGTGATTTGCTTAAATTGAAAATTAATTTTTTGTCTATCTACTAACAAAGAAATATTTTTAAATTAATATTTTTGAGACGTGTAAATAATTAAAAGTACGAATCACCGCCCACTACTTTCAGTTTACAACTGCTGGAATCATCATCTTGGTTACAGATCTTAGGGCCTGCTCGATCAGTGTGATACCACACTCTCAAAGAATATCGGCACGAAAAGGTTAGCCTTAAGCCAATAGTATTTCGTATGATGAGTGAGAATTCTAATGGGCCAACATCCCTATCCCATCCCACTCTATTCCGTGTCCCTATTTAATTCCTTTATCTCTCTATCTCATTCCCTTTATCTTATTCCTCCTATCCCATCTCATCCTAAAGGCTGGCAACGCGTTGATCGCCCTTGGTGTTGCAAACTTCTATAGGCGATGGTAACCACTATTTAACAGACCTGTCTGTTTCCCTCTTGGCAATAATAAAAAAAATTAATTCTCTTTTTTTACCTTCTCAATATTGTTTACTTTCCATACTCCTCTATTCTGACAAGCGTCCTCTGTCACATCACAAATTACCATATCATCCTTCACACAACCCACCTCTTTTTTGGTCTACTTTTACCTCTGTCATCAAATATATAAACTTTGGCACAAAGGTGACAAAATGGTGCAACAAATTATAATAATCTTAAATAACTTATTAAATAAAAATATTTGATGTTTTATAAACCATATTAGTTTTTAAGAAAATTTGTATGCCAGTAAATGGCGAAACACGTTCTCGTCATATTATAAGACCTTGTTATCCATGTTTCATACAAATAAAGATTTCATTTCATTTCATGTATAAGAATAAATGGGGCTGGTGAAAAGTACAGACTTTCTTTTTCTCTGCCAGTAATATTATACTTGCTACTTATTTACTGTCATAAATAGCCATAACATCGGTATTTTGTTATAAGAACAATGTTAATTTCGTACTCGAAACAAATTAAACATAAACCCTGTGTTACGACGACGTAACCTTTAAATATTTACGATATACTTCACATTTACGACTGATGCCAGAATTTAAATACTTGTGTTTATTCCCAAAACATGTTGATAGGCGTATTTGAATTTTCATTGCGGGAATTTTCTTCTCAATGTTTATTATTTTGAGAATTTAGTATATTTATTATTTACCTACCTATTCTTTCAATTTCATGAGACAAATGACATTTTTATATGCCAATTAATAAAATTGATATATCTGTTTTTGATTTCCATATAAACGCTAAAATTTAAGTGCAGAACTAAATATAATGTCTAATATAAAATAAACGTATTTAAAATTCTTGTTTCAGTGTCTTAAAGTTTGTCTCGAATAGGCGAAATAGCTCAACAGATTGCGATGAAAGTTTTAGGATTTAAAACAAGAATTATATCTTCAATGTGGTTTTGTTTCGAGATCTTGCAATTTATTTAGGAAAGCCGTAGGTTATATAACCAGCTATATAAAAAAAGAGTATTAAACATAAACGATCGGATACGTAGGAATATGCTAAAAAAAAAATAACATACATGGAAATGTAGCACGTATGTGAATTATTTGAGCATGATAACTTAGAATTATGATATGTGAAAATAAACGGCGTGATTTCATTTCAGTTTAAATGAAAATAAACGTAGTAATTATAATAAAAAATAACAAAAACAAAACTGATTTCAAATTGATAAGCAATAAATAAATATTTTCTACAAAATCGGAGCGAAATAAAATATGAAATTACTATATTTTGCAATGTTGTTGTCTTTGTCTTCCATCATCACGGCCACTGAAAGTAGCCGAAACGTCGGAATAACCAAAATCATATAAATTACTGCGCCTAAAACCGTTGAAACGTAGGTTTATTATGTTGTTGCCATTTTTTATATTTTACTTGCACCAATTTCAAGATGTAAAATATTTGTGTTTTGATTTTTAGTTTGAAACTGGTGTTGTTTTTGTTAAAAAATACTTTTTAGTTGCGCAAATATTGAATAGATTTAGAAATAAAATATTAAGCGCCTGCAGAAATTATACTGTTGACACGAGTATACATATTTGCCTATCGATGTTCGATTGCTCTGAATTTCCCTGTAATCCACTTACGATAAGTGATGACCCTGATTTAATGACAATGGAACCACCTCAGGAATATACTCTTTTGAATAAATAAAAAGAAAATTGGTCCTCAATTGATGGAGAAAACGCGTAACAAGCGTTTAATAAATATACTGCTGAATTGAGAAACTCCTCCTTTTCGCAGTCAGTTAAAAATATTTTTTTATCAAAAAATAAATAGAAGCAAAACGTCCTGGTATTAACGTTTAACGACCCGCAACAAAAGATTACGCGCAACAAAGTAGAAGACAAAACATTGCGTACAATGGCACCAGTTGTTTTGTTACGTAACAACACATGTTTTTGTTCTACAGCTCACTGGGATTAGGCTTATATTTAATAAAGGACTAGCCAGTTTATCCGCTTTGTCTATTTCTTTTGCCCAGGGTCAAATAGTATTGATGTAATTTTTGCCTGTCAGTACATATAGGTAATGAAATTATTTTTCTTTGCTCACTTATTACTAACCTTACTAGCCAAATAAATAACTAACTGTAACAATGCTGTCATTAAAGATATATTATATTTCAATACTTCAGTTGTTGCAAATGTTCATAGGCGATAGAAAGCACTTTCCCCTAGGCAGATCATTAGGCTCTCCTTGTAATCTAGCTATAAAAAATAATGATTGTAATCTTACAGCAAAGTAAATTAGCATCGGTATGGAGTTAGTATTGCTCAAAATATGTACTCTTATTATAAGCACCAACACTATGAAATAAAGCAAATTAAACAAATATTCTCTTGAAAATTATTGCTATTCCTATTTGACAGGCGTTTTAAACTAATTGAATTTAGCGATGTTGTATAATTTTACTTATGACGATCATGATTCAGAGGTTAATATTTGACTCTTATATTTAATATATGCTAATTAATGCCCTTTTTATTCCGCAATTTAATCATAACAGAATAGTGTAACTTTGTCGCCTTAACGATTTTCACGAGTTTCATTACTTTGTACGCGTATGTAGGTATTTAGGTCAGATGACTGCAAGGATTATGTTTTCATGCGAATCGACAATGTTCTGCAATTGACGTAATAGCTATAATATTTTACAAGAAAGTCTTACAAGATGTAAATTATCCTTGTGTTTATAATTAGGGTTCTGAATATAATTTGGTATAAATGAAATCTTCATGAATTTTTCACGCCTCTTTGTTTGTTCATCTGTCAGTCACATTCATTTTTTAAACTGCGATAGGGTTTTTTTCAATATAGATACATACCGTATCTACATAGTATGAGTATATCAAATAAGCGATTAGAATATTGAGTGACTATTGTAATATGTTCGAAGGTTAACGGGTAATTTAATTGTTGTTATAAATACATATATAATGTTTTAGTGACTGCGGAAAAATGATCGACCCAAGTTCTTCCGAAGAAGATAGTGAGGACGAACACAAGAAGCAACCGTCCAAATTACCTGGTAAGTAGATCGTTAACTACCTATAGGCAAATCAGCTGAGTACCTTTCTATAATCTTACATAACGCGGAAGCCGCCTACATTCTGTATAAGAAGTTATGACGTCACGTCGTTAATAAATAAAGTTGTACATCAATTATCATTAATATTTAAGCAGTTTTATTTTAAAAAACGTGTTATAGTAGTTGCTAGCGCACGCGCCCTTGTATCGAAGGGCGTGGCTTCGATCCTGACCGGAACGCATGCACCTCTTAGTCAATTTTCTGATGCATACTGTTAAAATTACCACGTGCTAACAACGGTGAAGGAAAACGTCGTAATGCAACCTGCACGAGATAACCGATATGTCAAACCTGCCAAGCCACCTGAACAAGCGTGGCGGGTATACTGTCCGTTCCCCCTATAATGGGAGGCCCGAGCCCAGCAGTGGGACAAATGTTGGCTGATATTATATTATATATTAATTATTATTAAAAAATTATCACGATATTTTAAAAGTAAAATTATTTACAAGGTACTTTAAAGCCTGCTCTTTTATACGAACATTGATTTAGAATTTTAGAATCTTGTATGAAATGTTCTACCAATTCAGGTGTAGAAGTTTCTTATGGTTTGTGTTTGGGGTCGTGCACCAGTGTGCGAGATCTCATGCTATAATCATCGCGGGTGCCAAACTCGACCGCCGTAGAGGGTAGTGCAAAATAATATAACGAGGAGTTGTACTCTATGGTTGCTTTTTCCGCCTCTCTCTGACGAGGAGTTTTTATCGGGAACTGAATTGCAATTTTATTGGCTAAAAATATGTTACAATATGAAATTTAAAATTCACCCACCATATTTAGTTGTAGGATTTTTTGAGTAATACCTATGTTTTTGTCATAAATGTGAACTGTACTATGTAATCGAGTATGGCCCTTCAGCTCATAACAAGAACTCCGTTATTTGACGTCACTCGAAGGTCTTGACTGAGCTACTTATCCTTAAGATTTGATACAGGCAAGGCCGTATGGTTTTAGTTCTTTGCCTGCCATTGTGGCGAAATGTATTTACTACTACTTTCTCTGACGAATGGCGATAAATAAAGCCATAATTTCTTTTATCTCACTTTCTTTCTCTGTCTTTTTCAGTGTGAAGGCTATGTTTATTTACTGCTAATGCAATAAAGGTGCCTTTCTAGATAGATATGCGCTATGCGACGTTGCTATTGATACTTTTGATATTCACCAATCATATTCATTGGTCCACACAGGATTCCACTGATGGAAACTGGTTCATCTAAGCTAATTACGTTATTTATATAGAAGGATGCGTGCTATAGTTGATACCTTGGGCAGCGTATTTTCATAGCACATAATTATCACTCGTTCTGCAACACAGCTTAGCATCAGTGGAAATGGGCGCATAATTTAGTAGTTCAGCTTTTAAATTTTCGCAGCGTAGCTGCATAGCACGACTCTGGTGGACAGAAACCTTAATACTTATAAATTTACATAGCTGAGTAGTTATCATACTAATGTTGGATTTTCCCTATAGTTGTACCTCCAGGATCTTTGGCAGGCGGTAGACCATCAGTGAGGGGGAAGGCGGACCTGGCACGAGGTTCAACAGCCGGTCTTCCTGGTAAGTATAATACCCATAGCTAAACATTTGGTTGATGTCTGACGTGACTAAGGAATGTTAAACTGGGAGAGATTAAAATTATTGTCGATTTTGAGATCCAAAACCGGATTTTTCAAAAATCAAATAAATACCTTTAACAATTACAATTATAGTCACTTATTGTTGTCAATCACTTACTCACAACACCAAAAACCAAACCGACTTCAAAAGAATATGCCTACTGTAAAAAAATATGTATGTGTGTGCAGTTCACACGCAGTAGAAGTGGGGTGGAAGGGATTCTAAATTTCGTGACGTCACATTTCATATATTATATCGTTGTAGAATATATTTAAGTTTTAAAACACGAAATTTGAAGTATGAACGAAAAAGTCCCTACTCTACTTGTATACGCTTAATGTTAAAATTATCAAATGTAATATATTCTATCTCATTCTCTCGCACGATTAGTCCTATAGATTTATGTGCTTTTACTCTTTTTAATGTCGCTTTTTTTTCATCGAGTTTCCAATCACAACGATTCTAAATAAGTAGCACTTTCCAAAAATCGAACAAAAAGGAAACGGACTTTAAAAGTAACCAAAATGCATAATATTTTTTTTCTACAACATGTTCAAATCGGTGCGAAGTAAAACATTGCAAATAATATGCTGTACAAATTTGTTGTCTTTTTCATGTTTTATTTATAAAATATTTTCAAAACAAAGCAAATTATAAAACATTTATTCATGCATTTTCATATACAAATTATAAGCTAGAAGAAATTTATAAATAATCTAATACAATAAAAGAAAGATGGATACAGAAGTCGCGGAAGGTCACGACACACCTTCCATGATCAAATTGATCATGTATTAGCAGAAGGTGATCTCAGGAGCCTTAAGAACAGACGAGCGTACATGACAAGAGCTATGAATGTCAAAGCAGCAAGTGAGGTGTGTAGGAATAAGCCTGTATGGCGCTTTTTTATTCGTGCCTACCCCGCAAGGGATCTGGCGTGAAGTTATGTATGTATGTAATAAAAGAAAACATAACTTATTTGTAATGTATTCTACCTATAGTCCCTCAAACAACAACTGAGCCTAGATCACCGTCTTCTATGGGTAAGGTGCCCAAAAGGTGCCTGTCTTTGGGTAGCTACCTGCCTTTTGGGCACAACGTAGCTACGTTTCCTCGCTGAATCGCCATACCGATCTATAAAACATCTTGGTCGTCATCATAATAACGTTATATACAGAGTGGCGCAATAGAACGTGCATATTTAAAATATTGATTAAAAAATAAATACAAAAGGTATAGTTAAAATAAAACTGAGGCATTATTAAGAAATAACTGAAGTTTACTTTTTAAAAATAACATCGTCTAAATGATGACCCTCTCTACGACGACACTCCTCTAATCGCAAACGGAAGTTATTGAAAACTTTCTTCAGTAATGCTGGTGTAATTGCTGCCATTTCACCACGGATATTCTCCTTGAGCTGATCGATGTTTTTCGGATTATTGCTGTAGACTTTGTTCTTGAGGTATCCCCACAAAAAAAGTCAGGAGGCGTCACGTCTGGACTACGTGGGGGCCATGGGATATCACCTCTTTTCGAAATCAGTCTGCCAGGGAACATCTGTTTCACAACCGCCATGGAGTCATTTGATGTGTGACAGGTAGCTCCGTCTTGTTAAAACCAAGTCCTAGAATTCACTATTCTTGAATTTTCAAGCTCTGGAGCCAAAAAACCTTCCAACATCGCAACATAGCGTTCGGTATTAACAGTGACGTTTTGCCCCCGCGCATTTTCAAAGAAAAACGGTCCAATTATTCCTCTACCAAAGATTGCTGCCCATACTGTCACTTTAGGACTATGCAGTGGTTTCTGGTGCTTGAGTTTGGGATTCTCAATGTTCCAGTAACGACAATTTTGACGGTTTACGAACCCATTGATATGGAAGTGGGCCTCATCTGAGAAAAGGATATTGTCAAAATTGGAAAATCGAAGCATTTCATTAGCAAATGTGAGCCTTGCTCCGAAGTCAGACTCTTTCAATTCTTGTGTTAACTGCAGCTTGTAAGGATGCAGTTTAAGATCCAAGTTTAAAATTCGTTGCAAACTTCGTCGCGATAAGTGTAAGACAGATGATCTCTTGCGAGTAGACATTTGTGGATCTCCTCGTACAGACTGCATAACTCTCTCAATATTGTCGTCGGTCCTAGATGTTCTTGGACGACCTTTTGCTTGTGGCTTAAACGTTGAACCAGTCTCTTCAAAACGCTGTACCCATATTTTAATTAAATTAGCACTCGGAGCTTCACTAATTTGCACGCAAAACGCACGCAAAATGCGCGACGCTTCCCGTTGAAGTGACTCATAGTGACTAAAACTCCATGAGCCCGCCTACCCAACGATGCAGGCTCCCCCCGCCCGCGCACTTTCTACCCCGCGAAAAAAGATGATGCAATATGCACGTTCTACTGCGCCACCCTGTATATAGAAATTTGCTCATAAATCACTATTTGTCCACAAATAGCTATGTCTGATTAACACAATATAATTATGCTAATACATTTATTACAATTACTTACATACGACTATGTATGTATTTGTATATTTATTTCTTAAATTAGTTTGGGTATTTATGTATCTATTGCCTATTTCCTGCACCACCTATATCGCCTGATTAAAATTGCTTTCATTTAGGTTGCCTGGAAAACATCGCTTTGGGCGATAAAGCCTATATTGCCTAGAAAATATTGAAAATGTGATCTGTTTTTGTAATTATATATTTTGGTGTGCAACAAAGTGTTATATCTCTCTCTCTATAGGTACAGAATCTTTATAAACACAATAAATAGATACTGTGAAATGTATAAATTAAAAAGAAGGAATTGTCTATCGAATTTCAGTTTACTTTTAGGCTGTACTATGCTGTACCTTGTCCTTCAGATAAGTTTAACTCAAGAATCAACATTGTCTAGACGCTTTTGTTTGTGACGTAAGACCAAAAGTAATAACATAAATAGCCAGTAATGCAGCATTTCGTATGCGGGACCGAATATTCTCTTACGTTCAAGCATTCAGATCGTATTTCATGTCAACTTATTGCGCACTATGTAAATATTTTCTATATAAATACATTTTAAGTGTGATTTTCTAAAATACAAGCCAAGGATCAGAATACAAACTGCTATTGATACGATGCATGTAATAATCAGAGATGTAATGTAATGTTACCAGACGCGGGACTTAAATTAAAATGCCGTTACAATTACTATAGAATTTATTAGAACTATAAAAACACGTATAAAACAGGTACAAATATAACCGAAAACAACAAGTCCAAATATTATGCAGAAGGTCGTAATTCAATAACACGCGTAAAGTCCGTTACCTAAATAAGATTCCCGCTTGTAGTATACACATCTTGCTTCGCCGGTGGTTCTCGCTCGACTGGCTCCCACCTTCCATCAGGTCATCGTTTTATACTGCGCAACTGCAATATCCCTGTATCTCGACTTAATGTGTCGCACCTGGCTTATGGCTGCCATAAAGATTACAATACATCAATGGGCTGTTCTCTAATCGCAAATTTTACGTAAAGTAAACAAAAGAATACGACCATAAAAGAATCTTAATGCTTTGTTTCAGATATGCAGGTGGATTTTGTTTTTGTCGGGACTAGAGTTGTAACAGTAAGTTTATCAGAATCTCGTGCGAACGAAATCGCAAACACAGTCTGTATGTATTTATTGTGCTGAATTTCTTTAATTGGTCGTTTTTGTTAATGTTCTCTTTTCTTTTAATAGGTCCAAGTCCACTTACAACTGCACCACTAGCAGCCCCTTTGCATCCAGCGACAAGACAAAGGGAGACCACAGCACTTGCACCTCCGCCTCATGCGTAAGTACTTCTTCTTTCTAAAGTAAATTAATAATTAATATAGTACCCACGTCCATTAAAATTCATTAAAACATATGTAGAGTAGTGATTGAATCAAATTCATATTTACTGAATTTTGGTGTGAATTTTATTAAACTAATTTTAAATTGGACACTTAAGAATGAGATATTGTTAATTATAGAGTAGAAATATTTTAGTTTCCTAGATTAATGACGGCTTTAGATAATTTTTCATCATTATACAACATTGTCATGTTGGCATTAGATTTTGCAAAACAAAATGTTCTGAAATGGCCTCCGAAATGAGGCCCTGCCTCAGCAAAATAAAATTATTATTATTATATAATTTGTCAAGGGGCTTCTACAAGTTGGCCTTCCTATGACCCCACTCAAGCCCTTCAACAGTCGGGCTACTTTTTACTTTTATGGCCGTGGTATTCAAGAACCTATAATAATTAATTATTATATTGGTAATTAATATTGTCAAACTCATATGCAATCTATATATATCACCTTTATTGATGAGATAGAAAATAAGCAAATATTAAAAATTGTTTATATGACAATTATCTTTGAAACTGTGAAAAAACGCTTTCTAATGTAAAGTCTAGTTAATATGTGTCTTAAAAAAACTTAAATATTATTGATAACTATCGGAATCCATAGTTCCTTCAGTAGTAGTAAAACCCAATCGCTTCCAGTACCTAGTATACCGAGTTTTTACCAAATAGGTTGCAATTTAATTTATTGTTTATATAAAACATTTGATAGTGTTATTAATCGTCTAATTCAAATGTTGACTTATCAATGGCGTACCTTGTAGTGTTGAACTAAAATTTAGTATTGATGTCATAAATTAATGTCAGTAAGCTTTTATAATTACACTCATAACATTAATTTTGCATACACTGATTGTTCTTATTAGATTTAAAATGTCTAAAAGAAACATTGCTATTAAATATAAAGAGGCGCAATCAGTGTGTGTGAAAATAATTCATATACATTGACGATATAATGCTTGGTCGTGTAGATCTTACTTGCGCAGGACGTCGACCGGGAGTGCCAGCTCTGGGGAGGCGCCGACACCTTCTCCCAGCCCGTCTGGAGCCAGTCATTCAGACAAGGACCAAGACCCTCAGGTATTATTACTATTTATTATTTTATTTTATTAAATGTACTACATTTACATTGAAGCTTAACACAAACAAACTCTTTATTGCGGTCTTGATTTTGTACAAATACACTGTAAAGCGTAAAGTATCCAGTGATTGGCAAAATTCATATTATACAAAATTGATTGTTATAAGTTATATTTATAACTAAGCTGTTGGCTTTGTAATGAATTAATAAATTAATTAATTAATTCCATTCAATATTTTATCGATTAGTTTCAAGAAGTCTCCTTGTACTGGTAGACACACCATTTTTATATACCTACTCTGTCTTGAATACAAAACTCCTTAGTTAATTTTCATTAGCTGTCGAAGGCAGAGAGGCACCGTAAGCACAGCGCGGGTGGCAAATAGGGTTGCCTACTATTTTTGAGAAAAATAACATATAATATTTTTTAAGTAGGGAAAAATAAAGTATTTGAGAGAAAAAGTATTTTTTAGAATTTTATTTACTTCTTCTCTTGAAGACACTAACACACACTAACAGCTTTTATTACCCTTAATTTTTTGGAAGCTATCTTTACATTCCAATTTAATTTTAAATAAACAAACGATTCATTTTTTATTAAATTCCTTTCTTCTCGCCAGTTTAGATTAATTACTGAATAAATTTTTTCAGTGAAACTGGATCGATAATGGTTCAGTAATTATCCATATTTCATTTTACGCATCAGAGTAAATATGGGAAATAGAGTATTATCACATAATTTATTTTTATGCAAAATTATTAAGTATAGTTACCAAAAATAAAGTAGGATATTTATTGTAAAGTATGGTTGGGCCCTAGAGGCGGATGACGCGAAGGCGGCTTGCCACGATTATGTCCTACTGGCCGCAAAACAATTCTAATACAGTTTTATAATACTGCATTATTTTCGATACAGGAAAAAATTGAGAAGTTAGAAGAAGATAAGAAACGTCGGCTCCAACTGTACGTGTTTGTATCTCGATGCGTTGCACACCCCTTCAACGCTAAGCAGCCCACTGATATGACCAGAAGACATACTAAGCTGACTCCTCATCAACTTGAAACTATTCAGGCGCGATTTCAGGTACTGTCAATTTTATTTATTGAATTTTTAATATATTGACTGTCTTTAAAAAGCTAATTAACAAAAAAAATGCAATTTAAATAGAACCTTGTAAAAACGCCATAAAACTTGGAGCAATCCAGAAGTAATATTTTAGTGATTTCGCGAAAAATTGATTATTAGATTAACATGAAAGCTATACAAATATATGAAGAGCTTAGATTATTTGATTATACCGAAAATGATATGGAATTCACATCGCATAAATCCATGTAGAGTGCTATATTGTTTAAACTTTACAATAGTGGTCACTGAATTTTAAGTAGTGGAGGGAGGAGTACTTCACCCTTCTGCAACCCCCATGTCTAAGAGACATGTAGTTTTTGAGATATGTGATATGTCTGTATATTTGAGATATGTATATATATATATATAAGGCGTACTACCCCTACCCCTAAACTTAATTTCCGTTCATCGTTAAGCAAATACTTACAGCGGTTAAACTTTTGCACAGAGTGTCATAACTCTGGCAAAAGTTTAGCCGCTATATTTGCTTCTAAAGACGTAAAGCAATAAATAAATGGTTTTTCCACCAAGGCGTTCCTGAAAGGTGAGACCCAAATCTTAGCCGACGAGGCCTTCCAAAACGCAGTCCAGTCATACCACGACGTCTTTCTCAAGTCGGAGAGAGTCGAGCAGATGGTGAAGTCCGGAGCGTGTTCCCATCACGACTTTCGCGAAGTCTTCAGGAATAATATTGAAAAGAGAGTCAGGTTTGGGTTTATTATTTACTAACAGTGCGTTATCATTTCGTAAAATAAACGCGATCACAGCGATATCTTTTTGGCAATGTTGATCTATTCAACGGGAACTTGATAACTTATCGGGATTAGGTATCCTGATTGTTGACTGGGAATAAAACTAGGTCTGTGATGAGCTTCATTTAAATCACGCGATGATCTAACCGACAGACAATAATTATAAAGTCTAAGTAACGGAATGTGCTGATCCAAATTAGCACCCAGAAACTATTTCTCTTTTTAAATTCATTGTTAAAACTTACAAATTAATAATATTATAGATACTTTTAGGCACTGCATAAGAGAGACAAAAATTACATACATTTGTACGTGCTAAACTTTATGGCTTCTCTAGAATTGATGTAGAGACTGTCGCAATACTCAGTTTTGTATCTGACGGAAAACTTTTGGTACGAGTATACCCACTATGATCATTATGTGAGCAACCGCGACACCCAATCTAAATAATTTTCATTTTCACAAAATTAAACCCCGAAACCAAGAAAAATTTGGACCGGTAAGCGAGCAAGTAACTGCTGATTGTCGCTTACTGGTACATGTCATATTCAAACACAAAACGCTGAGACACAATTTTCATACTTACTAGTGAAAAAAAAATTATTATACAGCTATCTGTTGCCAGGAGATGACATTCTCGCTTCTCTGTTAAGTTCCTTTCATTCTTACTTATGTCCTTTTTATCAACTTTGTCCAACGACTAACCAACCTGAATATCCCACTCTCTTTTCTCTTCCTTATACTATTATTCTTGTCGTTTTTCTTACTAGACTAATACCAATAATTATAACTTTTCTAGTATGGTAAGCGCCTATAATGCTTCCCTCAATAGGTACTGTGTTCATTGCTAGAATTTTCAACACTTTTGTAGCTTCTTTTCCTTGTACTGTTTGAACAATGTCGAGTTGTGATAAAGCAGATAACTTAAAAATGCACTGCTAGGTTCATAACTCCTGTGGATCACCACGTATAATTATGTAGTACAGTCCAGTAAGTAGAAGACCAGTCTATTTTTCCCATTACATTGCCAGCAATACTTATTATTTAATTGCTCCGCTCACAGAAGCCGTAGAGTTCAGTGCGTATAAAAATGTTTTTAACCTTACTCCACCTGAATTTCGCAGGTCTTTACCAGAGATAGACGGATTAAGTAAAGAAACAGTATTATCTTCATGGCTTGCTAAGTTTGATTGTATCATGAAGGGAACTGGTAAGTTGATAGCATTAGCTTCAAGCATATCGAAATTAAGCCACAAAGAGGTATCGAAATTACCCATAATAATGATTACTTTGTTAATTTAATAGTCTATAAGATTCAAGTTCTCAGTAGACATCTTAGACTAAAATTTTCTCAGTCAAAATGTAAACTCAATGTGTATTATTTCTGACTTTAATATGAGAATCAATAGATAGCTCTTTGTAGCTAATCAAGCTGAAAGTGAAGCATGTTTAATGTGTATAGCATCATCGACGCCAGTGTAGCTTGAGATGGCAATGTGGCATTGAATGTGTGTCAAAACGCTTAAACATGTTACAATATATCATACTAATTGAGGGTAAGTTGTCCAAAACCGTAAAACCAAACGCGGATTTTTTTAATGTAGATAAAATAGTTATTACAGTACCTGTAGTACAAATGTTAACTTTTAAATTAGTTACATGTAGGGCTACAGCCCTATATGTAACTAATGCCCTGCTTAGAAGCAAAAATAATTATATTACACCTGCCATTCGATTGGATTTAAGCTGGAGAATTAAAATACCACTCGAAAATGTATAACAAATTGGATAAATTGCAATTTCTGTCATATCAACTACTTTCTTATCAGAAATGTAATCTCGAAGTAACTTTCAAAGTACTTTTTTCTCTTATTTTACATTTATTGATTGGTCAACTTTGACTTGCATTGACACTTTTGATGTCATGAGAAAAATATCAATCTGAAGAATCTGAACCGTTAAATCCTTGGTTACCCTATTAATTTCTTTGTTAGGTTTAGGATTATCAATAAAAAAAATATATAGTGGAAGCGTTAGTTTGATTCATGAACAACCTAGTAGCTGCTTGGTGGTAAACATATTCGCATTCATTAAATCGCTTGAATCATTAATTAAAACTACATGTTTGTAAACCTTAATATTAAATATATGTTTGAAATGAAAATTGCGTCCTTAATTATATATTAAAACAAATCTTCAGGCAGTTTTTTGTATCCACCAGTTACTATTACGGCCTTCCATTTTCTAAGTATTTCCAAACAAGGTTGCAATTTTCTTTAATATTCATTGGAGTTTGGTGGTTGTTTTGTTATTGTACCTATTAGGTTTTAAAGTTTAACAAGATCTCAGAAACGTGATACAAAGTTCAAGTATCCTTTGTTCTTTGTGCTACCTTTTGAAACTTAAATAAATTTAAGAAGATTACTTATTGAGTATCGAAATTAGGAAAATTCTTTTGAGTTCTTTAAAGATGGAATATTATTGGATATTTAATTATTGTACTAACAACGCAACTTCATTAAATACATTTGTAAAAGTGGAAATTGTTAACAATCATCAAAATTTCAATGTTTGTAATAACGGTGTAAGCAGTGTAGATGGATGTATAGATATTAATAGCTAACAAACTTACCTTTTGAAAAATTAATATTTATTAGATGTAAAATAAATGTTCATTACATAACGAAATGATACTACTCATAGTGCTTAATGGCAATTAAGAGATAATGATTATGTAAGTTTGATAGTAAAGAATCCTAAATGTACAACTGGAATTGTGTGCGGCCTGCATCTGTCTCACTGTCTGTGTTTTCTGTCCCTCTCTGTCACAACATGTCTCTGTCACACATGAACAGGAATAACAGGTATCAAACACATACTGCTCATTGTTATTTTTTTATATCTTTTTATATTATTATTATTATGCTTACGTCTTGTGGTGTTGCTTATAACAAAAGTTATGGTAAGTTACCAGTGGGTTTGATAAGATTAATTTTATTTGTTTAATATAAATTTCTAATTATTGTTCTCATTGCAGAAATTAAATATGCTTACGTTAAGTTAAATTAAAAATATGGGATCAACTCAGGATGCTATTTTATCTTTTATAACAACTTCTGTATTGTTATAGTATTTGATTGTAAATAATTAAGAAAGTTCTGTTAGTAAAGTTATGCCCTGCTTCGCTTAGAATTAATTATTTTATTTAACATTGTACACGTTTCAACAATAATAACTTAACAGTAACACGCTTTTGTAAATACATTAAACTTGTCGCATTAAAACTCCTTAAGTACTACAAATTTATGTTTAATATTTATTACTAAACAAACTTTAAACTATGATTACAGGATTATAAAGTAAGTTAGGTGCACTGCATGTTTTTGTTGTAAGCTTCTAGCTTTTGTTGAATTCCTTTATTAGTAGTAAATTTAATGATTATCATTTCTCTTTACTTCAAATGACAGCTAAGTATCCCGAAGACTGGATATCTCGTGATGCAGTTCTGCAAGTCCTCATTGAAGAAGAAGACATTCTTAATACTACTTAGTGTTAAAAACTTTTATTCCAAGTAGTATTATTGTAATATCTGCGGATATGCGGGTAGTTGCAATTACTACTCGACTCGTTTCGTCATCGCTCGATTATAAAAGCGGCTGGGAGTAGCGTCGAAAGACCATTCTCACTTCAGCTTCGTTTGGATGCATTGCACATATAATAGTAGTGCCCTAGGGTACCTAATTATTGTGCAAAAATCATAACTTCTCATTAATTGTAGATCCTTTTAATAAGCAGTCGTTGTTTGAAAGCCAAACAAAATAGTTCACTTAGTTCTACGGGTTTGGTTGTATAAATTCTGTACTAATAATAGGTTTCAAATTGGATAACATTTATCAACTGTAACTTTCAAGCGGCGCACATATAGAACTTCAGGAGTTTGTTAGAAATATTATTATGGTATTGGTCTTTGATACTACCCATGACCGAAGGGCTGGATCATACTTCGCACAGTGAATCAATGTTGATATGCAACGTAGCATGCCATCCAGCCATATTTCTGGGCATGTTTCCCTATGGTAGTAATGTGGTACATGATCTATAATTAGATTATATACATATCGTTAAATTATTTATTACATCTCTAAGACGTTATTTTGGAAGCTTGTGGTATTTATAATTTCATGTCCTAATTACGAGAGATAAACAACACCATTTTTAACTCTTTCGTTCTTCTCTATTCCCAAGGCATTCCTGGAGACGATGACTCCAAGCGTCCTTCAAGAGCACAGCAGCAGAGTCTTAACGCAGAATGTATACTCAGCAAGGAACAGCTTTACGACATGTTTCAGCAGATTTTAGGAGTCAAGAAGTTCGAACATCAATTGCTGTTCAATGCTTTGCTTGTAAGTCTAAAGCCACTGAGATCGTATTGTTACCATAATTCTTGAGCGGTTAAAATTAACTGGTTTTTTAAAGTATGTTTTATTGCGCGAGTTCAGCAAACAGACAGACAGGCCACCTGATGGAAAGCGGTTATCATCGCTTATTGACATTTGCAACACAAAATGTGCTACTAATGCGATGCTACTCTCTAAAGGGTGACTGGTACCTAGTCCCTAATGCCGGACCACGACTTGACGTTGTTAGGGCGGCCAAAGGTGGTAGCAATCGAGACTGGCAAATAGCCTGCCTGTTGTTTTATCGCCTCTTATGAAAAGCCGTCAAGCCACAGGAAACTGCATTCTTTCGCTGTTCCTGCATGAATAAAACGTTTGTATACAAAATATGATTGAATCGTTGCTGTACCATGAGGTTGCAAATTGAAAGTAGGTGGTAAAAGCGGTTCGAAACTAGTTGCTTTAGGACTTTTTTGCTCAAATTATTTAAACGTTAAAAGTTACGATATGGAAATGCTCCCATGTGTAAGGTTTTATTTTTTTCGCCTTCGATTCTTGTCTATTTCCGAGCTCTAATTAAAATAGTCATAAAAAAGCTAAAATATTCAACCACACCCCACAGTTATATATACATAATGAAGATCACTAAAAGAAAGATGTCAAAGAAATAGTAACTAAATAGGCTAAGTAATAACTTTAACATTACTCATTGACACTTGATATCTTAATCTTCCGTAATTATAGATACTGAAAAGTGGCCGAAACGTCCAAATCAAAGTAATTTATTTTGTGTACAGGTCTAAAAATAAAAATCTAATTAGACTTATAATCGTAGAACGTAATTTTAATTATGTGTACGAGTCTCGAAAATTAAACAAATAAAATCGTCAAATGAACCATTACCCGTCTCTGAGTGCAGCACTTGAAGCTCTTAAAACTAATTAAAACCATGTTTATAAGCAACAGAAGATGTTTAGGGAAACACTAAAGGAAAGCAATTAATTATATTCTTAAGGTCGGAAATGTTAATGAAGCCGCATCTTCACTGAAAGGTCTAATTAGTCTCAACAAAGGAAACGAGTGTATATCCAAAGTAATGGATTTATAACGGGCTTAGAATAATAATGTTTCCATGAAACGCTGCCGGTCGGCGAAAGGAATGGAACGGGTCGTTGTAATTTCACTGGACACTCTTACAGTGGAATCTCTATAACTCCAATCTTGTTAATTCGAAATTCTCAGTAATTCGATAAATAATATCACTCCATTCCAGTAAACTCCCAAATACTCAGTATCTCGAAATATTTAGACTTTGTAACTCGAATAAAATGTTATTTCCCTGCGTAGGCATTGCAGGCAAAAATATACCTCTTGCGAAAACATAATTTTAATTTTAATTTTTAATATTCAGTTCTAGTAATTCCTTTACAATGGCGCAGCATGAGAATCATCCCTATTCCAAAATCCAACATATCACGCGAAGTAAGGCCTATATCTTTGATTTCTTGCATATGCAAGATTTTTCACTCTATGCTGAGTATAAGGTTAGAATGGTATGTAGAAATGCATGAAATTGTGACAATACCTACATCAGGGCTTCGAAAGAACCAATCTACCTATGACAACTTAGTACGCCTTGTAATTCAGATAGGTTTTACTAATAAAACCACTACTTTAGCATGTTTTGTTGACCTGGAAAATGCATACAATAATGTACAAATAGAGAGAGAAGTTACCTATGGTTCTTGTTAATTTTTTTGTAGGTAAGATTATCTGTCAGTATCTGTAGAACTTTCTCAGCACGCGCTGCCTCAAAATTGCAGGAAAATCAATATAAGAATTAGTAAGATATACTGGAAAAGGTTTAGCTCAAGGGGACCCAATGTCACCGTTACTCTTTAACATAATTATCTTTAAACTCTTTCCTAATATTATTGACGTGTGTACGTAAGTAAATGACTTTGTGTTACATTCAATATATAAAGACATATAAGATAGCACAAATAAGATTCAAAACACAATAAATATTTTTATTGAGCTTCTCGACGAATTCGGGCTAACAGTATATATAAACAAGTCAAAAAAATGTATTTATCATGTTGATTTATAAATTAATGAGGATAAATAGATTAATAGAGGATAAATTTTAAGTATGCTCAGCTTAAAACCTGAGTCACTAATTTCAATATAGAAGATAGCATTTTTCTTTATTTGATAGCCTTGAAATTCTGTAACAACTATGTATGATCCATATCTCTTAAAGTTTGAAATTATAAAGGAATTGATGAAAAGATAATTAGAGTTAATAAAGAAAGCTTACTATTGTACGTTTGATATAGATAAATTTAAGTATTCTGTCAGACATAAAATCAAGCCTATCAAAACCAATGTTAATATATTAAGGTACAATGGGACTGACATATATCCTTGTATATAAAAGTATTTTTAAATTAAAAAGAAAACAAGATAGAGAGAGAGTTGATAATGGATTCATTGAGACTTTCGAGATTGAGCGGGATCTTTGGAGATTTGAGATGGACCGTGCTTAAAACTTTTGCAGATCCGTATTACGAATATTACAAGTGTCAGAAGTGGAGCTTTATACTATGTTTTACAACTACTAATATATGCAGACACATGTCAATTTCATTAAACGATTATTCAAAAGCCACCTTAAGCCCCCTGTCACTTGTATTGATTTCGTAGGTTATGGCTGATTCGAAGATTTGGGAAGCTGCTTTGTATACGAAGATTTTAAGACCTATAAAATTGTTTACATTGCGCAAACTAACATTATGAAACTACTTCGTATTTTTGGCTGTTGCTCATTAGCTTTGTTCTGTTTCAGCTTGATTCAGCTGATGAACAAGCCGCGGCTATCAGAAGAGAGCTGGATGGCAGAATGCAGAAGGTCAATGAAATGGAAAAGGTAAAGCATAATTATATACAACTTCTCCCAATTATTTGGGGTCTTTCCGTCTCTACTCTGGCATACGTCTTCTGTCACACTACGAATCATTATGTTATCCTTCACAGAATCCATCACTATTTTTCTGATCAACCTTTGCATTTATACAAATATCTAATATTATTGAGTTTTGAATTTTTGAAATTCAGATTTATTGAAGTCTTCTAGTTTCTATCTTAAATTTCATTTATATAACATAATATGTTTTAAATAGAGAAACCTGAAAAAAAGAACAACATGTGGTCCCCCTCAGGTCTTGTAAAATTTATTGAGTAATTTTCACTTCTAGATTATTAAAAAGTATATCAAAATTACGCTGATAGGTGAACGTGTTTTACTCGTGGTTAAACGGCAATGCACAATGCATATTTCGATACTGAGTATGTATCTAACGACACAATCAGATGGCTGAAGCTCCTGAGCGGCATTGTCCGTATCACGTTCTCTTGAATCTTTTGCTTTTTAGAATATTATTTAAAATATTTATCATTGAATATTGGTACAAACGAGGCACTTGAAACTCAAAAATCTCAAGAACATAATAGATCTCAAAAAATATAGTTACAATCAAGGATGCGCGCAAATCCATACGGGAGATTCACCCAGTTACGAGCGTACCTTACAATTATAATGTCATACCTCCTTTTGGCCTCACGCACACACGGATACGTGTTTACCACAAGTAAATCCTGGTCGCCTTCGTAAATTGCAAGAACCATAGCAGTTAAAACAAATTCGTTTTTGTCTTCTAATTCAGAACCGAAAGCTGATGCCGAAATTCGTACTGAAGGAGATGGAGTCACTCTATATAGAGGAGCTCAAGTCCTCGATCAATCTGCTAATGGCCAATTTGGAGTCACTCCCCGTATCCAAAGGAGGAGCTGACTCCAAATATGGCCTGCACAAAATCAAGCGGTATAATCACAGGTCAGTTTTGGGTCGTGACGTTTACATGAAGAGGTTTCGGTTAGAGCGTCTAATATTTTTTATGAGCATTGGAGGTCTGGTTATTAAACTGCTCTTGTACTGTGTTGATTACTATGACATAATGATTACAATACAGAAAGATAATTACTCTGATATTCTCCTATGTCTTCACGTACTGTTAATAAATAATGTTATTTCACAAGACAACTTTGATGCTCAGTGTTAAATGTTGTGTTAATATTTCGGAAAGCATTTCTTGTTTAACATATTTTGTGGCCTGAAATTTCAATTTTGAATGATCTGATTCTGTTTGAAATAACGACTTTAAGATGGCTTCAACTTAATATCCTTCAGACAGACAATATAGATGATAACTTTTATTGTATGTAAAATTAAAGTAGAACGATTCTTATTCATTCAAAGATTATCTGCATGAAATCGCTAATAGCGATAAGACCACATATTACGTTATAAATTGTCATTGCTATTAACTATCGTGTAACAGAATAAAACATTCATTCAGTCTTTCATTTAAAATGTACGGTACATTTTACGTACGGTAAATGGTAAAGAAGTGTCAATATTTATTGAGCTCGGTGAACCCGTGAAATTAGTGAGAACAATTAAAGTGACTCATTCCTAGACTCAAACGAACACAACTCCTAATATTCTTGTTTCATGACAATAAAGAAGCAGATGAAGTTGTTCGTGATTCAAAGATACCTAACATTGTCAAAGAAACGACAAGAAATGCTATCAATGATTTGGATGTTGTGAATTAGTCGATGGGGTCAATGTTTAAAAGTATTAGGTTGATTATAGGCCAGATTAAGAAATATTTATAAATATAAATTACTTTCAATATCTTGATGTTGAAAGTAATCTTCTAAAACCTAATCTTGCTCAATATACGTGGCTGTTTTGTATAGAATTATCTCATGAAACATACAACAAGGACTTTGTGAGTTTCAACTGTAATAATCACAATCTTACACAGGCCTTTGATCAATTTAATTTTTGTTATAATAGACTTTTGAAATCAATCATCATATTATCATTTGATTTTCTAAGTGATGAAATACTTTATACATTTTTTATTTGAATTTAATTAAATAAAATCATCCCGCTCCTAATTATATTTTAAGATATTAATGACTATGTTTAAGTAAAAATCAAGGGATACTTAATTTTTACCGTCAAAACAATATCATGAAATCTTAAATTCTTTATATGTAATGTTTCCTCGCACTATATGAATTTTTGTTTGTGCAATATTTTCTGGATGAACAGTCTGATATCAAATTATATGTATTTTTTGATCTATGCCAGACTCTATGAGAGCTCTTAGGCCGTGGTCTGTCACAGATGCTAAAAGCGGCGTCTAGCATCAATCGAGGTTGGATGACGCATTCGGCGTCCAATTGACTTTATACTAAATGGTCACTCTGGAAACGTCTAGAGGCGCGTCCGCTTTTCTCGTCCACTTACTATGATTGGACAAGTTTCTTTGACTAATTAGTTGATGTCAAAAATGCAACTTTATGCTGGGATGCTCGAGAATGATAGCGTATGAGCAAAGAATTTCAGGCATCTGGGAGAGACCACTCTAGTGCATCTCATAATAAACATTCGCCAGTTCGCCTAAGGCAGTTGTAACAGACCATAGCCTTAACAATGGATGATCGTAGCTTCTGTACGAAACCTAACTAGGCGCAATCTGTAACGACATCAAAGAAATAAATATATCGATTAGCATTAGTATTCCGTGATCTCAAAAAAGTTCGTCCAGTTAAAATATTACTATTTGTTGATTTTCATTTACATTCTGTTTGTTCATCTATCCCTGGCACTGACTGGATGGTAAAATACGAAGGAAGTACAAGTAATGAGTACAGAATTGATAATTTTGGCACGTGTCTTGTTTAGATGGACCCCTAACACCGCCTGGAATTTGTGACGTTTTTAATCCCAATGTTGTCATTATAATCACACCTTATAACAGATGGTAGAAATCATTTAAATCTCACTACTAAGTTCAACAAAATTGATATAATTGATTATAATAATATAAATTACGTATTAGTTATTATTAATATTTTGGCCTCTCCTGCCTCTCTAGAAGCTAGAATATGTACAAGTTTGTGATAAACTTCTTGGCTGCGGGGAACCGATCAGAAACTACTACAGACACATTAAGTTAGTCAAGTTAAACACGTTAGTTTTTGTTTCCTACAACTATTTAGTTCCTACATAATTATTAAATGACACAAGCATTGAAATATATAGTTCTGAAAACAAATTCATATCAAATTACATACTTAGATAGACAACTTGAGTGTTATGTGAGTGTTACTTACTGTATCGTAATGTACTTCGTGGACTATTCTTCTGTGCGAGGTCTTCTTGGTGTCCGTAATTTGTTTTAATAAAAATTTTGAAGGTAAATTATTGGAAGATTTTGATATGGACCTCCAAATTATATTACAGAAGCTTTGATGCATCTATCTATCTATATTATGCGTATACTTAAATCCTTAAAACAGTTAAAACGTAGTTTTATTAAGTATACTTACCGGTGATAATTTAAGAAATTACTATGTTTCAAGGTCATCGTAACATAAATAGGCATAGGAAAGCTAGAGAATGAAAGAAGAGGATTTAGGAAATTTGGCAAGATCAAATTTTTTTAAACTATTAATAATCAAAATAACAACAAAAATCCTTTTTTTAAGGAGCTGTGAACCTTTGCGGTTATGCCAAACCCATCGTGCTTTTTCCTAATTTCTTATAGCTAACATTAAACTTAATTCGTCTGTGCCAAGGTTTGTGATGATTTCCTCGCAGATAAGGAGTTCGTTGCAAACTTGTTCATATCTCTAGATTCTTGCGAAGCAAAAAGGCCAAAATATTATATTGTACACAAATCTAATCTCTCCAAACTTAACTCCGCTTTTTATCTAACATCTGTTATTATACTATAGCTATAGAGAGAATTTAATCTAAAGTATAATGTTTACGAGCTAATTGTTAAAATAATTAACTAAGTGACAACAAAGGTCTATCTATAGCTTCCACAACACTGCCAGAATTATAAGCTTTTAATGTAGAAAATATACATCTTTATTTACATGTCACCATCTGTTAATATTTTTTGTCTGGTATCCAAAACATAAGCCAAATTAATTGTTTTACTTATTATTTCTGCACCTAAAGCACTATTAATTAAACTTTATAGCAGTTATAACTATAAAGTTTAAATTCAGTAATTCATCTACTTTATTATTAATTGACGCGAAACGCAAATTTAGTTTTAAGTTATATCTAGTATGTAACTACTAATGAACCAATTTTGAGGGTGATGGGTAAAAAGATGCAAATAATGGCTGATTAAATTAATTTTAAAATTTACAACACAAATATTAAAAAATGAGAATTAACAGTGACATGTGAATAATTGTTAACATAAAAAAATAGTTTAGCCAAATTAACACGAACGCTACAGCCTAAAATGTGAATTAAAGTGTAGGTATAAATATAGCTTATGTATAATTAAACAGAGCTTTTAAAATATACTAAAAACATTAATGGTTGTTTAGAATTCATAAACAATATTAACATTAACCAACGCTTGAAGCTTGTAACAAGGCTTTGCTTATAAAGAGTTAACTATAAGTACTCATGTGTTATTCATATTTAGTTTACAATTATGTAGCGCTAATTCTAAAGCAGTTAATCTTAAAATACATATATTTAATGTTTTCTATAGTTGATCTATCAATAAATTAGGTTGTTACAGTCCTATAGGATGATAACTCAAGAATTTCAACCAAGAGCAAATTGACGAATGAGATAAAAATCGGAAAAATCTAAATGTTATTTTATTAATTGGCCCCCGCATTCCAAAACCACTTTTTATATTGGGTATATTTTAACTTCACTCATGAATCATAAAAAAAGGTTCAAATTGAAGGCTATAAGGCTTAAGAAAGCAACATATAAAGGCATTTTTGACAACTAAATGAAATCTGGTCTGGCAAATTCCTGCTAGTTTAAGACTGCAGGGAATTGGAACAAAAGTAACTGAGCTAAGGGGTTGTAATGATAAATTGATCTAGCTAGATGGATAGCTATCCATGGCCCTGGATCTAGCTCTATGTAAAGGACTGTAGCACCTGTCTCCTGACTCATGAAGAATGATCACTAATTGCATGCCCAGAATTCTGTGAAATAACAACGAGGGGCAACATGGATACGAGTGATTAAAAGACGTGGTGATATATATGTTGCTCGCCCTTTAATTCGACCAATGGTTTTATTATAATATTTATTATCCTACGGATTGGTTTGCAGATATTATTCTATCTATATGAGCCTAAGACATAAAACTGCTTAAGAATTTGACAACTTGTAAAAATAGAACGAACAAAACTTTCGTGATGATTGATGAAAGTATTCAAACGCTCTTAAATACACTAAACCTTATAGCACATATCAAATTATATTTAAAATTTTATATCACAGCAATAAAATATATTTACTTTAAGATAGACTCTCTGTTTGAATTAGGTGATGTTGTGACTATTAAAGCTCTTTCATGTATATAAGAAATGGGTCGATTATATAAAAGAATACAAAGATTTGTGGTGTAACATGGACGGCTGTCGGAATAGAGGAATGTGAAAGTTAAAGATACTGTGTTGACCCCAAATAATTGGGAAAGGTGAGAAAAAAAACAAGAAACTGTGTCAAATATATATCTTTCATTTGGTAAAGACATATTACTCTACTGTGTCTGTATATGTCTATTCGATTCAACACTTTATAAAAAATATAGCGTTACTGACAACAACATCATTTAATAAAACAGGGAGCATGTCAAATAATTTCGACATTTTCTTTCCCACTTTAATCAATCGACACCAAGTTTTATATACACATTAATCTTTCATTTAAATCCACATTACGCCTTGTAATATAGTATAGTTCTGTAGTCATAGCATAATTGTAATAGTCCACCCATTTTTATGCTTAATCATTCTTGATCTCGGTGATGGTATCTTTTTATCCTCATTAACGCCACCAATCCTTGTGAATGTATTAATAATTGTTTACCTATTAAATTGTTATAATTAACCCCCTGATATCATAATATCACATATTTTCTGCTACTAACCTATTTTGTATAAATTGTACATGGATGTTCTATTAACTTCATCTATAATACAATAACTCATTACTTACTTAAACGTCACAATTGATGTTAATTACACAATTAACCTATCAACTAACAATGTCGAATTCATTATTATATTGCATATATTCTACTTTGATTAATAATCCAAAAAATAAAAAATGTCTTATTATCTGAGAAATAACATTGTAAAACTTTAAATGTTTGTTGTGGTGGTGGAAATGTTAAAATTGATGTAAATAGATCAAATGCGGGACCCGATCCGAGTCCAAGGTTGAGTAAGCAGCTATGTTTCAGATCACAAGGGTCTCTAGCCAACAAGTTGACTGGTGAAGCAGATGGTGGAGATGTCGACACACAGTTGACTAAAATGGACGTCGTTCTTACTTTCCAAATTGAGGTAATTAATATACATGAACAAATTCTAATCTTTAGACTAGATAAGGATATGAAATTAAAGTTTTTTGCGTGGGACAAGGTACATCATAATTATCAGTTATGAAATTATACAAGTCTTAATAGGCAGGTTAATTTAGATCATAGATCCCGCAAATTTTTATCTCAAAGACCATTTGCCATGTTTTCAACATTGGGTAGACGACCCTTTGAAAAATTTTATGATATTAATTTTCTTCAAATTTAATAACTTTAACTATGTTTGATCACAATTAGCATAGCTCTAACTATATAGCAGGTCGTAGTGGACCTCTAGAAGGTCGATATAGACAAAATATCATACACGTAAACATTATTCAATATTTTAAGAAACATTAATATAAACTGATATTGTGATGAAGGAAAACGGTTGTGTTAAAGCAAACGATATTTTATTATAGGTGGTTGTGATGGAAGTGAAAGGCCTCAAATCATTAGCACCGAATAGAATAGTGTATTGTACTATGGAGGTTGAAGGTGGAGATAAATTACAAACTGATCAAGCTGAGGCTTCTAAACCAATGTAAGTACTTCCTAGATACATAAATCATTGATATCTAAAATATATAAAGTTTAAGATCTATACGCAATATAGCTTCCACTTTAACTTATTAGGTTGCTTACTCAGAAAGCTGAGCAATTTGCTTTCAACAAAGTTCGTTAAATCTCTTTGTGAGTTAGTTTAGTTTACATTTTATGCTTTTCCGAGTTGTATTGAATCACTTACGAGTGCCTTAGTCACTTAAACATCTTCTCTATCTAATAGATGTATAATAATGTAGGTACGCATTTTTCCAGTTTCGACATAGTTCTTAGCCACTTTTAGGCCACTAGAGTTTCCAGTTTCATTTTCAAATGGAGAAATTTCTTAAACCAAGTTTCCGTTATTTGCTCTAGTATTCATATTACTGGGATCAACCACAGTTGTATGTATGTGTTTGTTTACTGAATCAAGTCTCCCTGGTGAATCAGCTTTGGAATCCATTCGGACCTTCAAAATGACAAGCCTTGTGTGGTGGGACGTTAATGGGCTGCAATTATTACACGTCTATGCATATTTTAGCAATAAGATAATACATAAGAAAATTTATATCACATTATTATAAATGTAGGTGGGATACTCAAGGTGATTTCAGTACCACACAGCCTCTTCCAGCCGTGAAAGTGAAGTTGTATACTGAAAATCCAGGCGTATTGGCATTAGAAGACAAGGAATTGGGGAAAGTTGTGCTTAGGCCCACACCACTGTCAAGTAAGGTAGGATTATTTTGTATACCTAATTATATTTACTAGGCGAAAAAACTGCGCCAGGAACTCCTGCATCAGCGGCACTTTTTACGTCCAGGACAGCAGATAAACTACAAGAGAGTCGCTTACTCGTATGGCTAAGTTTTACAGAAACCAGCTAATTATACAAACCCAAAATATATTGCCTTACGGTGAGAAGGATACCGTACCAATTGCTATGTGCAATGGCTTGAAACCTGGGAACCTCTGAAGAATACAAAGAAGCGAACGCTTCGAACGTAACCGGGATTAATACTCAGCTATGGAATAATTATTATATAAATGATACTACATATTATAAGTTACAATAGTAGTGTTAGACTCGGCTTTTACACTTAATTTAAGATAAGTTCACTAACTCTTCTTTCATTCGCCTTTTCTTAATAATAATTTAAAATAGGAGAGTGCGGAAGGAAAAGACGTACTCTACGTCTTTTCCTTCCATACTCTCCTATTTTGGCAAAGTCCGTAGTCTTTTAGTTTATGGGATGGATTTCATTTACAGGCACCTGAATGGCATCGTATGACTGTACCAAAGAACCTGCCGGACCAAGATCTCCGGATCAAAATTGCATGTCGTATGGACAAACCACTTAACATGAAGCACTGCGGGCAAGTATTTTATTTTAAAGTGAAGAAATACTAACCTTGGAAGTAGAGTTCATACATATTGCGTTCTTTTATTTTATAATAATTCCAAGCAAAAATAAGCGGCCTTAACGTTAAAAGCGATCTCTTCCAGGCGACCTAACTTAAAGGATATCTTAACTAATTAAAATTTAGGTGGACAGAGCAGCAATAGCTATACATAAGTATATAAAGGCAAATTATTAACATTGTCCCTTAAATTTTAGTACTCCTCGTTTATTTGGCTTTCAAGATTTCCCGACTCATTTTTGCGTCCAAATTTTATTTTTATTCGATATTCCTCTGTTCTGTCACCTCACGAATCGTCGTCCTGTTATCCTTGCTTCACACAATTTATCCATCTTATTTTGCTAACAAGTCATAAGTATTATAATCGAACGTCGTTATAATTATAAACAAACTGAAAGTGATTATTTATCATTTAAACAGAGATCGTTTTTAACCCACGGTCCGAGGAACGTCTTATAACAATTCGGTCATTATTATGACTGGTGAAGTAAAAAACTTTGAGATGATCAATATATTTTCTGTTTCTAGATACCTCCATGTTATTGGCAAGAATGTCTGGCGCAAATGGAAGCGTAGGTACATGGTACTGGTCCAAGTCAGCCAGTACACCTTCGCATTGTGCTCTTACAAAGACAAGAAATCAGAGCCGGCTGAAATGATGCAGCTTGATGGTTTCACGGTTGATTACATTGAATTGGCTAGTGGTAAGTATACTCTCTAAAGGTAAAATAATACAATGCACAAGGTACCTAAAATTGATTAATATATTTTTAACGTGTTGCAGCTCAGCTTATTGTCGGACAAGGTAAATATAAAATAAAATTTTAATTAGTTAATAATACCTAGTGAAACAAACATGTAAAAAGACTAAAAGAATTGAATATAAAAATGTCTCATGCATCCAAATATAATTTTGAATTTACTCAGAATATCATTTCAAAGGTCGTAATTATTAGGCATGTTTGAAATTCAGAGGTTCATAGGAAATTATTTTAAGCAGTCGACACATTATTACCATATTTGAAATGGAATGTATCTTCCTGATTTTAATTTTCTAACCTGAGATAATTTTTCAGAATTAGAAGGAGCAAAACACTTTATGAATGCAGTGCGCGACGGTGAATCAGTACTGATGGGTGTGACGGATGAGAACGAATGCCATCTGTGGGTGATGGCTTTGTACAGAGCAACTGGTCAAAGCCACAAACCCACACCACCGACTACTTCTGATACACATCATAAAATAATGGGAGGTAAGTTTGATGACATTACACGTGTAGACACAGACCAAGATGAGTATTTTATAAAACATAAAACAGATCTCGCATAGCGAATATCTTTTCGGAGCCATAAATAATAATTTGACCACTAACCAAGAAATCATTGCTTTTAAAGTGTATTCATTGATTTCCGCTTCGTTGTCTAGAATGATTTTTCTTAGTTTGAGGTAATGTAGCATCTGTAAAGTTTAATTTAGATCTGGTTCAATTCTCTTAGATACCAAATTAAGATGTTAAAACTTTTAATTTTCGACGGGTTAGGTTCAAAAACGTTTAAAATATTAAAACATAAGTTGGAAGATTTTATATCAAAAAACTATAAAATGTGTAAGTATAATAGAATTTAGGGGCTTTTTCAAAGATAAGTTTTCTGGAAGATTGGAATTCATAATACATCTTCCATAATATAAGCAAAAATTTATACCTATTGAATTTAAGTGACTTTTCACTACTAGAATTTTCGTGGTAACTTAAGATTTTATTATATTTAAAGATGCAGACAAAGCTCGCAAACACGGGATGGAAGACTACATCCAAGCTGACCCTTGTCAGTTTGATCATCATCAGCTCTTCTGCATGCTCCAATCTTTGACCTTGAAATATCGTCTTCAGGATCCTTATTGTTCTCTGGTAAGTTTTAAAAGTTATACTTAAAAATACTTTTTAAGTAATAAGCTGTCACAAACATCTTAATTATATCACGTAAAACAGTTCGGTTTCGGTTTCCTACGCCAAACGGCAGTCCCAAATGCGAACAGTGGATGAATAGTACTGGAGATACTGTCAATAGTTAACGGCATTCGTCACGGAAACTCTTTTTCCCTAATGTCACGCAGGCCCGCAAGATAATAAGACAGGTTGGCTTAAACGTACCTGACCTGCTTCAAGCACGAAGACAATCCTCGTGTATCTGTAATGAAAGATCGAACGTTCACATATTGCACTGTACGTTCCCGACAGTGTAGTTAGAATCGAAACTTAAATTAGAAGTCATTTACGCGAACATGCCAGAACTGTGAGCAAAATTAAAGTTGACGACGTTATTGATTTTTTTACCAAGGCAATAAAAACATTTTTGTATAAGTAAACCTAGATATATAGATATTAGAAGTGAAACTTCAACGGACAAATTGAAAAACGAATCGCAACGGACAAGTGGAAAAACGAATCGCAACGGACAAGTGGAAAAACGAATGGCAACGGATAAGTGGAAAAACTTCAACTGACAAGTGACAAAATGAATCGCAACAAAATTTTAACTTGAAGTTTTACGGGTAGATTGTTAATGTACTTGTCCAATTTGAAAATATATCGTGAGTTTAAAAATGTAAGAATTAGACCACGTGACCTTGACGCTTTTTCGTGAGTGAAAAACTTAAACTCCGTCTATATAGAAGTTTCACTTCAAAAATATGTATATTGGGTGATTTTATTTCGGTTCCCCGAAATTTTGTTGTAATGTCAGAAAAAATCTCTAAAAGATCAAATGAAAATATTAGGTTAGGTATTAAAGATCAAATTTGAAAAAGAAGTACCGGTGTACGATAAATTTGATTTAAAATAATTACTTTAGTCCATCAAATCTTAGGTAAATATATTATAATAATTATTATATATTTAGCACATGCAGACATAGGTTTACTATTAGTAAAGTATAGTGAATGGAAAAGTTAATATCCTCCATTCTGTTCCAGGGCTGGTTCTCTCCAGGCCAAGTGTTCGTCTTAGACGAATATTGCGCTAGATACGGCGTTCGAGGGTGTTTCCGTCATCTATGCTACCTCTCTGATTTGCTAGATGTGGCTGAAAGTGGACAGCAGACTGTGGACCCAACCCTTATGCATTACTCATTTGCATTCTGCGCGAGTCACGTGCACGGAAACAGGTGGGTAACTTATTTTGTCTGGAGGGAAATGTGTCTGAAACTTTACAGTATTAGTAGTTTACAGTGATTTGATGATAAAGTTGCAGTAATGGTTATGGTAGTTACCCAGTGTCTACTTGTAGTTCGTTCCTTGTTAAGTTTTAAGCATAGTAAACAGGCTGCATCGTAAGAAATCTACTTGACCAGATATCTTGGATTTTACTCATTACTGATGTGACTTCTTGCATAATCAAGTTTTCTTTTCCACGATTCAAAGGTTAAAATAGTTTTTGAGTTCAAAATTATAGACGACTAAAACCTTAAAAATATAAATTCTAAGTGTAAAAGTTTCTGATACTATTTCTCTATTCCTATGAACTATGAAATTTCCTCAAATAAAGTATTCTTATAAATATTCCATATTCATAAATATAATTTAAAAGTTAATGTTAGATTTGGTGTTCACAAGGTTATGCTTTAGGCCCACTGAAACAAAAGTTTTGTTTGTAATTTGTTGATGTTAGTGAAATGGACAGACTGAGAACTATGTTTGATATACATTGCTATGAATTCATTGTTGTAATTAAAATAAGATTTAAGTTATAAACGATTGTGATCAAATTATCAATGATAAAATTGGTGTGATTTTGCATTTAATGCTGTTGTATTTTTGTATACTTAACAAGTTTATATTAACATAAAGAGACGATGGAATCAAACATAGCTCTCGTTTAGTACCACACAAGGTCCCAAATCACCTCACACAAACTTGATGTCGCTTAGTGCAACTATTAGTATGACTCTACTAACTTACTAATATTCGTCAATGTGTGCTTTGTAACTAACTGCCCTGCTTTACCTTACTAATATTATTTCCGGGCTTGTGGAATCAGCAGTCTCCGAAATATTCATAAGAAATTCTTTAATGTCGCATTGAAATACTTAGCATAACAGTAGAAATCATTTACTGTTATCCGAAATAAAAATATATGATTTATGCTTGGAAGTTAAAACAAATGATCTCCAAAGAGACATTTCAGGATAAAAAGTAAAAAATAAATAAATATACTAAAGTTTATGACAATCGGTGCTTTCCCCAAAGTCAAGACGAGAATAGAAACAAACCATCACATATGCATTTTAATTTTAATAGAGTAACTAATGTTTTAATAATAATATATATTATTACAATTAGATTTCCAAAATAATAGTTAAGGGCAGATGATTTATACATAAACTGTTTGATAAATATGCTTAAAATGAACTTCGTCATTCAATGTCGAGCCCAGAGACTAAAAGCTTAAGAGAAATTAACAGTCAATAGAATTTAAAATATTTGTCAATACCATTAATTTAACATTACCGAACTGCTAATACCACATCCTATCCTAAATCCCGCTTGTGCCCCCACTAGAGTAAGCGCTACGGATGAAGTGGTTCACAGTACAGCGACGTTGCCTGGCAGGCCTGACGGCGTCGGCAGCATCACCGTGCAAGAGAAGGAGAAGTTCGCAGAGATCAAGGAGCGGCTGAAGGCATTGCTGCAGCACCAGATAACAAACTTCAGATACGCTTTTCCCTTCGGAAGGCCCGAAGGAGCGCTGAAGGTGAGATAAAGGGAAAAATAAACATATATAAATAAATAAAATATACTTAAATAATAAATAAAATGAACAAAACGTAACAGATAATAAGCAGAATACCAGCCTAGTTAATAGTTTTTAATGAGTAAGATTTCCAAAACACTGGCTACGTTATTTCGCTCGATCCTCGTACTGATCCGCGGTCTGAGATGAAACGAACCACTGATCACATAATTATTATTGATTGATTAAGCTATTCAATGAACTAATACAATATACTACAATTAACATTCCTTCTTAACAAACGTCAAACTACACAGAATAGTTGATTTCACATTTTTCTCATTTGCTGCAAAATTTCAAAACGAAATTAAAGAAGATGAAGTTGTCTGTAAGATTCCGGTCTGCGGATCAACATTAAGTTTCTGTAGCTTTCTCAAACCCAAAAATTGAGCCCGGGTAATAATAAGAAAAAATGCTTTCATTTTCAAAAGATACATTCTTAATATTTCAGGCAACTCTGTCCCTGTTGGAGCGGGTGCTTATGAAGGATGTTGTGACTCCAGTAGCTCCTGAAGAAGTACGAGCAATGATTCAGACTAGTTTGGAAAATGCTGCTTTACTAAACTACACGCAACTTAGTCAGAAAGCTAATATTGAAGGTATGGCTTTGAATGTTGTCTATATAAAATTCATATTGTTAAGTCTCAAGGTGAATAAAAATATTGCGAAGAAACATTTGCATCAGCACTGTTGTAAGAATCTCGCAAGTTCATCTTGGTTTAGCGTGGGATATCGTCGGCGTCAGTGCAGGACTTTGTAACAACATTTTTAGTGGGTTTTCCTCAAATCATTAACAAATATTACTAGGTATACTAAATATGTATCAAATTTTGACTAAAAAATGGATCTACAAGGTCCTACACTAACGATGAGAAATATACCACCATTACTTTGAAATAGTCAGATTCGGTTGGAAAGCTAATGCAAATAATTGATCTTTTAATTTCTGCAGAGGATTTACGAGGGGAAACAATGGTCACACCAGCTAAAAAACTGGAGGATTTGATCCATTTGGCAGAACTTTGTGTCGATCTACTTCAACAAAATGAAGAACATTACGCTGAGGTAAAAATCAATATTATCGCTGACAATAAAAACCCTGTGATAGCTGATTTTGGAGTATAATTTCCCAATAATCATAAAATACCATATTAAATGTTTAGATACTTTTAATTCTAATATTAAAATAATGACTATATAAAGTGAACATTTGTTTTTTTTTTAAACTGAAACAGATCATTTTCTTTAAATTATTCATCCAAACATAAGTGTAAAAAGTTTCCTATTTTTATTAACCGGATTTTAAATTAAATGTACTCCAAAATGAATGCTACGATATCATGTTTGTCTATTGTCAATGTCGTCATCTCCGTTATGGTAAAACTTTCAAAATATTCTAAATAAAAAAAAGTACGTCATGGTCATGGTCCAGAATATTTTCATTTTTAATCTTAATTATTTGATTTCACATCAAATGTACAATAAATCAGAGCAATTAACAATTTTGAATGTTTTACCAATTGTATGTTCACCAGATAGCACCCTTACTCTCCTATCGCTATTAGTGTGGAGAATGTTCAGGCAGTATTATTTATTATATATTAATTTTCGAAATCATGATCGAACTGCAAATACTTCGTTATTTCCAAATCGATCAATACACATCGAATTTCCAAAAAAAATTGAAATGAGAAATATTTTCGTTGTGTGTATAGTTAAGATTATTAGAAATTGGTATTATTTTTCCAATTTATATTTTATGTCGCTTATGTCATCAAATGAATAATCAAATGTAACTTAAACTAACAAGATTGCAATAAGCGTCGCTCCATATACCATCATTTTAGTCTTCTAAATTGAACAACAAGTACTCCTGATGCTGCACTAGTGGAATTTGAAATCCAGCCGTACAATGATACAAAAGTTTAAACGACTACGCTTGGTAATTCTAAGACTGCCATACTTTATTATCCAAACAATTCATTATTGGTCAAATAAACGCCAATAAAAATACATGTAGCTGCTAAATTGATTAAAGCAGGATTTTACATTTATCAGCTATTAAAACAAATCTGAATCTAATTTCCGACAAGCTTTAATGCAGTTTATTGTTGTGCGTTTTGCAGGAAGGTGGATAATGAAGCTCAAAAGTGGTGAATCATAACTTACAGTTTCTGTAACTTATTCGATTACTTGTCATGTAAAATTTTAATAGAAAATAAATATATCCGCCACTCTTGTCGATGGTGATTTGACGGGTTTCACAATTAGTGTATAAGTATATTTAGATAAACTTCCAGATCCTTTCAGGTGTTATCCTTTACCATCAACATGTGTAAATTTTAACAGTATATTAGAAGAACTGGCTAATTTTTCTATATTCTCCGAACGCGATCAGATACTTATGTAATAAGAATGACACGCAAATATCTATATACATACTAAGCTTTTTTTTTTAAGAGGTTAATCCATCATGAACACACGGTACTTCAGGGCACGGTAAGGTAATGTTGGACTCCCGAGGGCAACTAAACCACCTCTTGTGCCTTCTTGACGCCGTATGTCAGAACCATGGGAACCAAAGACACATCCGATGGCCCTGACGGCGGTGGCTCTTATAGAGCCCCTCCTACCAACGGAAAAGCAATAACACGCGTGGATGGCAATCCTAACGCAGCGCCATCTCTCAATATATTTACTAAGCTATCACAACTTTTTGGGATTCATAAACGATTCTGTAAAAAGCGGTTTAACCAAGAGTTTGTCTACTTGAAGATTATAAGAAACACGCTATAACTTTACCAAAATGAGTGATTATTCATTTGATGACAATATGTGTATGCGTTATGTAATATACTACAATACTTTTAAGTATTCCACTTCTATCTTATGTTTTATTTTTCCGCAGGTTTATAACACAAAACCGGATTCTAGCGGTCAACAAAATGTAACTACATTAAAACTTGATTGATTAATTGCTCGGCTGAACGATTCACTTGTCAATCTCACTTGATTATATCAATCATATCACTCTGTCACTGAGAAAGGAGTAGACTTATCAATCGCTTTAAAATGCTTAGATGTTCATTACAATAGACGATTATAGCATGATCTTCGAATAGAGATTAACAATAGAAGTGTGCGAAATTAAATTTCAGATAAACTTTTCATTCTGGGCTTAGTGTTTGGAAAAAATATTAATGATATCGAATTAATTTTCAATTGGCAGGGTTTTATATATGTCTGCAATGAAAAGTATATAAGTTAAATACATAATAACAGTCTACTCCACTTTATATCACTATGGACATGATAAAATACCGCTTGACATTTACATTGTAGGAACACGTTGAGCACATACATTTACAAGTTATATTTGTTCGCTTATTTTATAGGCTACCTTCCTTTTTAATTCGAGCTTGGAGTACATCCCTCAGAATTTAAACACCCTAACATCAAACATCAATGAAAGAGAATCATATTTGAATTCATTTCCTGAGGTTTACGGCTGAATAATTAATGTGTAAATAACAATTCCTACACTCGCTGTAAGAGGCGATGACTGTTTATTATTTTGGCTATGTAAATGATCATGTTAAGATTTGCCTCCCTCAATTATTTTTTTGACTCGTATTTTTGGCTTTTCTGCCTCATCTAAAAACGTTTGAGGCATAAGGGAAGTTCAGGCTTACACAACTAATAATTCCTCCCGATGTGCCTGCGTAGTAGACCAATTTTAATAGACAACCACATTGTAGAATTCATGTAAACGGAATAGAGCTAAGAATGTATAGGAGGAAACACTGTCGTTTCCGCTTGCGAATAAAGTGCAATATATATCTGATGTCAAAAACCGATCTGCCTTGTCTGCGCAAACGAAAGCTTTTTATGGAATTTTAAATTTGTGTACAATTGTCATGCGTTTTTAATTATTTACCATTCCCTTCTATTAAACTCTAAATTCAAATTAATAACCTATGTAGTAGAATACGTGACATTAGTTATTTAGCCGTACGCATGCAGGAATAAAAACATCATGTTTTGTTATAAACACTGCACATAATTCCATGATGACCAATGTTTTTTCAATTTATTTTTTACACTTTTTACAAAGCCTGTTTTAGTCAAAGTAGAATGCAAATACGCTTTCCTCCAGCACAATGTAGTAACGTTAGTAATTTTGGTATTTCAGCATGCATATTATATTATTTACACTTTTTATTAACTAAATATTTATTTACAGGATGAAAGTTTTATGTAATTGTTTTTATTTAATATGAACAAAGAAATTCTCTTAAACACTTTTCAACACCCTTATTTTTGAAAAGATTACACCCTATGAATTTTTATAAAATTATAAGACACTGTCATTAAAATTGAAGTGCAGATTTAATCACTTTCTATTTCTTTTTTGATTCTGGAAGGAGAATACAAGGATTCACAGCTTTTCAACACTTTTAAGTGCCAATTTTGATTTCTTCTTCCATAGTCTGATAGAGAAAAACATTTTTGCATGATCTTTTCTCGATAATCTAAAGTCATCGAAACGTAATTAAAACTTTCTATGTAGGATTTATAAAATTAGGAATAAAAGAACAATACTAACTAAACTAACTTTAAAAATAATACTATTAAAAATGATTACTGTAGCAAACTTCAGAATGAAGATTATGGATCAAGTTTTCCTCGCAATATCGTCGAGAACATGCTATGGCGGAATTTCTGTTTGTGATCTGAAAGCATTACATTTGGAAGACTCTGGGACATATTGCCCGGATATGGGATTAATGGCCAATTGTTGCGTGCTGTCCAGTCCACTTACGAGGACTGTATGGCATACGTGCGGGTGGACGGCAGCCTGTCGCCCTGGTTTGACGTCAATATTGGCGTCCGGCAGGGCTGCGTGCTGTCGGCTTTGCTGTTCATCCTATATCTGGACAATTGTCTCCAGAGATTAAGATTGATGGATGTTGGGGTCAGGATGGGTGATCTAGTTGTTAGCACTTTGCTGTATGCGGATGATGCCGTGCTTTTAGCCGAATCGCCATCAGAACTGCAAACACTAGTCACAACGATGAAAGATGACTGTCAGGCGAGAGGCTTACATTTGAATGCGAAGAAAACAAAGGTTAAGGTGTTTGAAAGAGAAGAAGAAACCAGAACGAATGCAAGTATAATGGTCGATGATGTTATGCTGGAACAAGTGAATGAGTTTGTATATCTTGGATGTGCTTTTAGCAGGGATGGAAGGTAGACCGCTGACATAGAAAGAAGAGTAAATTTGGGGAATAGTGTGAATGGAGCGTTAGGTAAACTTCTAGGCGATAAGAACCTCAGCCAGAAGGCCCAGCTTACCATACACAACGCGGTTCTGGTACCTACGCTCACGTATGGAAGCGAGAGTTGGGTATGGAATAGAGAGCATGAAAGTAGAGTAAACGCGGTCGAGATGCGAGCACTGCGCAAAATCTGCGGAGTGACGCTCGCGGACCGCGTTCGCAATACCGAAGTAAGAAAGAGAGTTGGTCTGAAAGAGAGTGCCAGGGTGAAGGTAAGGAAAGGAATGCTCCGGTGGTTCGGGCATGTGGAAAGAATGTATGATGAAAGAATGACTAAACAGATATACAATGCAAAAGTGGATGGATGCAGAAGTCGCGGAAGGCCACGACACACCTTCCATGATCAAATTGATCATGTATTAGCAGAAGGTGATGTTAGGAGCCTTAAGAACAGACGAGCGTTCATGACAAGAGCTATAATGTAAAAAGCAATAGGTGTAGAATGGTGTGGCTTGTTGTCTAGCAAACTGTAATTATTATGTATTATATTAAAATAAACTAAGTTCTAAATAAATTAATGTAAAGTATATTATAAATATGACTACATTACAAAATAACACAAATTTATAAGTAAAAAATAAAAGATAGCCTGACTACAATAGCCGAAGATATCCTTTCACCTGTTGACTTAAAATTAGGTCCTTAGTTATACCTGTGGTGGCAATTCTTGATTTTCAGTCTGTTCGCGATTTCACTATTCATATTTACGAAAATTTTATGATGGACCCATGTCTGAAGAATAAACTAACTGAAGGACGGAGTAAACTTAAAACCCTAAACTATTTATTAAACTAAAATAAAATAAACTTTAATAAAAAGACTGAATTGTATTCTACTAATCCCTTAAGATATACTGAACCTGAGCAAACGTCTTCTAAAAGTGTCCAAACGGCTGACTACGTTACCGCGCTCAAAAGCCATAATAATCCGTCGTCCCGCTCTCTGACCACCCGAAGGGTCAATAAGCCGTGTAGGGCATCAGTATTTTAAAGTAATACCTTAGCAAAACAATTAGTATTCGTTCAACAACGAAATTTATTCAATTCTTGATTTATTCTTTGTTAAAATTTACTTTTTCTATATGCAGGCGTTCGCATGGTTTTCTGAACTGCTGGTCGAGCATGCTGAGATCTTTTGGGCGCTTTTCGGCGTTGACATGGACAGGGTATTGGCGGAACAACCTCCTGACACTTGGGACTCGTTCCCGCTCTTCCAGATTCTGAATGACTATTTGAGGACTGATGGTATGTACTTCAAGAAGTACTAAGCAATATAATTGTATCACCTTGTTGATAATAAGACTGGTAGATATCATATCGTAGTGATCAGATACATTTGACCAAATCATCTACCTACATGTATTTCGACGCGTTGAATCCAATCCAATCCATGAAGTGTCTGATTCTGATTCAATGTATCGAACTAAGTATGAAAGACTTACTCGATTCAGATCCATAAAGAAAGTTTCATTTCCAAAGCTGCAATTTTTAACGATTTTTCGCAATTTACTCGAAAATTTCAAGGTGTACTCGCCAAACGATTTCGGATTCAGCACTTCAAAAATAATTCTACAGACGACTTTCTTTGTGTGTCGGTATAATAATAACAGCCTATAAACATGCTATTGCTAGGGTGTTGCCTTCCCAATTTATTTTAGGGAACGGACAAACTATTCACCACACTGGCCCAAGGCGGATTGACACATTCAATATTTCGATGTACTTGTTAAATTAATTACGATGTTTTCCTTCATAGTCACTGCAGATACTACTTAGAACAATATAGAGTAGGTACTCATTTGATCAGAAAAATATCTAAATCGTGTAAGCTTTCTGGTCAGGAGTCCAACCGGCGTCATTTGGTATACAAGTTTGAGACGTGAGTAACCAATTAACTTACCACTACTTAATGTTGTGATTATTATCAGAAAACCTCAAAAATGGCAGATTCCACGAGCACTTGCGAGATACGTTTGCCCCTCTCGTGGTACGATACGTCGATCTGATGGAGTCTTCCATTGCGCAGTCATTGCATAAAGGATTCGAAAAGGAACGCTGGGAGATCAAAGGGTATGTCATTATTGAACATAAAAGACCACTGACAATTACAATCAGTCAGAAAAAAAGAGATTCTAAGAAAGCTCTTTCATCATAAATTTCTTAAGACCGCCATGAATCGTTCTTGCGTTTTCGATGTTTCAAGGAGATGAAGCGACAACTAACTATCCAGCAACACGCCTAGCTAATCCTCTAATATCACTTCTAACTAATTCTACAGTAACACGCCCAACTAACTAACTACAACACAACAATACGCCGAAATCTCTATTAACTACCATACCACACAAGCCTATTTACAACAACAAGCGCCGCTAACTTTTCAGCATCAAGTCTAGATATACCCCAGCCATACGTCTCCCTAACTGCTTGAATTTCCAGAAATTCAGCTAATAAACCCATCAACCACACGCCTAGTTAAGAATTACTATAATAATTACAGTAATGGTTGCTCAACAAGCGAAGAGTTATTTGGAAGCTGGACGCGTTGCAGTGCTTCATAAGAGACCTACACTGGCCAGAGCCAGAATTCAGATCACACCTAGAACAGAGACTCAACTGATGGCTTCTGACATGATGGAGACCTGTATTCAGAGACTGAAGCTTCTTTTCAAGTAAGTCATTATGAATCAGGCACGCATCTACTGTTGTATCAATGATATAAATGATAGAAACATCCAGAGCTACAGGAGCTACGACGTATGTAAACAGAATTCTTGTTGTTAATAAAGATCCATAGCTATAGAGAATCTCGAATAAATATCGTCTTCAACTTTAATAAATTTGCAAGAAAAGTGTTCTTTTGACTAATTTGGATCCCAGATTTTTTCACTAGCTTTTGGCCCTTGCTTCGCTCACGATAATGTTATCCCACGGAAACCCTATATTTTTCCGGGACAAATAGTAACGTATGTACTATTCCAGACTTATCAATGTCTGTGCCAAATTTCATCCTGACCCTTTCTGCCTTTCTGGCGCACTTGAGTAACTAACATCCATCCAAACTTTAGAGCATAGATTTTATATCAAATATTATCTTTTGGGCTTTAACACAGCCTGGCGGTGAAAGCCTCCGCCACCTCAATAATTGAGTAGAACCATCGCAACTAAATAATGATTAGCTATCTGTTTAAAGGTACTTAAACAAAAGAAAGTATAATTTTTAAAATACTTATTTCAGTCATGGTTGAAGAAAAGTGTGACTTTTATGTCGACGGACTACATATTGCCGGCAGAGACGTGCGCGATGGTTAATGTTGCCCTCGACGCCAAGAACCAAGCTCTCAAGTTATGTGCCGTCGAAGGTGTTGATATTGTAAGTAATATATACTCACCAAACACGTCATGGATTTCGTATAGGTGATCAACGTCTGCTATTGCCGTTGTCTTGTCTTAAAAAATATATCAAAAATAAACTAATTCTCTAATTCAAACTAATTTCCGTTGAAAGTATTTTTCACACTCTATAAATTCAATTTGAAACATCAAAAGTTACAGAGAGAAAAACTAATTTTATCGCTCTTGAAGTTGGTGTCTTCCCACCTTACATAAATACTACCGTTGTTAAGGAAAATTTAAAATCTGACTAACCGTTGCCCACATACCTATGTACACTGAAATAAATGTAGCTTTAACTATCCCATTTTTACCTCACTCCCTCCTACCGATAACCGATACCTTTATTGATCAAAACAGGAATAAAGTGGTGGATCACAGACGAGTTCCACCAGCGATATTTCCTGTAGTAGAGAGAGGTTATGAAAATTTAATTCGTCCGTGAACTCAAAAAATATTTGATATATTAAATTTTTGGAGATCGATGAGACTCGTCACTGCTACGTAAATGGGTGCAACTGGACACCCAGTTAGATGCATGAGTTTGTTTGTTTTCTTCCGCCTCGCGGTCCGGTGGCAAAGTCCATAGTTGACATAATTCTGGTATACATCTTCTTTGACGCTGTGGAGTAGAGACATTCATAATCATTATATGTTTGTGTTAAATTTAAAAGGTAGTATAATTGTTGAATGTTGATGTTTCGTTCGGACTTTGTCATCGGCTATCGGAAACTATTTTTAAACCATTTTTAGTACCAATACCATGCGAAAATGGATGCTCAAATCGAGTCATGCCTTCAAGCGATGGCAACCGGAATGACCACGCGATTGTCAGCAGTATTGGAAGCAACCCTCGCCAAGATTGCACGGTTTGATGAGGGCAGGTAAGATCTTTAATCTCTTCCTTGACTTCTCAATTATTTAACTTCCAAACACCTATTATTTTCGGTACTTAAACTTCTTTCTTTACTTAGGTAATTAAACTTATTAAGTTTACGATATGAGGTAGTTTCTTTCCAAGTAAACTAAATAATATCAATATGAAGTTTTTGTGAAACCTTAACTAGTCGCAGGCAATTGACTAGAAAGTAAGATATACAAACCCGGCTAAGAAAGTAAAATGCCCGGTTTATAGTATTCCAGTGAGTCAATCCAACGCAGTATGAGACTAGATGACAAGTCTACATTAGTCCAGCCATTTAGAAGCCGTTGAAGTGTAAACACTACAGCGACATTGATTTGAAAAAGAAATCGTTTACGAAAATTTTCAATTCGTATTACTAATGAATATTTTCTTAAAGGAGTTTGGCGCATATCTTTGTTTATATAATTTTTTGATGCCCACAAACACGTCCCATAAACACGCATTTTTCTGTATAAATAAGTTGGTCTCAGTACCTTTTTCACTATTGTAAATGTTTCATCTCGGATTCCAAAAACCAACAACACCGCTGTCTACTTGTACCAATTTATTGTCCACGTCGACTTCAATCGATATTCTGACGGGTCTGAAGAGATGTTTAGGATAGACCGCTTGTATATATAATACTAGTTCGTAATTCTGTAACGGTTCAATAAGTGCATCTATCATCTAGATTTAGGACTTTGACAATGTAACATTTTTTACTTGGGGGGTCTTTTCGTCATTTCTGTCATACCGACGCTTTATTATATTTCTCAACTCTTCATTTTCCAGCTTGATAGGCTCAATCCTAACGATCGCCAACGTGACAGGATCAGGAAAAGACAACGGGCAGGGATATGTCAACTTCATGAGGAATTCCATGGACCAAATCAGATCGAAGGTAAATCAACTATTACTACATAAGTCACACCAAGTAGATTTTTATTAGAATTCTCTGGGCTATTTCCGAGTTCAATGGAAACAGTATTCTTCTTCCTTGTTCAAAAAGAAAAAAAAAGTGGTAGAGCATTCGCCCGTCTGGATGGCTGCACCCTGTAGTCTAAACTTGAGTATGGCGCCATTACAGCCTTGAGTTGTGTTCCAGCATCACTGGCCAGGTTCCACACCCCCCCTCGAGGCCGGCAACATATTGGTAGCACCATGCATGTTGCAAATGTCCATAGGCGACGGTAGCTAGTTATCCCTTAAAGCGATCCCTTCCAGGTAACCTAAATTTAAGCTAATCAGGCGATGTAGGTAGTGCAGGAAAAAGGGGCAATAGATACATAAATATATAAACCGATTTAAAAATAAAACTTTATTATTTTTCAGTGTTATTTTCACTATAAATTATTACAATATATGCACTAATAAAAACTAAACTATCTTAAAATTTAATTATTGTTTTTTTTTATTGCAAGAGTTCAGCAGACAGGCAGACGGCCCATCTGATGGAAAGCGCTTACCATCGCCTATAGACATTTGCAACACCAAAGGTGCTACAAATGCGCTGCTGCTTTCTTAAGGGAGACTAGAACCTGGTCTAAAGCCTAACTAAAAGCCGTAACACAATACAAAGTTGATATGGTGACATACTCTGCAGCAGGGGTGGTAACCATCCAGTCAGGCAAATGCCCTACCACCTGGCTGTGGGTTGTTTTGTCGCCTCTTACTACAGGCCGCCCGGCCGCAGGAAATTGTATTCTTTCTCCGCTCCTGCACGGATAAAAAGGACGGGCTATTTACTAAATAAACAAGGGTGTTTAATTAAAATTAAATTAAATATTGATCCCAAACCACGGTCACTTATCAGGAACGTTCTCGAAAGGGTGGTTGCGTTACCACTAGCAATGAATAACTTTGAGCAAAGTAGACGCCAGCCTTTTGATCGCGTGAGAGGTCTACCGAACGTTCGCCGACGACGTCTCGATAACGCTTTAGAGCGTTAGGACCCACCGGACCCAGAGTTTCCACCATATTAAGTATGCTATTTAAAAATTCAATTGTACTTCAGCAATAAACAGATAGCCTATTGAACAAGCCTTTTTAAATACTATTTAATGTGTTAGGTGACAGACGAGCTGTGGATCCTACAGCTGTTCGAGCAATGGTACGGCATCCAGGTTGGGTTGATCAACACGTGGTTGAGTGAGAGGCCCGCCCTGCACCCACACCAGGTCGCCTGCCTCTCTATCATATTGAAGGTAATGAATAATATGAATATAGGTAGAATAGAAAGATATAAAACTTTTTATTGCTCTCCACATAAGTACCTACTCGGAAAGTGTAATAATTATTGATAATACTAGTGCGGTAAGTTGATTTTTATAAATGAGTAGACGAATGGCGTCGAGGGCTTACCATAGTCACGAGTGTGTCATACAACGTTTTAGAAAGCATTTGCGATAAAACAGTACAAAAGGCAATGAAACAAACATAAATTAATATAAACATAATTAATTCTTTCTCCGTGCAGGAACGGAGAAAGAATACAATTTCCTGCGGCCGGGCGGCCTGTCGTTAGAGGCGACACAACAACCCACAGCCAGGTGGTAGGGCATTTGCCCGACTGGATGGCGACCACCCCTGGTCTAGAGTATGCCGCCATAACAACCTTGTGTTGTGTTCTGGCATTGGTGACCAGGTTCCAGTCTCCTTTAAGAGAACAGCAGCGCATTTGTAGCACCTATGGTGTTGCAGATGTCCATAGGCGATGGTAACCGCTTTCCATCCAGTAGGCCGTCTGCTGAACTCCTGCAATAAAAATAAAAAAAAATAATAATATATATCAGCCGGGAAGTCGCTTCTGTCTTTAACGTTTCTAATATGAAAATGGCGCGCATTTCCAAATGAAAATTAGAATACAAATTACAAAACCGTCAAAACGTAGTGAGTGAGTAATTTTTTTTCTACAGAAAATGTACAGCGATTTCGAGCTTCAGGGCGTTATCGACGACAAGCTGAATTCTAAAGTATACCAGACTGTAGCTGGTCGTATGCACACTGAGGAGGCGACATGCAGCTTGCTCCTGACGCAACAGGATAATAGGTGAGTCTATGACCACTTCCAAAAGTAAGTAAAAGGGGGTAGTTTGCAGTGTATTCAATCAACATGTTCACTGAGAAACGGGGTCTAAGTCGCCCCGAATGTGTCTTAGCGTGCGGTGCGGCTAAGAAAAAAAAAAACCAATCGCCACGGATAAGTGGAAAAACGAATCGCAACGGACAAGTGGAAAAACAAATCGCAACGGACAAGTGGAAAAAAAGAATCGCAATGGACAATTGGAAAAACAAATTGCAACGGACAAGTGGAAAAACGAATCGCAACGGACAAGTGGAAAAACAAATCGCAACGGACAAGTGAAAAAACGAATCGCAACGGACAAGTGGAAAAACAAGTGGCAACAATTAAATGTAAAAATGAATCGCAGCGGACAGGTGGAAAAGCAAATCGCAACGGACAAGTGGAATATGTTCAAATGAATCGCAACAAAATTTTAACTTGAATTATTACGGGTAGATTGTGAACTTGAAGTTTTTTTTTATTTTAAGTTTGCCTCAATTATTGGCGTCTCGGATAATCGCATTTTCCGATGCGCAGGACGCGATGTTAGGTATTAGAGGGACGAGGTCGTCGGAGGACGAGGTATATCCTCGCTTGCTCTCTCGACGATCTAATCTCTAAAAAATGGTTTTAATTGAACTCTTTTGTATTAATTATCGTCCCAAATAAACCATCCTTAAGAAAATAATAAATTGCTCGTTCGGAGTGACATCTTTTAACACTTGATAAAAAATGTTGTTTGAGTTATACAACGTTATACGTTTTATACATTTTTTACAGTACAGTTATACATTTTTTACTGTTGCGAATACGATGGAGATTAATTTAAAGTAATAAAAAAGGTAGGTAAAGGGGGCGTCTTATTGAGAAATTTTACGATTATTGTAAAAATTGATGAAAAAAAAACAGATTTTTACGAAAAATCATGTTTATTTTCAATTGAGGTTGATTTTCCACAATTTTCATTTTATTAGACCGCCTAATTACTTCCAATCATGATGGAGTTTGTTTCATCGTGATAGATCACTTAGTTTAAAAGTTACATAGTTTTGTTTACACTGAAGTCACAGTAGCGAACAAATTGTTTAAAAATTCCATGAAAAATTAAATATATTTTTTTGATTTTTTGTTAATATCTTTTCCGTCGATAAAATTAAATATAGTTTCCCTAATTTCAATATGTGCACATTATGAAGACTCACACTGTATTTACAAAAAAAATTGGAATCCTTACTAAAACTCCAATAATGTAACCCAAGGTATAAAAAAAACCTAAAATCGCGTGCGGTGCGAAAACTGTTGACGATAGAATAAAATAATGCACTACGACTTTGCAGAACACATCATTATTTACAAAAAGTTTCGCGACAGTATATGTCTAACAATTTAAAATTTTATTGAAAATTCCGCCGCTAGAAAAGGCTCTTTATTTGTATCTTGGTATTAATCCTTATCAAAATAAATTACTTCACATTCAAGATTGCTTCAATACCTTTATATAACTTTTTGACTTATTCAATTCGGACATTCCATTCGAAAGATATCACGAGTTTAAAAATGTAAGTATTAGAACACGGGGCCGTGACGCTTTTTCGTGACGGAACAATCCTAAGACCCCGTCTATATAGAAGTTTCAGTTCAAAAAATTAAAATAAAGTATACTATGTCATAAAGATGAAAGAGTTAAGTATGTCCATGCAGGTTTGGACAAGATTGTTTTAAAAATTATTATAAATGGTGTGCCAGCCAAGATAAATTCATTGTGATCTGTTTCTAGTGGTGGTGATGACGGTGGCTCAGAAGAAGGCTCGAGGAGTGGGAAGTCCAAATTGGAAGCTCTCACAGAAGATGCTAAGCTTGGTAACGTCACGGCTGTTGTCGGAAAGGTACAGTTTTATCTTATATTTTTTTATAGGAAAGATTCGCCTTTGTGGTAGAATCGATGTCAGCTATTCGTAGTCTACTGCACACTGGAAAACTCTCTTCTTATTTATATAATATTATTATAAGATTATTAGAGCGAATCATGTTTGCTAAAGAGTTTCTTGCACCGCTTCTTCTCTTCAAGCCACAACATATTGCAAAGCGGTGGTAAATAAGATTAGGATCCCATAGAGTAAATAATAACCATAAACAAAATTGAAACTAAATAATTAAAATGAACAAGTTGGCGGTGGGGTAAATAAAACTTTAACAATACTCATTGACTTGACATCTTTGTCTTCCGTGACCGCAATAATAGAAATCAAATCAATTTTAGGGCTTAGAGCCGTTAAAACGTAGTTTTTTTTATATGTATCATAGGGTACTTAACAAACCCTGCGAGAGTATTTAGCCAAACTTTCAAGGCGGCACGTTCGTCAGATGTGTCGTGACACAAATAGTCATAACTGCAACAATTTTAAATATTTTTTCAGGTTGGAAACATCTTCGGACGGGGTATTGGTGAGCTGTCATCCAAAATTGGCGGGGCATCTTCCTGGTTTTAGCGCACCACGGACCCTGCAAGACAGATCGTCGTTTATATACATTTCTTTGCCTGTATCGATGTAAAAAGATAATGGAATTCATAAAAGCTTTTTGTTAATGCATCGGATCGTTGTAAAGTACACAATAACATAAATTAAAAATTAAGAAATATATTTATTGACTGCTATTTTTTAATTGAAACAGTTTTTGTAACACTACAAAGAACTAATCTAAAATTTCGTGAAGTGCAATCAATTCTTTCATGTCATTATCCAAGTATCACTTATATTATAAGTTATAATGCACTTACTATTTTATTTTCTATTATAATTCAGCATATAATATATATTATGTATTTGAAACCGCAAACCCAATTTGTAATTTAAATGTGCTATTAACAAAATCTAAGTTTTTAAACAATGCTTTTCGCTATAAAACCGATAAGTAATGATGCAATAACAAAAATGCTCAAACTGTACTGTGATGAATATAAAAACCTTTTGCATTCGATGTAACATTACGTCGGCCATTTTGAAAATGTAGGTAATTATCAACAAATGGCGTCAACGCGCTAGGTATTAATAAAATAAGACGCCAGTTAATGCATAGCTTAGTGTGATTAATTAGTGTAAACGGAATTAAGTTTTATTTTGTAGCGGCTTGTAAAAATAGGGGCTCATTATTTGTTTATTGGAGCTAGGGTTGCCAGATAAACTATTCAGTACCTTCTCAAATTTATTTTTTCCCAAATATATCTATAAATATTAGATATTGCTACTTTTGTTATGTTATAAACACATAATATTGTCTAGTCATTTGGATACACGTTATTAATTTTACTCAGAAAGCACAATATATAATTATCTAAAAACCCATTCATTATGAATATCAATTTGCCATTCACAGTATGGGAAAAAATTAAAATGTTAGCATTTCTATATCTAACCATTTTCAAACAAAAAGACAAACGTCACTTATATATATATATATATATATACTAAAATGTCATACATTTCTTTCGAGTTTTTGAATTCAGTCGGGTTATAATTTGTTTACTTTATCTAATTATTGGAATTAAGCGTCTATGGAGTCATTGAGGTTTAATGTACTACGTACTAGAGAAGTCATCCGTTACTAGCTTATTAGAGTACCCGTTATGGTCCATGGACACAACTCGTTTAGTCTGCGCCATAGATTATACACTTGGTCTGCGTCGGGTTTTTTTAAAAACTATACGTATTTGTATGAAAAGTAACGTTTAAAAAATGCCTTCAGAAGTTAAGTAAAACGTACTAAGGTACTATTTAAGCCTGCGTGGCTCAAAGAAAAGAAACTCAAATGTCCAGGGGTGACTTTTCACCGGTAAGTTTGTTGTATTCTTGATAAAACATCTTAGTTTAAATAAATTTTATCCATTGTAACGCATCGTCACTGTGGCCATGTTCAGGCGAATTTCATAGAGTATCAGTTTGTGCGTACGCAGATAATACAACCTACTGTATTGATGTATTCCTAACAAATGTTTACAGACTATGAAGTTATTTGAATTCTCATGAGTTGTTGAAATCTGTTCAAACGAATCGCAGTGAAGGAGAGTGGCTACCTTCTAAACATACTTATGTTCTTTGTATTATAAGGATGACGATAAATACAATACTAAAACATGACGAGTTCACTTAAAAAAATATTTTTTATTAATAGGATTTTAAACTATTATTAATGTATTTAAGCTTAAATAAACACATAACAATTGGTTTTCTTTTTCTTTTATACTTTACCATTTGTTTATTTATTTAACTACCCATTTATAAATTTTGAAATAAAGTATGAATTCTAATGAAGTTCTGATACACCACCTCTGCGGTGTATAATCTATAACGCATGATGACGCGCGTCCCGCACAGGCGTCTTCTTTCATCAAGTTGGAACTTTTTTAAATTATGAATGACTTCTATAGTCACATACAAATAACTCAATGTATGAAGTATATGATTTTGGTTAAAGCTTGTTTAACATTTTTAACATTTAGATTAGCAAGGCTTGCACTGGCTGATCAGGAAGCAGTGAAGTATTCTCATTTAGGAGGCCAGGACTCATTTTGGTGCGTTGAGCCGCAGCAGTAAGTTAGTTTTTTGTTTAACATTTACACTATGTAAAGCTTTCATAAATATATCTGTGTACTTTTTAGGAGATACAAGTATTACAATTTACTATATTCTAGGTAACAATACCTTTAACTCATCTGGCAACCTCAATCGAAGAAAATAAATGTAATAGTTGTGTATATTAAGAATAGTATTTGATAACACGATTGATTATATTTAAAACAATGACGATACAAGTATATTGAATTATAATATGGGAAGCATACATATAACACAATGCTACAATAAATAAACATATCGCTTTGGCAAAAAATATATTATAATTGTGTTAAAACGTATAATTAGCAGTATATTATGTATATTTACAAAATATATAAAGTATGTATCTATTAAAATGGTTGATGGAAAAGATTGTGTGCGATAAATGATAGAACTAATTCCGGCGCGTTTTATTTGGCTGTCTTTAAAATGTTAATGTTCTTTGCAATCTTTCAGTTTACAAATAATAAATATCCACTTAATTACGTGTGATATAGCACATAGTTTCAAACATTCATTGCAACTCTTTTTAAATATTACCTGAGAAGCAGTATTTTTCTATAATATTCACTTTTAAATTATTCACTGTTTACTCTTGAGAATTAAATACAAATGTATAAAAAACGCGGGAGTCCCCCTTTATTTTTAGAGTGTTGACAGTAGTAAAATATTACCGGTTTTTGGGTAAAATTGTTTTTGAAGATGCATGTTTAAAACTTATTCACTTTTCGCTGTAAAATAATTCTAAAATTTAATTATCTCTTTCTAGCAACATTTACCTTAAAAGTTCAATATAATACATAAATATTTGTGAAAAATCCATTTAAAATAGTTATATTTGTTAACAAAAAATATTCTTCTACGCTAAATGACACCTTACAAATTTTAAACTAGGTGGCAATTTAAAAGTTCTTAGATTAATATTAATTATATAAAAATAGCGATTAGTCGCTATGCTGAAACGCCTTAATAATCTTGTTGAAATATCGCTTCGAGTTTAGAAAATTTGACTTAGGATTTTATTTTTGTTTCTCGAATTGATGATGTTATTCGAAATTTTACTATTTAATATTTAATTTAAAATTTCGTATCCTACAATAATCTTTAAATGATATATATGGGCTATGAACGAAAGTGTTCCGAGGGTCCAAGGTACCCCACACATTTTAGTGTAGGTCAAAATTCATCGCAAATTAGGATACAATTTAGAATCTGATATAAATTAAAAGACATACTTTGTTTACTGATTTAATAGATAATTATAATAAACGTTACTGATGTATTGACGGAATGACTGTAAATGAGAATCGTCCATTAAAATATCATTATTATGCATTGATATATAAAAAATCCTTCTATATATCAATGTTATTATGTGTCACCGAGAGATCAGTAAAATTGACATAGTTTTAAATACTTACTGAATATTTGTCTCGTTTTTGATATTTGTAAGTAAATCGCCAATTTCACATAAACAGTAAAAAAAGAATATATTGATTTCTTTTTCACTTTATTTTCGATTCAATTCAATTAATTTATTATGATTATAAATATGAGATCTAACAGACTTTTGCAAATATGAAATTATATGATATGTAATTAAAATATACGTTACTATTCAATTGAGTATGTGAAATAATTTAATAAATGTAAATGTTATTTATCATTTTAAATATCAAAATGGTTTCAATTGAATTCTTCTGATTAAGAAAATGATTGTTATATAATTTTATGTTTTCATGCTGCTGCTAGACCTGTGTAGTGCACTAATTTATTGAAAAACTTAAAACATTACGCAGATGTAGCTGAGCTTTTAATGCTTAATTTGAGATGCGATTGTTCGTGACATTAAATTAAACAATAATTCAAGTAAATTATACCAATGGAGTTAATCGCTAACGTGTTATTTAACGCTATAAATAAGACGCACTTGGGCATAGACACAAATCGGGAAATAAAGATCGTTACTACTAACCAGTGAATATATCTTTTGCTATCAAACAAAGAATGGTGGAGATTAATTGTCTGCCTACCCTAAAGGCATAGAAAAAGGCGTGATAATGTGTATGTATGTAAGTAAAGGTTAAATGTTTTTTTTTCAAAATATGCGTGATAAATATTCAGTATGAAGTTTTATTATAAACCAAAAGGGCAGTTAGTAAAATTTTATCTTTATATTAATAAAATTTAACCATGAATCCTTTTCTTAATATGAATTTTAAAGAAGGCAGTTATATTTTAATTGTTCAGAATGTATAAAATATTTCTGTTTATGTGAAACTATCTGTACTATTTTTTGTATTTATTATGTCTTGTAACAATTGTGTTTGTTTCTAATAATTTGGACCTTTGTTAGCTATTTAATTAAGTTATCACTATAATTATGAAAGTAACAACTTAATACAGTGTGTAAGTTTAGACGAGTCGCAAGAGACACCGAAAGATGGGCACGATATTTTGTCAGTTAAATTTCTATTTTGGCCTACACTTCAATTAAATCATAAAAAAAGATATTTTGTCACAAATATTCAATAGTTTCGTTGTTTCTGTCATAGCAGGTTTTCTGATTCGTATTCTGATCATAGCTTACAATATGGTATTTATAAGAGTAAATTCGTTTGAAAAAATTGCTCAATTCCAGAAGAACGTTCAAGTGTGACAACATGTTGTAAGGCATGATTCACTTCAAATATGTTTGTGAAAGTTTATTATAAGTTTCCTCGACTAACCTTTCATACTGTATTTTATACGAAAATGTTAAGTTTATGATTAGAAAATTTCAAAATTGACTTAGTATATAGTCGTATAACTTTATAAAATATAATTTCGAAACAGCACATTCTGATTGGAATACGCCGAAAATACTCTTTTGAAACATCCTCATTGGATGAAATTTATGTGCCTATTACACTTTCTTGATAAATACGAATACTAGGTATTGTACAGATATCATTTAATGATACTACTTGTCTAGCAATGGATTGTGAAATTCTATAAACTTTACTAGTGATGGAAACAATGAATGTAACTTCTATACAAACTTAATCATGTTATGGCTCAGTAATCGACACTGGTCGCTTAACAATAATTAAAGAAAAAGTTTTGAATGCAGATTATGACTTTCAGACATAGATTTGATAGTCTTATTGCAGTTATTACAAACATTCTATCATCGAAATCCATCGTCTTGGCCTACCCCTATGGGAAACAGGTGTAATAATATCTATATATAGTGTTTTATCGTATATGCCATGTTGTAGTTTTTGCTATGTAATAAATAATCAGTTGTAAATAATCAAATAAAAACTTAACGAAGCCACTACTGAACAGTTGGGTAGTATTGGTAATATTTGGAGCAAACGATATATTGCTCGAGAAGCATTTATGTAACAGGCACGTTTGTGATTATAAGTAGTTAAACCGAATTCAACAGATTGTAACTTCGAATCTAATGACACTCATACCGAGTTGATTTAGTTTAACAAATTGAGTTGACTTATCACCAAATGAAACGACACTTACATTAAAATAATAATTTTGATATAAATTTCCAGTTAGATAGAAAATAAATTACATTTTGTCAGTGTATGTATAGTGATGTGTTTAAACAAAATTGTATCTCAAGTAAAAATGGAAGAAATAAAGAGATGATATCTTGTATGATACTTATTGTTCAAACTGTAATCAATTTGGACTAAAATACATAAGACGCTATTGTAATTTTTTTGTAACGCTTTAAAATCCATGGAGTGCAGAGCGAGTGTAAAGGAATACAATAAAAAATATTTACAATAAAATGTTTACTGTTCCTTTCTTGTTTAATTTTGACTCTATGTTTGAAATGATCGTGACATGAACATGATCGGAAGCACCTAATTTTGAAAGAATTAAGGCATTGATGACTCAATTACAGTTTTGCGATATCACATCCCAGGGAATAGACGTGGGCTGTGCTTAAAGAATTTTACTCGTGTTGTAATTGTACCTCAAGTAAAAAGTCCCTTATATTATAAATGTAGTTCTGTGATTTTAATTTTACATGAGTTAAAGTGCTAATAAACTGTAATAATGTAACACTACGGTGTAACATTAACGCAATACAAGAATGTATTTCTATGTTTATTTTTATTTATTATAAACACTAAAAACGGTATTAATTATTTTACTATTATAAATATTACACATTAATATAGGGATTTAATATAAAATCTATATAATCTCACCAAACAGATATAAGATATCGGATTTTTATAAATGTGCCAGAAACACAGACAGATCCTGAAGCAAGTGTTTATTTTTTTCCTTACGTAATAATACATTAGTGATCGATGAATAATACATAATAAACTGATCAAATATGAGAACAAAGTAGATGAGAGAGTTTTGATGTTGTTGATTCTCCAAAATTGCGGGTTCTTCTTCAGAAAAGCAAATATAGTAAAATTTTCAAACGATCTCGCAGTATTGATAATGAAACGAAATCTTTATGCTAGAGTTGGAACAAGTCGAAATGATTTTAGTATCTGCCTTCCCCTGTTAGAAACAAACTTGAAAGTAAATGAGTCTAATGTGAAATACACATGTGTGTATAAACAATTCACTGACAGTTTTATTTACATAACTTGTAAGTAAATTACCTCTTCGAGACACTCCGATCAAAGCGAGAGATAACGAAATGATTTACACAAACATAAACCTATTTCGATGTTAATCAGTCGTAAAATATTAATAGCTTCAAATTTCATCTTGTCTTTAATAATTTTGTGAACGATGGCCTAATAAACTCTGTTCAATACACCAGATTTTATTAACACCGTCCACCATTGCTATTGATAATTTTAAATTCTTTTCGGTGAATTGAATTTATCGTTTATTAGAGTTGATGATCTCAATTTGAACATGGCCAAAGCTATTTGGCTTCAAAGTCACATGTGGGACTTACATATTTTATATAAATAATAAATAATTATCTTTTGTCTATGATAATGTGCTTTGTAAGCACAGCTAACGAGGGCTCTTCAATATGATCTGTTGTACTTCAGATATTGATCCCGATTTGTATAGTAAACCAGATTTAGATATTATCATGTGTCCCATAAGGGAATTCAAAGAAAGTGCATTGAAGTGTATTACTAACGCAATTGGCTAAGGATAAGGTGCTTACATTGTCGCTTAAGTTATAAGACTTTATGACATTGTAATTGAATGAAATAAATAAATAAATCTATTTAGCTCCTGGATAACACGAATATAATGGAAGAACTCAAAATAATATAACCATTTTATCATTGAGAGATGTTATGCAACTGTCGTTAACTAAAACCAGTCCCAAGTTTAAGACAAATATACCGCCCATCACTTCCATCTCCATCGACGTTCTTGAGCATGTTATCAGTATACTAGGCTAGAACGCGTTACCAAGACGAAATCTCCATTTGATAAGAAAAACTTGTGGTAAGCAGTAGAGAGTACATTAAAAAATCCTCGGGCCACATTTTCTGTGCAGAACCTTGTATTTAATTTTTTTTGGTGAAATTATTTTTTTCCTAAAACTTTTATGTGTATAATAACATGTGATTACAAAAAAGGTATTTACAAGGTCCTGCACTCACGACGAAGATATAAGATATATATCAGTACCAGTAATTGTAATTATTCTGAACCCCACTTAGCCAAATATCGTACGTAGACCGTATATATTATTCTCGTACTTCTGAGCATTTTGTCACGTTAAACATATTTAGTTAATCACAAATAATAAAAAAATAAGCTCCATAATCATTTTCAAACAAAAGGGAGTACCATTTTACATTATTCAAAACTTAAACGTAACTCTTGCGTATTTTTAATTGTGTTTTTTGCAGATACTCATTAGAAAGTCATGGCTATTGCTAGAAACAGGACCTTTAATATAATATCAGCCATTCCATCTATCTTTCTATGTCAGTCAATTCTTGCACAATACTATAAGACGTATTAGGAGTGGATGTAATTTTAACACTAGAATTTAATTTAATTACGGTATGAGAAACAAGTTTCAAAAATTATAGGGTTTAAAGTTATTAAACGTCTATTTATTTTATAATACGTCTTTCGTTTCTAATTAACTCATTCCACAATGAAATCAAACATTTTAAGAAAACTTAAACATCCTGATTCTTGTAAACTTCAATCAACTCTTAGCTCAAACTTCCAGCAACTTTTTATATTGTTAATCATCATCAATAGCAGTTGAAATCCCATTAAATAAACATTGGTTCTCGGTACTGCGAATCTGATTACGACCGCTCAAGACAGCAAACCGTGCCAACAGTGATTTTTAGATATTTGACCTATTTTTAGTCGCAGCTAATAATAATTAAAGAAGGTAACGTGAACCTCTCAGTGAAGAAAATGCTAAGGTGTTCACAGTGTTAGAACTTTTAATTTCTTGCACTGGTAACATTGTCATTTCGCTTCAAGAATCTGATGAAGCTAAACTTATTCGAAATTTATTTGTAACCAAAAGTGAACGATTTATTTTAAATTTTTATTTGTTTTATAATGTGTAGTAAAATATTTGGAACAAAAAAATAATTTGTAAAATTACTTGGTTTAATTGTTATAAGCCAGCAACACTGACTCGAAAAAGTTTGACATTTCGCAGTGCAGTGGTGTAGTAAGTGAACGTGTTAGTGGTTTTGAAGAAGATTTTCATATTTATGTAGTGTTTAATCACCAAAACCGTAAGTTTTTCAATTAAACTTTATATTATTTGTGCATCCCATGCAGTTTTTGTAGTTAATTATGGCGTCTATAGTGTTAAAATAGATTGTTCCCGGAAATGCCTGTGCTGCACTTTATTTTTGTAATGAAAAAAGTTTGAATTAAAAAGAGTTAAAAGAGCTTTGTGCTCATATCATTTGTACATTCCGATCTTATTACGTGGGATAAGTTCGTGTACCATTTCTTAGAACTATTTGCCTCGCTTTAAAGATGCGTTTAATAATCTCGAAGAATAAACTTTTATGATTTTAATTTGATAATTATCTTCACGCCCAGCTGCCTTAAGGGTAATCAGTGCAAAAGATTCTCAAAGCGCAACGGTTATATCGCGCTTTTTGCCTTTCTCTATAATTAATTTGTGTTTTGTTAGTTTTATTTACATTATTATTCAAAAGCTTAATTTGCAGAAAAGCGATTAAAATTTTTGTGATTACTTTGAATGTTACTACAGTTATGTTCTAGTTGTTTAATTTTTGATTATATTGTAAACACAAATTTCTTTATTTAATTAAAAATTACCAACTGGTATTGCAATACCAGTTTTGTTAAATAAAAGTTACAATTTAGTCTATAATTAATATACTATATATTGAATTAAAATACAATGCAATAATTTTTTTGTTAAGTTTTTAGGCTTCCAATAAGATTGATAAATTATTTCTAGCTACATTTTCTTCTCAATTCAGATTCAAACTATTTATTGATAATCATCAAGTCTATTGCACTTGTGAGAATACGTCTCATCGCATCATTTTCAGTATTTAACTTTCAGGCTTATGACTCTTATTATTTCAACAGGTGCAAAGTAAAAAGAGATATCTGCAAAATAGCTACTTTACAGGAGAGCGAAAAAGATGGTCGTATTAGTATTTGAAAGAACATACGTAGCTAGCTTTTTTTACATACGAAAATTTAAATAAATGGTAAATAAGATATAGAAACCGGCCATTAAATATGTAGGGTATTATTATTATATATATTATTTTAAAACTCCAATAGGCAAGTAATTTCTATGGTTCTTTAGCCAAATGACAAAATTCAGTGGATATTTATCACATCTATGGAACTCTTTATTATGCATGCATGCATCAACGCCTACACCGGGGCCGATCATGGTTAGTGTGGTGTGCAAAGCCAATGAAGTGTGAAAGAACAGCAGAATTGAGCTGAAATGCACCACCATTTCATAGTGTAAACACCACCAGTGCGAGCCTTTTACCTCCACATTCCTTCTGTCTTCAGCGCAGCTGTGGAATGCACAACTAGAGTCTGTGTTTCTCGAAAGTACAGTCTGGATGTCTTTAAAGTCTCTATCAATATGAAATGTTTATGTAAGCATGTTCAATCTTGGAGTGGTCCATTCATTGTCCAATATAGGCGTGATCATAATCAAATGCAGAACCTATTTATCATATAAAAATATAAACAACTAGTTGATGCCTGCCCAATTCACTGGGTGTCATTAAAAAATTAAAAATTATCATTAATTACAATAAAGCTACATATACGGTTTTAAGTGCAGTAATTTATTTGATTTTGGTTATTCCGACGTTTCGGCCGCTTTCAGTGGCCGTGGTCACGGATGACATTTGTCAAATGAGTATTGTTAAAGTTTTATTTAGCCTACCGCCAATTTGTTCATTTTAATTATTTACTTTAAATTTTTTTTATGGTTATTATTTACTCTATGGGAAACTAATCTAATTTATCACAAAATTACTGCATTAAAAATCGTTAAAACATTATTTTGTTATGTACACAGCAAAAACTTAAGAAAATATTCTCGTTAATCAAGTCAAATATAGCCTGTCACTTAGGAATAATGTAGTTTCTACAGGTGAAACAATTTTAAAATTCGGTATTACTTCCTACAAACAAACAAACTCACAAATTTTAGCTCTATATTATTAAGACTAGCTGTGCCCTTGACTTCGTCCGCCTGGGTTTTTCCATGGAACCCTAATTGCAAAAGTATCCTAAGTTACTTCTCATTAAATCAGCTATCTGCCAGTGAGATCCCGCCAAAATCGGTCCAGCCGTTTCAGAGATTAGCCGAAACATCCAGAGAGACAGACAAAAATTCTAAAAATTGCTTTTTCTGGATCTCCTGGTCCGAATTATCCCCCCTCATTTTTTTCACATTTTTATTTTGTTAATACAAACAGATGCTTCAATTATATTTATCGTGTAGAAGATGTATATATAACTGTAAACACACTTGATAGAAAGTGTTTAAACCACACTCAAGATACTCTGTATATGTAAGACTTCTTAAAATGTCTGATGTTTGCCAAACTTTTTTTTTATAAATGAGTATGAAACGTGTCAGTGGGTGATGGTCAGGTACAAATAGGTCTCACCTTCGCCTAAATAGCTTTTCAATGAGAAGTCATGTGTTTTGCAATGAAATTGTCTTTGGTATTTGAAAATAGTATCTAATTAAGAGTTGCGTAAGTCTGAGAATCATTAAATGCTCAAGTTTTGAGCAGTGTTAATATTCCTACAATAATGGTTATTGGACCATTAAAACGGAGAGCTTTTTGAGATTAATCTTAAACTAGTCTCAATAAAATACAGAACTTTAAGTATTATATGTACTTGTTTATTGTTTGAAGTAGGCGAATAATAGACAGAAGGATGTATGCTCTCCACTCTCAAACTCGAATTTCAAATAACGTAGGTACAAATCCTGGCCGGGAAGCATGCACCAGTTGGGTGGTCCTATAAACTATTCGGCGTATTGTTGTAACTAATTACCAAGTGGTGACGGTGACAGAAAACATCGTGACGAAACCGTTGATCGAGATTACCGTTGTGACAAACCCGCTAAGCCGCCTCATATAAGTGTGACGGGTATACTATCCGGTCCACACCAATTTTTTTAAATATTTTCATTGCAGGAGTTCAGCATACAGACAGTCTGCCCACTTGTGATGGAAAGTGGTTTCCATCGCCTATGGATATTTGTGAAAGGGGTGAAAACGTTGCCTTCACCCCTTGCGTTGCAAAAATATGCGATAGTTAGCACTTTCCATAAGCTGGGCCGGCTATACATAAATCAAAATACCGCAGTCCTTATCCTTAATAAGGCGCCTGTAAAATTAATTCGGTAAATTAAATACGTATCATCGAGCTTAACAATACGGCAGCTATTACTTACTATTGAAAAGGGCTGCCTAATCTCCCCCAATAAATTAACAGACGGTGACACAATCCCTTATCATGAGTCAATCCAGAGAATGTCGTTTGCTCCTCTAATGGTTTGTGTTTGTTTACTATCAGCTTTGTCTACTTACTGTTACTTGCGCATTATCTCGCCAGATAGTCTTGTAATAGGCAGTTAATATGTATACGCATTTAAAGTAAATAAATCGTCCGGCGGACACTTAGGTGAGTTAGGACCAGGGCCATCGTTACCCGGGCGTGCAAGTCGACTTCAATAAAAAAGCCTTCTTTCATTGCATAAGGTCAGCAGACAGGCAGACGGCCCATCTGATGGAAAGCGGTATGCCTAATGCCGGAATTCAAGTCAAGGTTGTTATGGCGGCATACTCTAGACCAAGGATGGTAGCCATCCATATGGGCAAATACCCTACCTAAAAGAAAAATGTTTTTTCAATCCCATGTGTTATAGTCAAACATAGAAGCTCTGGCGCTCCTAGATTTGACATAAAGTCCAAATAAATGACGTTTTCCTGCCTTTGACTAATTAATTTTTCTCTATAATAGGAGAGAATAACATATCATATGTAGAAAAACCCCTTACATAATTTGGTCCTGGTTGCTGGTTCATATCCGCCTCGAAGGACCAAATTATTTAGGGGTATTTTCCTACATATGATGTTAATGATAGATGTTTTAGGATGTTAATGGTTTATTGCTTGAATTATGGTAATGGAATTATGGTGCTTAGATCAATGGCTGTTTTGCCGACTGACCAAGTATGGTCCCTAAACGAGTGCTGATGCAAATATCTTAAAATGCACATGTCGGCGTAAATCGCTGACAAGGCAATACCCGGCTGTTGCTAGCCATCATGTATGGCTTATTTCCTTGCTATGTCGGGGATAGTGTTAATATTATTGACTATGGGCAAAGCGTCTTGTTTATAGCATTAAAACATACATGACCTTAGTTATAATCGTTTGTTAAATTTTAAGAAACTGCTGAGCAACTGATTGACGAAAATCTTACCCATAAACCCCTCTTAAGGATAAGAGGTGGTGGTAAAGTAACTCATAAATAACCAACATCGAGAGGTAGTTTAAGTGACTGCTAAGAGGCAAGATGGCAAGTTTTATTTGAAACAGCCATTGAGTAGGGGCTTAAGCCTTTATTATTGTTACATCAGTGGGCTTAAGAGTCCTCTTGTTTAAGAGATGGCTAATCCTTTCTTAACGAGATTAATATAAGTAAGGCCCACAGCCGTTAATCAATAGCTAGATCATGCTGGGGCCGCAATTATGTTACAGATATAGGTCGTTTCACGCAGATGTAGCGATGGGTGTAATGGTATGCGGATTGTTTTTAATTGTTAATGACGTTACATATGGATAGATAACGTATAAATTAATGTGGCCATTTGTTAACGGCGTTATTTTTGACTCTATAATGTTAGTCAATGACTAATACTATCGCAGGTTCGGCCTGAGCATTAGTGTGTAATACATGACTTATCTGTCAATGTTCAATGTCATTGACAATGACAAATAACGCATCATACCATGGCATAGACACACTAACATCATCCCAGATGTAGCAGAGTCGTTTGGAATATTTCAGAGTTTAGTTTTTTACTAGGCGATTGTGATTTTTAATATATTCTGCAGTATTATTAGTTTTCGTATGTTATTTGTGAAAACTATTGGACTACTCAGACCTGATGTTTAGAAATACTTTATTGGCAAAATGTCAAATCGCCACGATCATCTCTGTTTACTCTACAACTGTTTACATGTTTAGAAATACACGGAATGATATAATTTTGCTTTTAGCGTTATTGCTGGCTAGGAGTTCCAACTTATCTTCAGGTCTTTTTTGTGATGGCATGGAGGGGCACGTAGTGCTGTTAAAGAAAATTTCAAAAATATCGAAAAGTTGCCACAAAAACTGAAATGAAAAATGATGAATAAAATTGAATGAAAAAATCAATTTTGGTAACCTTTACAAAAAAAATATTTTTCAATAGTTCAAAATTATCCAAATACTAAATCTAATCTATCTTTCCTGAACGGTTACCGCGTCGCCTTATGCATGAGCGATGCGATGATTTCTTCAAGAGTTAAGTGAGCTGAGTTTAGATTTGCAAAAACGTGATATAAGCCTATAATGAGTGCTTATCAGGAAATTGAAATTTGATTGAAATTTTTGAACGAAAGAATAACTGAACCTGGTACATACTATCAAAGGCTTTGGAAGCGATGAATAAACTGTCATTTTTTGAGTGGAGCTACAAACTAAAAATTATAGACTACAAATTTTAGAATTAGCGTGCCCCAAAAAAGAAATGATATAAAAAAGGCCTGTCTATACTTAAACATACATGTTATCACGCCTGTTTCTCATAGGGGTAGGTAGAGATAATTGATCTCAAGTTACCACAATCTTACACACGCCTCTTGCTTCATCCACTTTCATTAACCTTTCCACACATTATATACATGCATATATTTTTTGAGGTCCTATTTATCTGTGCTTTCTTTAAAATATTTGCTATTTGAAAACAGTTTCATCGATTAATAAATTTGCTATTTGACTCAATAAAGATATGACGTTAAAAACTTACTACGCTCCTACAAAATCTAGGCAGATTCGGCGTTATAGGACGATAAAAATATATCAATTAAGCTAGTACAGTGAAGAAATTCTCTATGGGTCAGGTGCCCAGAAGGCTGGCTACGTTTCCTCGCTGGATCGCCATACTGATCCGTTTCTTGAGTTAAGCACCAGCCGTCTGATCTCAATTGATTTCACAAGCAAACAAACAAACTCTTCAGCTCTATATATTAAGTATAAGATTATTAGAGCGCTAATCATGTTTGCTGACGACTTTCTTGCGCCCCTTCTTCTCTGCAAGCCACAACATGTTGCAAAGCGGCGGTAAATCAGATTAGACTCCCACAGAGTAAAAAATAACCAACAAACAACATTAAAACTAAATAATTAAAAGGAACAAGTTGGCGGTAAGTTAAATAAAACTATTACAATACTCATTCGACACTTGACATCTTTCTCTTCCGTGATCACCGCTACTGAAAATTGGTCGAAATGTCGGAATAATAATAATCAAAATCAAATAAATCACCGCGCTTATAACCGTTAAAACGTAGTTTGATATATGTATAGAGAAAACTTAAGAAAATATTATGATAAAAAGTATCTTAGTTCATGTCGCAGTCGACTGCCCTGTGCGTGTGCGTTTTATACATACAATTGGCTTCATTGGTGCAGTGATTCAATTAGGCCCGCAACATACATACATTATAATCAGCCATGTTTACTTTTAACGAGTTATAAACATTCATACATGGTATGCTTTTACTAAGTACTACCTATAGGTGCCAGTTGTGAGGTCTTTTGTCAAATAAATAATCTTTCTAAAGGTCTTTTGTAAAATAAATATATAAAAACAGACCTCAGAACTCTGCATACCTCAAGGAACAATTTTATTACCTTTATTGGTATTGCCTTACACAACGTGGTGCTAGTACCTACGCTCACGTATGGAAGCGACTGTTGGGTATGGAAGAGAGAGCATGAAAGTAGAGTAAACGCGGTAAAGATGCGAGCACTACGCAAAATCTGCGTAGTGACGCTCGCGGACCGCGTTCGTAATACCGAAGTAAGAAAGAGAGTTGGTCTGAAAGAGAGTGTCGGGGTGAAGGTAAGGAAAGGAATGCTCCGGTGGTTCGGGCATGTGGAAAGAATGTATGATGAAAGAATGACTAAACAGATATACAATGCAAAAGTCCACGACACACTTTCCATGATCAAATTGATCGTGTACTAGCAGAAGGTGATGTCAGGAGCCTTAAGAACAGACGAGCGTGCATAACAAGAGCTATGAATGTCAAAGAAGCAAGTGAGGTGTGTAAGAATAAGTCTAAATGGCGCTCTGTTGTTCGTGCCTACCCCGCAAGGGACCTGGCATGAAGTCATGTATGTATGTAGTCCGGTAACTTAAAGTCTCTCAGATCCTCGGATTTTTCTTTACTTAAACCTCCTCTGTATACAACTAGCTCTTATGGCAAATCCATCACAGTCCAAGCAGTTCGTCTTTGAAACACGCTGCCTGTTAATATCAAGCTAGCCAAATCACTGCCTATTTTTAATAGACTTGTGAAGTTGTGAATGATTATTATAAGCTTGAATAGCTCAATTTAAGGATGCAGCAGCAGCTATTGCCAGCTTTTTCTTTCTTTAATATTTATTTATGTAAGTGTATTTTATAATATTTTATTTATATACTAGCTGATGCCCGCGACTTCGTCCGCGTGGTGCGGTTTTTTAACTATCCCACGGGAAATCTTTAATTTTTTGGGGATCAAAGGTATCCTATATGTTGACCAGGGATATAAGCTACTACCATACAAAATTTCATCTAAATCGTTCTAGTCGTTTCGAAGATTAGCCGGTACAAACAAACAGAGAAACAAAAATATTGAAAAAAATCTAAATTAGTTCTAGTTCACTTTTTACATACCCCTGACTCGGTTTTTAGCATTTTTTTCATTGTACAGAAATTCAAACTACAATTTTATGATATCGTATTAGTATAGTTAATTTTTATGTTGTTATTAATGTATGTATATTATATCATGTATGTATATATTTATAAGATACTGATTTGGTAGTGAGAATAATGCAACATACCTCTGTTCTTATCATTTTTTTTTGTATCTGGAAGAAATCGCTAATACCGATAAGACCGCCTATTGTATTACAAAATTTTATTTCTGTTAAATGTATATTTTAAAACACAATAAAGCATATTCATTCATTCATTCGGAAATTCTTAATATGTTTTTTAAGCAAAAAGTCTTCAGTGTCCTGCAACGGAAAACTCGAAGTGTTAAACAATAGATGTGGGGCCACACGTTCTTAGCTTCCGATACTGCGAATCCAAAGTGCATAATTAGAAAAACACAACGTGCGTATTGTCATATTTTAGTTGGCACACGTGAAAGGTGATTCACATGTCTCCCGGATCAATTTCTTAAAGCTATCTATGTGCTATGATTCATTTAGAATCGAAATGTACCGCACCTACAATGTTCTATAAAGATCACTGAAAAACTCGAGATGTAAACTTGTATCGTTGTCATCGCGTAAATCAAAGATTTTCAGCGTAGAGCTTTCATCTAATCCTGTTTAACGTTGAAAGTAGTTCATTTTTATACTAGAAGACAAGCAACACATTTGTGCAACGCAATGATAAATGGGTTCGACTAAACGGCACATACATATTTTATTATCCCCGCAAATTGCTATTGCGCCTGGCCGCCATTTTGGTGACGTAACCGTAGCCGAACACTCAGTACCGTTAGCATCATTGGCGTAGAGTAGCGTAGAGTACGCGTGCATATCGTGTTTCTGATGACGGCACGTGAATGGTAATTTGACAAGGTTCCAGCGCATTAGCAATTTGCGGGGATATTAATTATGTTTTGTGTGTACTGTTACGAGCCGCAAGACTCGAATTAGAATAGTCGTTACAATTACTGTAGAGTTAACACGTGTAACGCATGTACAAATATAATATATCCGTCGTTTAGGTCGCGTGTACTGAATTTCCTAGAACCAGTTTGTACTTTAAATCCGTAACACCTGGCTAATGAAAATACCACACAATGTGCAAAATACCACAATGGGCTGTTTTCTAATTACAAATTTTTAACACAAAGTAAACAGAAGAAATCCAAAACCCGAAAGGTAATATAATGTGTTTTACAGGTGTGTAGGTGTGAATTTGATTTTGTCGGCGTATACATCGTAACAGTACTAAGTCACAAGTTCTTAGCTTTCGATACTGCGAATCGATTCTTTTTTTTATTCCATTAGGTTAGCAGACAGACAGAGGGCCCACCTGATGGCAAGCGGTAACCATCGCCTATAGACATTTGTAATACCAAAGGTGCTGCTGCTCTCTAACGGAGACTGGACTTGGCCACTAACACCGGGACACAAATCAAGGTTGTTTTGGCGGCATACTCTAGACCAGGGCTGGTAGCCATCCAGATGGGTAAATACCCTACCCCCTGGCTCGGAGTTTCCGACACCAGGACATTGTACATTGTCTTCTCCGTTGATTTTTTATTTTTTGTATGGCACGAGTAGTAGACTGGCAGACGGCCCACTTGCGGAAAGCGGTTACCATCGCCTATGGACATTTGTAACACCAAAGTTGCTACAAATGCGCTACTGCTCTTTTAAGAGACCCTGGAACCTGGTCACTAACGCCGGAACACAACTCAGGGTTGTTATGGCGACATACTTTAGAACTTTAGACCATGGGTGGTAGCGATCCAATCGGGCGAATGCCCTACCACCTGACTGTGGGTTGTTTTGTCGCCTCTTACGACAGGCCGCCCGGCCGCAGGAAAATGTATTCTTGCACGGATACTTTTCTAACTCTATTCATTCTTTTTACCATAGCTATATTGTAATCGTGCATTAATTGTGTGTTGGTGAGAATTAAAGTCTTAGTGATATCTGTTATGTGAAATATAGTTATGTGTTATATTGTATTCAATGCTAGATATAAAGCGTAGTTAATTCCGCATAGCCGTTTCGTTTGTCAAAACAGAGACCACAATTTATTTTTACACGAGAAATGTCAAACAGAAAATGCAAACGCGGCGATGCGCGTACGCAAGTGGGTCACCAAAGAGATTGGTCAGCGTTCGAATGGCGTGATTGTTTTATAACATTAAGATTATCGTGTTTATGGTCAAATTTTAATACATGAGTAGTTTTTTAAACTATAGACTCGATGTCCATTTTTTTACAAGCTTTTATTTAACTTGCAATGGATGTACCTATGTAAGTTTGGGTGGAATCTTGCAAGTTTTTGACCAACTGCCCGGTTTCCGATTGAGCTGAAATCTTGCACGCATATGTATATCGCGTGACAATGCAATAATATAGTACCATGGAGCTCTGATGATTGAGTCGGAAGGCGGCCATAGGAACTCCTGTACTAAACAAGATAGACCCGTCGTGTTTGGGCTCGTTTAACTTGTCTTGGCTAGCACTCTGCTGCTACATAATATCCAGGATCTAAAAGGCTTGTATTTAAAAACCTTTTTAAAATACAAGTTTTTATTGCTTAAAGCTATCAAACACTGTACCACGTCGTAGAATCATGATTGCATCTCGATCGATAAATATAAGAAGTATAAAGAAAATCAATTTTTAGCTAGGCGTGTTGCTGGGGAGTTCCGTGCTGCTTCTTCTTCTTTATAGCTTAGTAACACGTTGCGATGGAGTGTGATAGGAAGTAAATTTAAATTTTAACTTATATGTATGACCTTTAAAGTGTTCTCCAGTAGAAGTTATATGAATAAAAAATAAAAATGATCGGTATGATACTACACGCTCTCACAGAATATCGGCGTGAAACGGTTAGCTTAGTGCTCATCATGTTTCGTGCGCTGAGCGAGAGTTCCGATAGCCCACTTATCCCCTCTCCTCCTACTCTGTTATTTCAATCCCATTCTTCCTGTCTCATCCCTCTATCACAGCCCCTATACCATACTAAAGGCTGGCTACGCGTTGGGTTCGTCCCTTGTGTTGCAAACATCTATATACGGCGGTAACCACTTACCATGAGCTGGGCTGTCTGGCTGTTTGCTATAACAGCTTCGTAACGATAAAAAGTGTAATCTCATCAAGGGTAGTATAGTAGTGACGCTTCGACTATATCAATTAGTTATCTCGAGCCGAATTTACCCGAAAGAGCGTTACATGGCCGAACGTGGCGCGTGACGACTCAGTCTCATTCAATACCAGTAAAATAAAGTGCTCAGCGCGCCTTAAAAAGTTTTCACTTCAATAACGCCGTGTGCACGACCGGAAGACGGGGCTTGTCCTTGACAGTTTTATCTATATTGCGAATTGTCAATAAAAACGCCAACGAAGTTTACAGCCGCTAGTTACTCATAAAGCATGTAAAAGTGCAGTTATTTGCGCTGAATAACGAGCAAAAGTAAACTTTTGAACGGTCTCATTGCGTCACCTTTCGATTCTGCTACAACTTTCGTGTTGCGAAATTCCTTTGTGTGATTCATCCCGAATATTCTTTTTTGAATTGTTTAAAACCCTTTAGCTTTGCTCTGTTATTGTCTTCCTTGTCTTTGTTTTCAGAAAAAAAACTACTTGTCATGTTCATCATAAATATCAATCTGTGAAATTGACCACTTTAGGCCTTCTAAGCGCCTAACTGCGGAAACGATCTCTTACGCAGATTCATCTGATGAACATGACAAGCACCAACATGTAGTGGAACGTTATGATATGTCTTAAAGTAGATACAGTAGTAGTACAGTAGTATTTCGAGACTCGTGTTAGTTCCACTAAGCCCTAAGCTATTCTCCAAAGTCGACTGCTATAGTCCCTCAGTTCTCTCAAATCTGTATTGTTTGAGATATAGATTTCATAGATTCTATATTTTTGAGATTAGTAGCTTAGATGTTTAGACTTCATAAAAATTGAATTTGTGTTTTTTTTTTATCCCGGGAGCGGTTTGAAGTTGTTCGGGTGCTTACGATTTAGCATATGCCGACACAGTTTTGACTAAAACGATAGCTTACATTCTTTTTCAATTGCTGCTGTACTTTTTGTCAAGCGTGGACGAAGGCACGGGTATATCCTAGTTTGTAAATAAAATAAATTTATCTCAGCAAACCTATAAACAATTACCCTTATTATTATATGAACTGACGTGATGTACAGACGCTGTGTGGTCTTGCACACGAGGATGTTAGCACGGGGTGTCGGATGGCATCTCATATAATATTACTACAATTAACTCCATAAGGCTACGTCCACACTTGTATTATTTTGTCGATGCGAACATGGCTGTTAATCAAAACCAAAAATAGTATTTTTAAACTTCTATTAAAACGCAAATAAAAAATAACAGGAAAAGAAAAAACTGGAACAATATTTGTATACGATTAAGACCGTTAAAAAAGGGTTCTAGCTATTTAAATTAGCTAGGAACTTGTCGCTAAATAATATAATTCAGTGTTAAAGTTCGCTATAAATAAATCGGTATTCATAATCGCATATTATCATCAAAATGCTCTAAACTTTTAAGAGTTTTAGTGCTTATATGCGATTATGAATGTTTATTTATTTACAAGAACTTTATGCTTAATGCTTTATATGCTTAAATTAAACATAATGTATCGTAAATTTTTAGTACGTTTTAACGCTAATATGTGTTTATGAATAATATTTACTGACGATTTATTGTAAACAAACGTTGTCTAACTCAATATGAATAAGACCGTTAAACATTCGAAAACAGGCTTCTTTTTTAAAATTCAATGTCACATATGATTTTATACTAGCTGTGCCCGCGACGTCGTTCGCGTGGAATTTGTTTTCAAAACCTCCCGATTTTGAAACATTCTTCATTGAATCAATTCAAATCAGACCTGTAGTCCCTGTGATTAGCGCGTTCAATCAAACAAACAAACTATTCAGATTTATATATTAGTATAAGATAAATATTAACATCTGAGTATTAAGTAATTTAAATATTATCATTGAGAAATAATAAGATTTGTCTATCAATATTCCCGTTGTATTTTTTATTTAAATAAATTTATTGATATGTTAACGTTTTATCGATTTTAAGCGCGGTATTTTATTTGATTTTTATTCCGACCTTTCGGCAACTTTTCAGTAGCCGTGACCACGGAAGTCATAGATGTCAAGTGTCAATAAGTAATATTAAAGAAACCAGCATGTAACAGATACACTCTACATTAGTATAAGTTTAGTATTAAAATTAGAATAAATTAATATAATAAGTTATTCTAAATAAAATAAAAAGAGAGAAAAATTATAAATAAAATATTGGTCCCAAACCACTGTCACTTGCCGGGAACGTTCCCAAAAGGCTGGCGGCGTTACCACGCTGAATAGCAATGCTTACCCTTTGAGCAAAATAGACGCTAGCCTTTTGGTCGCGTGAGAGGTCTATCAGGCGTTCGGCGACATCTCGATAGAGTTTTAAAGCGCCAGGACCCCACGGACCCAGAGTTTCCACTCCAAACGCCGCAAACGCGAAGCTATTCTTAAGGTACATCACAACACAAACATACATTCATTAAATGTCACACAATAACAAAAGTTACAAATAAGCATGTATAACTTCTAAACTTATTCTTAAATTTAATTGCAAAAAAGGGTACGGAACTAGAGTCCATGGAGTTGTTAAATAAAAACTTTAATATATAGTTTTATTAGCTGTCCCGGCAGACGTCGTCCTGCCCGGTAAAAAATAGGGGTTTATCGTAGAAGGGTGAAAATTGAGGATTGTATGTATTTTTGTATGTTGTATCATAAAAAAATAGAAATTAAAAATTTTGTCTAAAAAATAAAAATAAAAATTTAGGGGTGGACTACCCCTAACATTTAGGGGGATGAAAAATAGATGTTGGCCGATTCTCAGACCTACCCAATATCATGAGAATCGGTCAAGCCGTTTCGGAGGAGTATGGCAACGAAAACTGTGACACGAGAATTTTATATATTAGATTAAGCCTCAACTTGTTCATATTTATTTAGTTTTCATTTTTGTTTATTATTTACTCTATGGGAGCCTAATCTAATTATCACGTGTACTAGAAAATGTTATGTTGATAAGTTGTTTAGCTCTCCGGAAGGTTTGATTGCGGTCTTCAATAACAAAACAAACCGTTACTATCGCCCACAAACCAGCATTTCTTTTTAATCTGCATTCCCGAAACCTTAATACGTGCGTTTTGAGCACAAAACATCCCAACGGTGGCCCAGTTTCATGAAACCGAGCCAACACACGAAACCCGTAAAACTTTGTAGAACATCATATGGCGCCACTATTAACCCGTCTAAAATTAACAACAAACAAAACGCAACTAATAACCATATCGCCTATAGTCCGAAATGACATTCTGTACTTCGTTACATTCTACGCTTTGGTTTTCGAAGGCTCCTTAGTAATGCATGTAGTGAGTGTAGTTTCCTTTGCCGACGTGTTCGTTAGTGCATTGAAATGTTGCCTTCATTCGTCTTTACCACAGGAAGGACGGCCTGTCCTAAGAGGCGACAAAATAACCCACAGCTAGGTGGCAAGGTATTTTCCTGTCTGGATGGCTACCATTCCTGGTGTAGAGTCTGCCACCATAAGCAACCTTGAGTTATGTTCGGAACACAACTCAAGGTTGCCATTGGGGGCCAGGTTTCATAGCACCTTTAGTGTTGCAAATGTCCATAGGCGATGGTAATCGCTTTCCATCAGGTGGACCGTCTGCCTGTCTGCTGAAGTCATGCAAAAAAATGAATGCGTTATCAGTCTTTAGGATACGATAGAAGAGTAGGAGAATGAAATGTGGTGAAACGAAGACGGCACAGGAGGAGAAGGAAGTGGATCATCAGAACTCTCACTCATCGTACGAAACATGATTATTCAAGGTGAACCGTTTCACGATGATTTTCTGTGAGAGCGTGGTTCCCTTCCCAAAGAGTTAATCAAGATAGAGATTCCAGCTTGACTTGACTCTGCCACGTCCAGCTTCCAAAGTAGTGAAAATTGTGTCTCCTCTCAAACTTTTTAACTATATATGGGGAATTTTAAGGGTCTACCATGATTCTACAGCTTCATAAAATACTTTCAATGAGAAGATCGCTTTGAATCCAATTGTTGAGGATTTTTTATATATTTGAGAATAAATACTTTTTAGAGTAGGATATTGTTAACTGCATAAACTGTCATACATATAATTCAAGAAAAAGAAGTCTTTTTTATGGTTCCTCAGCCAAATTACGGAAATTGTAGACATTCATAGTTCGGCTTCATAGTTCGTGGACCGACATGCACTTGGCTTGATTTTTTTTTGCTGTTAGGTATTGAAACATAATACCTAACAATAAGACAATTATTACCTGTCTTTTGAAGATACTTAAGAATTCTCTTTATTCAAATCTATGTAACAATAACTTCTAATAATCTAATATATAAAATTCTCGTGTCACAGTTTTCGTTGCCATACTCCTCCGAAACGGCTTGACCGATTTTGATGAAATTTTTGTGCTTATCCGGTATCTATGAGAATCGGCCAACATCTATTTTTCATCCCCTAAATGTTAGGGGTAGTCCACCCCTAATTTTTTTTTATTATTTTTACCGGGCAGGACGACGTCTGCCGGGACAACTAGTAGCATATATAATTGTCTGAGTAAATGTTAAAAAACTGGCTCATACATTTTCTTAATTGGTACCAGGAAACGCGTATATTATGGCTACTTGATGTAAGAGAAGCATTGTCCAGTGACATAACCCGGGCTAAAATTAACCCGTACGATGCAGTGCGCCGGCGCATCGCTGCAGGTGCGTCCTGTGTTGCCAGGATGAAAAAATACCCCAATTCTAGGGTATAATAATAATTATTAACTAATGTATAAGATGTGATGGGTGCTTGAGTGAAGTTTCTGTTATTGAAATTTTTCTAGATCTGCAACTCAGCATAAAGCTGGCCCGCTTCATTGATTAATATTTGACACATGGTAGATAATTGACTTAAATAATAGCATATTCAAATAATACTTAACGATAATAGATATAAGATAAAAATCGACTCTTTTCTCTCACTTCTCAATCATTAGGGTCGGCACAATACGTCTTTGCCTTCCATACTCCTCTATTCTGATATACCTCCTCTGTCACATCAAATCATCATGTGGTTCTTTACACAATCCAGCCATCCCTATTTTGGTCTTATCTTTATAAATACAACTAATACAAAATTGAAAAATTAAATCAGTCTAAATTTATTTTAAACTATTTATTCGCGATTTTAAGTTCACCGCAAAATTACTGAACGAAACGGAACGCGCACTTTAAATAATTGACAGCTGCGACCGTTAACGGAGTTCCCCCGTCTTCAAAAGTTTTACGTAATACACGTAATTTGCTATTTTTCATTTCAATACTACCTGAAGAGTATCTCCATCCTATTCAGCATTAAAATTAAAGTCTACAATCTAAATACGAACTAAACTAACATACAACTTCCCACCCCGCCATATTATGTTGAGTTACTGCTAACATCTAAAGCAGCTATCCGTTACACATAACTGCATGACATTTACCCATGCAAAGGCAATAACCTAAATCAAAAGCAATGCCGGAATGGCATTCGCGTAATTGATAACGCACTTCGCACCTGAACACGTTGGCACAGTTCCCGGGACGAGAATAGCAACCGCGAATGCCCGAGCTTCGTTATGAGTCAATCCGGCTCGGAAGGACCAAGTTTTGTAACTGTCTAGCGGCTATCGCTGGTTTAGGGACTCTTCCTCTAGATCGGGGTGGTGTAATAAAAAAAAGATATTTGGAAACCATCTCTTACATCGTTTTAAATTAATTTAGTAATAATAATTCAGCGAGGCAATGTGGCTAGTCTTTTGGGCACGTTTCCGATTGAGAGCGGTCTGGAACTAGATTTTATTGTTTAATTTTAGTTTGTACATATAGTTTATTTTTAGTTTAATTTAGTTTATTTTTAATTAAGAGTTTAAGGTAAATTTTCTTTATTAGTTTAACTTTGAAAGAGATAAATAAAGTAATAAATAATTAATTTAGTTAAATTAACAAGAATTTAAAACAAAACCGTGTGATCATACGCGAATATGTATCGACTTTGGTCTAACTTTATTGAATATTTTGAATTACTTACATATTTATATTGTTTCTGATCTCAAGTCTGATCGTGTGTTGCTTGTACAGTGTTGTATATTATTCGGATTTGGCTCGAGTGTAGTAAGTTATGACGTCATTTCTTTAAAAAATTGTTTACCGTAAATTGTTTAAACAGTAATTAAAATATTTTTGAACACATAAGGGCGGCATGTTATTAGATTCTTATTTCGACATTTCAGCCACTTCAGTAGTCGTGATCACAGAAAACAGAAGTCAAGTGATTGTCTACTCAATCCCATAAGTAAATAACGTGTACTTTCCCATGTCAAATCACTAATCAAAAGGGATGTAAATATTATTCTTAATTAAGAACGCATGCACCACTTGTTTGACATAATGCGTATATTGTAACTATTACCACGTGCTGACAACGTTGAAGGAAACATGGTGATGAAACCTGCACATCGAGATAACCGATATGCCAAGCCGCCTTGGATAAGCGTGGCGGGTATACTGTCAGTTCCCCAATAATCGCCGGCCCGAGCTCAGGAATTTATGCGTTGTTATTATTATTAAGCTGTAGACACATTTGTGAGTTCCACTCGAGAACACAGCTAATATAATATTAACGCTTTCGCACTTTTTGTTCTGTACCAGAGCTAAATATAAATCAGCGTAGTATAATTGCACTGATTGTTTGGTCCAACTATTACAAAAGATTTACATATATTGTGACGCCTGTTTACCATTGCAGTAGGCAGAGATGATAGATCTCCACCTGCAACGATCCTGACAAACACTTTTCGCTTCATCAACTTTCATTAATCTTTTCCTACATAGAATAGAATAGAATATACTTTATTGTACAAAGATGCTACATAAATTCAAGAACATTAAATAAAAGTACAATCGGCGGTCTTATCGCCCATGGCGATTTCTTCCAGACAACCTTTGGATGGAGTATAGGAAGGACAACAAAAGTCGGTAGTTGCTAAACTAGCACTCGTACAATAATTTCATTTATTAATAAAAAAAATAATAATAAAAATAAATAGTAATATATATGATGATATATATACTAAAATAAATACACATATTATATTATATACATACAAAAGTAAACAATAACACTATAGCTTGAGATAGTAATCTTTAACTAATCTGTTAAAAGAAAGTAATGATCGTGTCTGCTTGATGTTTAGAGGTAATGCATTCCATAGTTGAATGGCCTGGATGGTAAAAGACTTGTTGTAAAAACTTGTTCTGTTTACAGGCGTTTTCAGTTTCAAATTCTCTGTCAATCTTAAGAATCTTGAATCACTGTAATTAAGAAACTGAAAGCGTTCCTTGAGATAAGCTGGGGACTTAGGATTAAACAAAATGTTGTGAAGAAGAGATAGTATATGTGCATTCCGGCGAAGGCGGATGGGAAGCCACTTGAGTTTAATGCGAAATTCAGATATATGATCATATTTGCGTAGCCCAAATATGAAACGTATGCAAAAGTTTTGAAGCCGCTCAAGTTTATCAAGTTGATATTCTGCGAGATCAAGATGGCTGACATCAGCGTAGTCGAGGATGGGAAGGAGAAGAGACTGAGCAAGTAAGATCTTGGTGGTACACGGTAAAAAGTTCCGTAAGCGCCGCAAACTAGCAGCCGACGCAAACACTTTCCGACTGACCTCTTGCACCTGTGGCCCCCACGATAAGAATTTATCTAAATAAATACCCAAGTTTTTAACAGTGTCGCTAAAAGGAATTAAGACCCCATCAAACACAACAGAGGGTAATGTGGGCCATTGGATTTTCGACATCATTCGGGAGCTCCCTACAATAATAGCTTGCGTCTTCTTTGGATTGACGGTTAATCCATAATATCTACTCCAATCAGCTATAGATGCCAAATTTGTATTTGTTGTGTCTATGGCACCAACAAGTCCCTCGATGGTCGTATGAGTGTAGATTTGTAGATCATCAGCATAAAGGTGGTAGGAGCTTTGAAGTTGTTTGGAAATAGTATTAATGAAAATAGCGAAAAGTAGAGGAGAAAGAACGCCACCCTGAGGTACACCAGCTGATGTATACGACCAAGACGAAAACAAGTCGTCGATACGGATTCTTTGCCGGCGACCATACAGGTAACTACGAAACCACTCAATTACCGTTGGAGATATGTTGAGAGAGCAAAGCACACCAAGCAGAATGTCATAATCTACAGTATTAAATGCATTACTGAAATCCAACAGGGTGAGTATAGTTACTTTGCCATCGTCCATTGCTAGTCTTATATCCTCTGTGATTTTAACTAGTGCAGTGACAGTGCTATGGCCAGGGCGAAAACCGGACTGATGGGGATTAAGGAGACAATTTTTATTGAGGAATATACTTAGTTGTTTGTGGACAAGACGCTCTAGAACTTTGGATAAAAAAGGAAGTATGGAAATGGGACGATATTCAGAGAAGGAAGAGGGATTTGCTTTCTTTGGTATGGGAGTGATTAGAGCTTCTTTCCAAGAACTTGGGAAGGTACTGCTAGAGATAGAAAAGTTGAGGATGTGAGATATGATAGGAAGTATTATGTCAAGGATTGGAATGATCATGTTTCGGCTAACACTGTCACTACCTATAGCTTTAGATGTAATTGATGCTATACTCTTTTCAACATCACAATCGGAGAACCGAGTAAAGACAAACGGTGTGAAGTTAGGTGTTGGTAATGAGGAAAGATATGCAAGTGTATTGTCTTTTGATGTCTGATCAATATTAGACGAGGTTATAAAATGATTATTGAGTAAGTTGACATCCAAGTCTGAGGAATGCGAGTTATTTTGTAATTTACCAACACCCAATGATTTTAGAAATTTCCAGATTTTGGCGGGTTCACTATTTTCTACAGAATCATGTATGTGGCGACGTTGAGCACCTCTAACCACCTTGTTGCAATGATTACGAATCGACACCTATTTTTCCCAGTTGTTGTCACTGGGGCGACACTTATATCTAGATTTAGCACAGGCCTTTTTAGCTAATAAGATCTTAATCTCATTTGTTAACCAGGGTGCAGGTAGGTGTTTAATTTTAACACGAATAGGCGCATGTTTGTCGTACAACCTGGTTAATTCAGAATTAAATAAAATGATCTTTTGGTCAACAGATTGGCTATTGATAATTGGAGCCCAGTCTATGTTTGAGACATCCATACGGAGACTATCAACGTTCATACCACCAAAATTGCGCTGCATAAGTATCTTAGACTTCACTTTGGGGGGTCGGACTTGATAGGACAAAAAAATTAGGTCGTGATAGGAAAACGCATCAGCAGAATACTGACCGTGGTTGGACACTAGATGAGGACAGGATACTAGGATTAGGTCAAGGAGAGTGGGAGTAGAATTTGGAGAATGGTGAGTTGCGCATAAAGGAAGAACAGAAAGGTTACAGGACTCCAAAGTGGATTTAAAAGAAATGGACCGATTATCATTTTTCAACAGACACGTGTTAAAGTCACCCATAATAATTGTGTGAGCGTATGTTGGAACTAGGTTTTCTAAGAGATTTTCAAAAGAAGGAAAGAAATTAATACTTGATGACGGACAATAATATACACCAACTAGTACTTTGGTATGTTGCATCTCTACTTCAATGAAAATGTGTTCGCCGGCGTCAGGCGGGGGGTGGTTGTGTCGACAAATTAATAATTTTAAAGGGGACATGGTCACGTAAGTAGATGGCTACACCTCCACCCCTGGAACCAACTCGATCATTGCGTATTAGTCGGTAGCCAGGCAAAATGTACGAGGTAGACGAAAGAACTGGGTTAAGCCATGATTCGGATACAAGTATAGCATGAATGTTCATGCAATCGAATGTTGGCAGCATATCTGTGAAATGAGCCGGAATACTTTGGGCATTTATATGAACAGCATTGAAATTCCTCGTCTTGTCAGAGAATTGTGCGGTTAAAACATCGTTGAGTGATGGATGCTACTGAAGCTGTCATCATTGCTACATGCAGATTGAAAATCGTCATTACTACTACTACTCAAGCTGGACATATAATAACAAATTTAAAAATATAAGCAGAAATAAAAAGCTAAGAAATTGGTATGAATGTATAAAATATATAAGTAGGTGTAAAATAAATATATAAATAAATATGATATATATATATATATATATATATATATATATATATATATATATATATATATATATATATATATATATATATATATTATAGACAAAAGCAAAAATATTTATAATATATGAAAATAATCTCCACCTGCCAGTTGAATGTATTTACATATTATGACATCTTAATAGTTTTACAATACAAAAAAAAACAATTAAAGCAACTAAAAGAAAAACTACAACAATAATTAAGAGAAAAAAAAACAGAGTTAAGGATATAATTATATATTACATTTGCAATACCTAGAATAACACAACCCGGTACATGTTACCTAATTTAAATACCTCTTATTGCTTAAATACAACGATAATAACTAATTCATATTAAAATTTACGCCTAACAATTGTATTTTAAGGCAATGTGTACAAGACTTGATCATAGATAATATATTTATATATAAAATTGTGTTCATATCCTCTACACTTCTATACATAAACAAATTATATCCATTTAAATAACTAAATACATACTAGTCAATGTCAAACAAAAAAAAGGGAAACATAAAAATAGGTTAAGAATACTTTATAAGTAAAATAATGAGTGGTAATATGGCTTAAAGAAATGTTATATTTTTTATTACAAAATGAAAAACATTGACCTTTTTACAGTTTGGGCCTAAGGGTGATGAAAGTGTATCCGTCTCCTTTATTAACCCACTACTTTAAACTAAATATAGTGTAGGCCACTGCTGTACTTAATGCAATACACTTATAATAACAATATTTCAGTATGCTCAGTTACTAACTACAATTTAACATAAAAAAAGGATTACCTGAACACAATACAATTAAACATATAATTAAGCATATCATTTAATAGCAATGTCGACCCGGGTTGCATTACAATGAATAAATTAATAATAATAAAAAAGGAGTAAGAAATTTATTATTTTCTTTTTCACTTTCTAACAGCACGTTTAACTTTGGTGACTGTAGCTTTGACAGGAGCAGTCGCCTTTGAATGTACGTCTACGGAAATCTTATTCAGGTCACTTAAAGATAAAACTCGATGACGAACATCATCAGCGTCCTTGACAAATATTTGACCTTCCCAGGTCCAGCATCTTGCAAGACCAAACTTCTTTCGGGCTGCCATGAATATATCGTGACGAGTTTTAGTGAGAAATTCGGACATTGTAATGCCTGATCCTTTTAGTGTAGTTTTAAGTTGCCAAATCTTATCACGAATACTGATATCATAGAACTTAATAGCTATGGGTCTGCTTTTTTGGTTTTCATCAGGTCTTCCAAGTCTATGACAACGTTTAATATATTCTACTGAAAAGTCGACAAGGCCAAGTCGGGTTTTCATAGTTTCTGTAATACTTTCCGTTAATTTCTCATCCTTAATTTCCTTTAGCCCATGAATTAACAGCATCTTTCTACGACTTTGCATTTCCAGTCTATCCGTAACATTAGCAAGCATTTCGATTTGTTTTTGCAGCCCAGTTAGAGCTTGCATCGTAAAAGCTTTGAGCGAAGCAAATTCAGTAGCCAAACCTTCGATTGTCGTCGGACTTGTAGTTTTTTGTAACTGAGTTTCGATAGCAGTCGTCCTACTACGAAACAACTCCATCATTTCGGTCATTGTGCCTTGAAGGGACTCCATTTCGAATTGTGTTGATTTTGTCGTAACCAAAAATTGTTTGTATTGTGATTTGAAAGGCGATTACATTCACTGACAAGTAAAGAAAAACACTTAACTGTTCACTTTATGCATTAATCAAACTTGAATAACAATTATTTATACTTATTTTGAATTAAAATATCGAGAGCAAAGATTTCGTGTCTAATTTTCCAACTACCCGCGGACATATATCATACATAAACGTGTATTAAAACTACATTTTATCTGACCTTTCAAAATAACTTCAATTTGATCATTGTGAGTACGTCTTGGTCTACCGGCACCAACTCTACCAGTCACATTGCTGTCATATACTTGTTTTGTGATTCTGCCTTTATTCATTCTCTCTACATGCCCAAACCTTTTTAACTCTTGTCACTACATCCCCTTTCAATCCACAACGCTCCCTTATCACACTGTTTCTTATCATATAACTTACAATTAACCTTAGATATACTTCTCAAAGCTCTCATTTCAACTGCATTTATCCTACATTCATGCTTCTTCTGCCATACCCAGTTTACACTGCCGTAAATGAGCGTGGTACTAATACCCCTTGATGGACAGCCACATGCCCTAACAGGCACTTTCTGGCTGTTCATAAAATAATTCAGCGCTCCATTCACCTTATTACCTGCCATTACTCCCCTTTCAATAGCTCTTTCATGCTTTCCGTCTCTGGTAAAGGATTTTGTTGTCTATGACAACAATTTGATTTTACTAAAAGATTTTGTTGTCTTCAATAACAATGTGCTTTTACTTTTTAACAACATTCATTTATTGAATGCGGTCCATAGAAGTTAAACATTTACCGAAACTGATACTATCCGTTGTCCTTGTAAACGTTGAAAGTCGAGGTTCGGAGTAGCTCATGTACTTATTCTTGTACCGGAAAAATGTACACATCAAGATAACCTGTTTTCACCCCAACATCAACCACAACAAGCAAGAGCAGAGGGTCTAAAAAGATCGTTATGGCAAACTCATATTGTTAAATACCGACAAAGTACTCACACCTGCATGTCGTAAAACGCCGTTTATTCCCTTTCCTGCATTCGGAGTTCTTTTGTTTACTACGTGTTTAAACTTTAAAAACATCTATTGTTATCGTACTTATTTTATGTCTGTAATTAGAGTGGAACTAATCCTTTTTTTTGTTGCATTGCGTCGAAGCTTGCCAGATGGCGGAATAACTCATAACGCGGCCCCTTTGTTCGGTATTATACAGTTTAGTATAAAACAATGCCCGAATGGAGGGGTGGGGCACTCAAGCGACGACCACGATACGAGTAAGACGTGTACTTTCGATTAACGATATAGTGACGGACTTTTCACGTGTAATTGAATCGTGCAGTGTGAACTGGTTGCATCCAGTTTTTATTTGTACCTGTTCTGTTTTATACGTGTTTGTACAATTCTAATAGACTCTATAGTAATTTCAACGGCATTTATTTTAATTCGAGTCCTGTAGCTCGTAACAATATGCTGATGATAAGTCTCAACATAATGTGGAACTATAAGCTGTAAGCTATATATAACAATTATTAATATATCAGACTGGTGCCAATTTCCCTATGCGATGGGGGGTATGGGATTCGCCATGTTGGAGTGGTTCTAGCACCGCAAGAAAGAAGTGCTCTTACCATGCCGCAGGCAGGGATATCCACTAAAACCCCTCGGTGTTCCGGCCTTCCCGTCCTCATGTTAAGGCCGTGCATATGGCCGGGCCACTTCACAAAGCTCCAGCAGGCGGCGGTATCTGTCTGGTGTGTGGCGGTCTGTAAGGTACCTCAGTGTAGGAGAGGTGGGCCCGCGTGGAACACCGGCGCCTATCTTGACGTCATTAACGATGGGTGAGAACCCTACCCCAGGAACCCGCATCGCCCGCTCACGGCGGCAAAAAGCCTTAGAGGCACTCCGGCGTCGACGCGTCTTTCTTTGGTTGGTCGTGAATAAGCTGGTACTCTCACAATCCCACGAGTTGATTGCAACCCAACCTTACTTTAATCCCCATGTCGAGTATATGTGTCCAAGTTATGGAATGGACTCCCTCCCGCAGTTTTCTCAGAGCGCTACAATATGGGGCTCTTTAAAAAGGGCGTGAATAGATACCTAAAGTCCCAACGAGGTAAGCAGATGTCCATGGGCGACGGTAGCCACCTATCGCCAGGTGGTCCGTTTGCCAGTTTGCCTATAAGCAAATCTCCACGTTTGTGAGACTTGTAGAGTTTGTAGACTCTGATATTATTATTAACCAAGGAATTATAATTGGATTTGTTAGCGTCCAAAATTCCAACGTTTCGTTCGTTATGCGTGCATTACACCCACTCTGTTTTATATGTACCTACGTAAACATGTTGAATTTACAAGTTCGCAATTTATATCGGGATGTTGGGGTTTAAGCGAATTTGAACATTAGCGTGCTTTCAGTTCAGTTCGATTATAAAAGCAGTTGGGAATGTAAACTGCGTTCCAGGATTGGAGCTTTAGATACTTGACATTCTGAAAGGGTTTCAACTGCGATCGAGGCGTTACCGAGTGTACTTTAGGAATTAGAATCTTACATCGACAGACTGCGCGCTTTAAATTATTACTATTTTCTGCTTTACGGTTTGGGACCTGTTATGTATGTAATACCAATACCAGTGAATTACATGTGTCTTATAAACTTTTTAAATATTCTAACGGTATTTTAAATATGTACCATTACTGTGTTTTAATGATTTTAAACGATTACTTGCATCAAAACGGTAACACTTGTACAATGACCGCAATATAAAGTTAAAATTCGAGCGAGAGAACATATGAAACGCTGTGTTTTGGACACAATATAAATTTTATAGCAGATCTATTATAAAAGCAGTAGCAATCGTTAAATGTTCAGGCGTGGAGAAAATATAATTTCCAGATATAAATGAACGTTTTATGCGTTCACGTTTCTCAGGTGACGCATGTAACGCTTTTTCTGAAAGATTTTTGGACGCTGTGGTATTTATTAAAAATATAGATTCGAATACTTTTTGAACTGAAATTAACAGGTTTTTGTGTGTATTTTAATACCAAGGCAGGTGTGCATAGGCATTTAACTGATAGTTAAATCAAAATAATCGCTGTTTAGTCATATAGTTTTAGCGACAGCCTAACACATTAGCCTAAGGCTGGTGTGCACCGACTTTTAACCGATGTTTAAAATAAAATAATCGCCAAAAACGTATGGAAAAACAGTGAAATTTTTAGTTAACCGTCGGTTAAATTTCGGTGTACAGCAGCTTAAGTCTGTCAATAGGTTGATTGATTAATAACACTTTATTATACATCAATATAAAAAATGAACTTACAGACTAAAACTATACCTAATTATGCACAAAGGGTGCTCTTGTCGCTATAAAAAATAAAAACATACATTTTAATTTTATAGTTTTTGAAGTCGGTTTTTTAAACGAAGTTTTGTTTTTTATTTGTTACTTTTTAGTGTCTAGCTATGTATGTATGGGTGGACCTACGAATGGTGCCGCGCTTCTTAAAAAATATAGGTGCCAAGAAACGGTAACAAAAAAATGTTCATAAAATGAAAACTACTGGGCCAAACTGTGTAAAATTTTTAGGAGACCAGTTGGAAGCTATTCCGCATCGAACAAAAATAATCACGTAAATCGGATCATAAATCACGGAGTAATCGGTGAACATACATAAAAAAAAAACAAAAAACAGATTCCGACGAATTGAGAACCTCCTCCTTTATTCGAAGTCGGTTAAAAAAGCGGTCTCTTCCAGACATCCATAGAAATACATTGAGACGATAATGGTGATGGTGCTATATGCTATCATCATCATATAGCAGCAGGATCTCAAAAGCTTGTATGTAAAAACTTTTTTTAAAAAGCTTATTTAGTAATAAATACACAATTATTATACCAAGTGAGCGTCCGTGGTCGAAATGTAACCATAATAATGGATTACCGAAATCAGCCAAACTTACGATTGAGATGATAGCGTCCGGCGATTTTGACGAGATAGTAATAGTAGAATTGGATCCCTGGAGTCAAGACCACGTTTCGGCAAACGAAGCGTAGAACGTTCTCTTGTTTGATGGAGCGATGACCTGTGGTAAGGTTGGCAGGGTGGGCTGGATGAGTCGATGATGAGGATGTGGTGTAGATTTGGGGCTACGTCGACCAGTCGCCTGAAATTGGCCAAAGGTCACTTAAACACGACTCTGTCTATTAATAATTACAAACCGAATCAGTAAGTCATTTCGCTATAAATAAACCCCATCCAATTAAAAGCTGTTGGCAAAACGTAACACGACACTTGTTTTTCTTCCATTAGGAACCGATGAAAACAACCTGGTAATGTTTGGAAGTGTTCTAATGAAGCTTCTGAATGTATGGTCTAGTCTTCGCTTAACGGCAAGCCATCCTAATCATTGTAAAATTTACTTAATTATGAAGGGAGTGCCCCGGAGAGGGTGTAGGAGCGTGACGGAACGCTCCTCCTCCTGGATGGCTTGGTAGCCACCCTTGGCCTAAATTATGTCGCTATAACAACCTTGAATTGTGATCCGCCATTAGCGGCCAGGTTCCAGTCTCCCTTAAGAGGCAGCGCATTTGTAGCACTTTTGGTGTTGCAAATCTTCAAAGGCGATGGTAACCGCTTTCCATTAAGTGGGCCGTCTCCGTGTCTGTTGAACTCCTGCAGTTTTTTTTTAATCCAATAATCGCTAGACCAACACTTAGCTTGTACCGAAGCAGGTAAACAACGCATCGGAAATCCAAATATATGAAATGGAAACAAACATAGCAGTTTGGACCTGAGCCAGGCGTTGAACGCCCTTGTGGGATCGTTCTGAGATTCGACCTACACGCTATTTACTAATATGCCGTTTACAATGCACAAGTCATCACGATGACCATATTTTTTCGGACTAAAACTTATTATGTACAGGGAGCGATGCTATTGCTCAAGAACGAACTTCTCTAGTCTAAACTTGTCACAACTCGGAAGGGTTTATGGTAATAAAAGAACAGCAATGGTCATAATACTTATAATCAGAGAACCAGATCAGAGATCCACTACCTTTAACAGTCGACGAGCATTTTTTAAACAACTCGCCATCCCTCCAACAATTTTACAGTATAAGAAATTTAGCAAATTCCTACAACCGACAGATTGAAGTTAAGTGAAGATAGTGTGGCGTTTCATTTATGCTAAAGTGATCAAGCACTTCTGCAAATAATACTAGTAAAAAAATAGTAGATAAGTATTTTTTGAACTTTGACATTTCTTAAGACTCTACACTGTGGCAGTATTTCATAAGGTCAGAATAATTGTGTAATATCGAATTGAATTGAGTTTAATAAAATATAATAGATACGTCAAAGTCCAAATTATAAGTGGTACAATTGATATAATAGTAATTATCGATTAAATGGCTTTAACTCTAAAGTTTTTAATAAAGTCACATTAAAAGATCGATTTGATTAATTGTCAATTTATTCACTTATTAAGTTCAAGTATTTTTTATGACGTTTCACAATCAATCGATAGTTTACAATCTCACTAGATAAAACCTAGCCAAATTCGAGGTTTTCTCTCTCACCTGCGGGGGGCGTAAGACTTCGCCCCACGGGTGGTGGGACGAGCGCGGGCGGAATACCGGCACAATCTACTGACTCATGACTTACGAACCAGCCGTAAGGTAGGAACATTGAGGTTCAGGGCCTACGGAGTGGCTAGTTTGTATGCTTGTAGCTCTGACATAAATGCAAAGGATGGTTTTAATGGGTATCCTCGATTCGGGTAGCGATAACATGTTTTCTTTTATACAAGGGAAATCCGTTTGAGGACCATTATCTGCGCAAGAGGAAAGGTCGAGGTCCGTGTGTGGGACTCGCCAAGTCAGGGTGGCACTAGCACATCACGTATGAAGTGCTATTGCCACGCCGCGGTTAGAGATACCCACTACAATCCCTGTCCGATCCTAGAGATCCTTAGTCCGGGCTGTGGGCTCGCTCGCGCAATCAGCCCGGACGGACGGTGGCCGCCCCTTTGTGGGCTGACCTCACCATATGCCTGCCGGGGACTTGGGTCTCGCCGGCTTTCTCGACCTCACCTCAAGGTGAGAGGGGGCGTGCGGATCGGTGCGTGTCTCTCCTCTCCGGCCTTTATGTGCGGGCGGGTCCGGTTCCCAGTCGATCACCTGCACTGCCGGCAATATCTTTGCCTTGGGTACGCTAGTGCCAAACAACGTGGCGAATCCCATACGCCCTCACCGCGCTTCCCCCGCCGTCCAAAATCCGATTTCCCCCGGACATAAACAGAACTTTGATGTGGCTTAAGTAGATGGCCAGCAGTTTTCAACCACACTATTGTTTTGATTGACCCCACACTATAGAAGATTTGCATAAAGTATTTCCACCCCGCAACTAAAAAACCTCCCGCACCCATTTGAACCATTAATAAAAAGACGGAGTCTCGGATTCTCAAAGTGAAACCGGCTAAAGGATGGCAATTTTAGAATGGGACGCCGATCGCGCCGCAGGGCGTTAGAAGTCTGTAGTAAATAATCGAATTGCTACGGATATAATAGGAATAATGTCCAATGGATACATTCAAATATTCAAAAGTTTTATTCTAAATATTTTCCACATGAGAACACTTTTTGAAAGTCTGAAAAGTAAAAAATAAATGTGCTTCCTATTCTATATACACCGCTTCGCAGCATGTTGTTGCTGTTAAGGAGAAGAAGCGGCAAGAGACTCCCCAGCAACACGTCTAACTAAAAATTGTTTTTCTTTATATTTCTTATTCTATTTATATATCAAGCTCTTTTTTGTAAGTTTTATACAGAAATATGTTACGGAATCACTTTTGAAGAAAAGTCTAACTATAAACCAAACGGACGCAATAGTATAATATACTACATAGGTTAAAAAATTGCTTCATTTCATTAGACGCTTTTATTCTAGTAATTAGCTCCGTCTATAATTTTATTTAGTCTTAGGCACCCATGGACAATATCTGACGATTGAGTTTTTGGCGGGAACTGAAAGGAGATGTTGTACTGTGCAGTTTAATTTTCTAAAAATGTGTAAAATTACTTTACAATGAACAATAGTTGTAAGATATTGATCGTTTTTGGATAGTGATTATGTGTTTTTGAGAAATGTGAACCGTTATAGTCAGATGTAGTCTTTTGAGTTGTCACAAGAACTCCGTTGAATGGCACTAGCTGATTACCTACAGTTCAGCTGTGCTACACATAGGCTTAAGAAAATGAAAGAACTAAATGTATATTATAAACTAAGATCTGGCTTAAAGGCCCTAGCTGCCAAGCCATAAACCTAAATAAAAAATATAAGAATAAGATTCGATCGAATGAGCTCGCGTGATTCAATCATTATGGGACGAGAAATCACGATATGCACGAATTAATTTAGCAAATCGCTGTCCATTTGTTTCCGATGTTTTCACTTTTTGCATCCGAACAATGTATGATATATCAATTAAATTAATGTAAATTGACTGTTAAACCGTGTTATCACTTCCTCGGTCTCGATGTTTTATGTCAATTTCGAAACGAAAGAGCGTTTTTATTTATGTAAACTAATATATTTATTTACGTAATGAATAGTTCCAATAATCGTGTTTCTTGTTAGGTGGTGGTCTAGTTCAGAAACGTCGTAGGCTGCGTACGCCGTGACGTGCGTGATCGACGAATACTTTTTATAAAAATGCAGTATTTGTGTCTCTTATACGCCTGAGGCGGCGTCCATACGTCATACCCCGCGTAATTCTGGAACTTACAGCGTAAAATGTCGCGATTTTTACTTCAATTAGATACTAATGTGTGGAACAAGTCTATACACTCATAATATAGTGAGAGAAAAACTTATCCGCGTTATGTTTCCAGTGTGATCAGCGGCGTCTGACGTTGATGGACGCTGGACGCCGCTTTCAGCATCTCTAGTAAACGGCCTTAAATGGTTTTAACGACTTGTGAATGTAGACTGTATCAATGAATATATAATATATAATTGATATAATCTTCAAGTGGGTAAAAACCAGTTTTATGTAAGGCATTGGTCTGTTATAAACCATATATGCAGTATATACTGCGTATGGAGTGACGTACGCGACCGACAAATGCTTATTATGAAAATGCAGAATGAATGAATGAATGAAAACTCTATATTTTTCACTTAAACCTAGACATTTAATATGAATACATATTCATTAGAACAATGGGCGGCCATATTGCTTATAGCGATCTCTTCCAGGCAACCTTGGTGTCATGAAATTAAAAGAAAATTTAATTAATATTTGGTTGTATAACTAAATTAAAACTAATTTAATCGTAATTCAATATAATTAAAGAAAAAACATATAGCGGTCTCACTTAGGCACCATACGCGGCGTCCGTACGTTCTACGCCGCGTCCGTAGTCATTTCCTAACATTCCAACGTAAATATGTTTCGTTTTTACCTCAATTAGATACTACTGTTTGTACAGTTCTATCTTCTTTCTGCTCCACCTACATCGCCAGATTAGTTAAGAATTTCTTTTAAACTAGGTTGCCTGGAAGAGATCGATTTTAGCGATAAGGCTGCCTGTTGTTTTGCCAAGCAGTATTGTTAATAATACATTTTGTTTTTGTTTATTTTGGCGAGCAATAAAGTGTTATCTATCTATCTAATCCTTTCCCAAAGTGGGCGATAACGCCCCCTTGTGGGCGCTGCAGGCCTAAAGGGGCGTAAGAGACCCACAAAAAAATGGGGTCGTTATGTAGAGGCTTGGGGGGCAATTTGTAATTTCATCTAGCTAGGAGAGCTCTCTCTAACTCTCGACTCTCGACTACAACTTGTGAACATCACATCACTAATATTAATTAAAAGATTGCTCAAACTTGGTTCGATATTTCTCTCCGCGTCTGTCTAAATACTGTAAAGTTGCGTTTCAATAATCATTCTCATTGGCAGGTGTAGCCCGTAAGAGTTAACTTAAGACCTTAGCGCGGTCGTGTGCTACCTACTGCGCTTAGGTCTCAAGTTAACTCTTGCGGGCTATAGTAAGTCTCGTTTAGAATGAATGTTTAATCTCCGCTAATATAGCTCACAATAATCAATAAATTACATACTATTGAATACAATGTAAGAAAACTTAACTTATTTGTATTGTATTCTACCTATAGTCCCTCAAGACTATAAGTAGAATACTGAGCCCAGATCACCGTCTTCTATGGGTAAGGTGCCCAGAAGGCTGGCTACGTTTCCTCGCTGGATCGCCATACTGATCCGTTGGCCGAGGTAGGCACCAGCCCTCTGATCACTTGAAGAGTCGATGAGTCGTTTTGATAAATTTTGGTAGAGGCTCATGGCCTCAGGACCCCACGGTCCAAGCGTCTCGACGGCAACGTGCAATACCGTTCGGCTCCAATAGAGCCGGCACGTTAGCGGTGGCAAGCGCCCTCCGTAAGACATCATTCAGGGCGGCGTGGCGTGACCATCTGCCGGCACTGCGGCGGCAAGAAAGACCGTGGTATCCCGGGTCGATTACCTCTATTCCACAGATACATGTGTGTGGTGCACATATGCGAGAACCTAAGCGCAGGTTTATAGCCAAGAATGGTATAAATATATAAATAATATATAAATACCAACCAAAATAATCAATTAATTTAATTTGACGTTTTAGTGGTATTTAAGTAGGTGAAACAATGGGGGCGCTAAAAAATAATTTATTCTCAAAGTGGGGAGTATACAAAATAAGTTTGGGAACTACTGATCTAATGTGTCGAAGTACAATGATACAGTAATAAGTACCTCGGGATAAACTGACCCGCGCTTGTTTCCAGTGTGACCAGCGGCGTCTAACGTTGATTGTCGCTAGACGCCGCTTTCAACACCCGTCGTCGAGCGCGGCCTTGAGTCTTTTAAAATATACTTTATACGACTTGTGAATCTAGACTGTGTCAATGAATATTCAATTTTTACAACAATCTTGAAGTGGATACAAGTGCCAGGTGAAAACCAGGTTATGTAACGCGGTGTTCTGGTAAAAAAGCTAATCGTTAAACAGTAAATAAGTATTGATGTAATACTATATAATTAATCTTTGTATCTAATTCATACATCAAGTATAAGATATTGCTACACGTTACGTTCTATGCCATATGTCAGTCATGCTGTCATATTTGAGACTAGCTTCCGCCCGCGACTTCGTTGAAACATTCTTCATTGGTGCTCCACTCCTATTGGTCTTAGCGTGATGGTATATAGCCTATAACCTTCCTCGATAAATGGGCTATCTAAAACGCTGATTATTTTTTTTAAATCAGATCAGTAGTTTCTGAGATTAGCGCGTTCAAGCAAACAAACCAACTTACCAGCTTTATATAACATATATAAGTATATAAGATAAAACTCTCTCACCGACACCAGACCCTGTCAAAATCTCGCTTCTATTATGTTGCGTTGCAGAGAAATTACTTTCAGCTGTTATAAGCTGTTTAAGTAATTAAAGCTTTTTTAACTATCCCACTGGAACTATTTAATTTTTTGGGATCAAAAGTATATATGTTGACCAGGGATAGTCGGTTCGGAGATTAGCCGGTACAAACAGACAGACAAACAGAGAAACAAAAAATTTGGAAAAAAAAAATAGTTTTATTTCCTTGTTACATCCTCATACATCCCTGACTCGGTTTTTAGAATTTTTTTCATTGTACAGAAATTGACCTCTACAATTTTATTATATGTATAGATGGACAGTACTGTCTGTTCATAAACTGAATTCATTTTCATATTTTTATATCCTACTAGCTGTACCCGGCAGACGTTATCCTGTCTTTAAAAATAAAAATCTAGAACCCGATTACAGCGCCATCTACCGGCACCAAATCTTACTTAAACAGTAGAAAATTATTAAAGTACTTATATCGCTATTAAAAAATAGGGATCGGTGGTAGAGGTATAGGTAGGTAAGAAAAAAAAAAAGAAAAAATATTAGGGGACCCTTATCATTTAGACCGACTCAATATGCCGAAAATTTAATACAAATCGGTTCAGCCATTTGGGAGAGTTTGGTAACAAACACACACGAGAATCTTATATATTAGATGAATGGATAAAGCCTTGTTTTTGACAGTCGATTGATGGGCGAATGACACTCGTTCATGATAAACTTTTTGGTTTTCCAGAGACAATATAATGGCACTGGCAACAGCGACCGCCACGATGGAGTCTTCCCAGACTCGGATCAAGACGGAATCGAGGATCCAGCATAGCTACCAGGAGGTGCAGGTCACCGAACAACGGCAGGTGAAGAAGAAGACCAAGTCTAGCAGGAGGCACAAGGACGAGGGGAATATATCGGTGGTGAGTATTTTGCTCATATATATCTATAATATTTTTACAAGCTACAGGACTCGAATTAAAATGCTGTTGGAATTACTAAAGAATTTATTAGAACTATACAAACACGTATAGCATAGGTACAAAATAACTGGATACAACCAGAATAAACTGCACGATTCAATAACACGCGCAAAGTCCGTCACTATATAGCTTGTCGAATGTATACACCACGTCTTGCTATAGTAGAATTATTTTGTCCTAATAATTCTACTATAGTATCGTAATCGTCGCTTGACTGCCTCACCCCTCCGTTCGGGCATTGTTTTATACTAACTATACAATACAACACTCGACCGCGTGGACTGGGTTTTTCACAATAAACAATAGGCCATTGTCTAATTGCCAATTTTAAACAATGTAAACAAAAGAAGTCCAAATGCGGGAAAGGTAATAAACCAGGTGTGCATTCACTTTGTCGGCGTGTAACAATATTATGAAATTCTAAACAAGCCGTTTCTGTACATTGAAGCGATTACGAAAAAATCAACTGGAATAGACTATATATAAACAATGCAGAATAGGATGCGATTTTTTTAGATCTCTTGTCAAACAGACAAGAAGTCCGCGAGTTCGTCCACGTTTGACATGAAATTCCCGCGGGATTCCCGGGACACAAAGTACCTACTCGCAGCATTGAAACAATTTATGTAAAGTATCGTTTTAGTGAAAATGGCGTCAGAGTAATCTACCGCGATATATACGTCTCTGTGACACTTATTTCTTGCTTAAATCGTCTTAGTACACTCCACGTGTCACTGTCATACAAAAGATCTAACCTAATCATCATTTTGGACTCCCTTCTCATGTGTCTTAACCGTCTAATCTCTCTTTCCAGTCTAAGAGTTCAGAAAAGCTCTACAAGAAGATGAAGGCAGCCTCGGACGGGGAATCGAACCCGCGCTGCGAGAAATGTTCCCGACCCGTGTACGTGATGGAAAGGATCAAGGCGGAAAAGAGGATCTGGCACAAGGAGTGCTTCAGATGTGTGCAATGCAACAAGCAACTAACGTAAGTATCTACCAGATCTGATGACTAATGCATGTGTTGTGCTGACGGCCTACTCGATTGGAAGTGTCTTTTTTATTGCGACGCTCATGGTAAGTGGTGACCGTTGCCTATATGTTTGCAACACCAGTGGCGAAACCAACGCGTTGCCTTCCTTTAGGATAGGATAACAAGAATATGATAGATGCATCAGATAAGAGGATTGGGAACATAGGAACTTAGGGGGGAGGTGTGGGCCATCGTAGCTCTCACTCCTCATTTTGTCCGTGGAGGAACGGAGAAATAATACAATTTCCTGCGGCCGGGCGGTCTGTCGTAAAAGACGACAAAACAACCCACAGCCAGGTGGTAGGGTTTTTATCGGTCTGGATGGCTACCATCCTGGTTAGAGTATGCCACCATAACAACCTTGAGTTGTGTTCCGACAATAGTGGTCAGGTTCGAGTCTCCCTTAAGAGAACAGCAGTGCATTTGAAGCACCTTTGGTTTTGCAAATGTTCATAGGCGATAGTAACCGCTTTCCATCAGGTGGGCCGTCTGTCTCTCTGCTGAATTCGTGCAATAAGAAATTAAAAAAAACTCATCGCACGAAACAAGCCTAATTCAAGACTAACCGTTTCACTCCGTTATTCTGTGACAGCGTGGTATCACCTTGATTGAATCGGCCTTAAATGTATGATCTCAGTGGCAAAGCGTTTGGCTTGACTACTGCAGGCAATAGAGCGTCGAACCGAGAGGCCTCAGTGAACGTTCATTCATTCATCGTTCACAAACCGGTTTAAACCTTTACCTGATGCCCCTTCACGCACTTCTCTGCTGGCACTAGGGACGCTCGTTAGCGTTTAGATAACTCTTTATTGTACACCAATACAAACATGAACTTAAAGACTAAAATTATATCTAGTTATGTACAAAGGGCGGTCTTATCGCTAAAAAGCGATCTCTTCCAGCCAACCCCAGAAATGAATTTAGGTGATAATAGCGATGGATGGTGTTTAGATACATTTAAATAGGTTTATCTTCAGTCTTCGCCTGGCCCTGGGACCATATTGGACAAGAGTCCCGGCAGACCGACAGCAATGGAAGCAGTTGGAGGAGGCCTATGTCAAGCGACACACCGAGCTAAGAGACATTTTATAAAGCATGAGATTAAAAAGAGAAACTAGCTCGGAACAGACGGCTACATCATCATCATCATCATCTTCGGTCTCAGTGCGCGCCCGAACCAATCGTGCAGCGTACCTATACACGGCGTGTCGCTCAATGCAGTCATACCCGCTGGAGAAGTATATATCTTGCTCATATCTTGAAACCCGCTCAATGAATCACACAATGAAAAACATGGCTAAGTCAGTTGTTTCAACAACTCACTGCACTTGCCAATAATCCATTGTTACTTACATGTGTGTTTATTTTAACACCGCAAACGAAACCCGACGACACAATGGCGGCATCTTAGTTGAGTCGACCATAGTTTTTGACGGAAATAGATATACATAGATACCAGTATACAAAAGAGAAGGAAATATGCATGCATCAAGAATGTGAACTGAAGTATGAACCAGAGATAGGGTTACCATGACTCAAAACCATTGTTCAGCATTATATAATAAAGAATATTCTATTCTATTATAATAATAATAATTAATAACATTATTTTGTATTATAGAGTGGAGACATATCAGAGTGACCACACGACATTATACTGCAAGGCCCACTTTAAGCAACTCTTCGAGCCCAAGCCCGTTGACGATGACGATGAGACTGATGGTATGTATGAATGATTGTCCTATCTATTCGACATTTATATAATCTATTTAAATCAGCAATTGCTGCCATAAACAATAACTTAAGCTGGTTATAGAAACCCAGCTAAAATTCTATTCTATTCTATTTTTGGCGGTTTGGCTCCAACGCTGGCGCTGATTCGGCCAATGTCACAGTAACAGAGAATGTCAGGTGTTGGTTATTGGCAATAACAGCTCGAAAAAGAATTTGATCGGTTTTCTTTCCAGTCGTAACTTCTGTGAACCTAGGGACAACACAACATAAACAGAGTTAATCTAACTACCTTATAAATAAATGTTATTTAATGTTATAAACTTACATAATATATTAACAGATTTTTTATTGGCCAGTGCTAAGAGGAAATTTATGTTGACAGGGCGAGGGAAATCTCCTGGTAAAATATCGTAGAGTGGAATGATAATTTTTTGGCAGTGAAAAAAGATGTGCTCTAAAGTGCCCTCATCTAAACCGCACTCACAAAGGGAATGGTCACGGACTCTACCAGCTAAAATAAATGCTCAGTAAAAGCTCGTAGAACTTAGAGAGAAATGGAGAATAGACAAAAGCAGAATTACAAAACAGATGTATGACAGCAGTGTGAAAATGATAGTTAGATCGTTGGTGGTGAAAGCCCGATCTATGTAAAGTACGCACAAAAGTTCAATGCGCTTCGAGTCAAGTCAATTCCGTGAATTATGCGCAGTTCCAGTCAGGTGTTAAAGCTTTCACCTTACGTTGTGTTGTGCGAAAGAGACGGCATATGAGTCCAGATAGCGGCCGAGCGAGAGCGCAACATTCTTCCCCTCTTGGCTATGTCTGTGAACCATATAATGGTTGTCTACTCAATGATGTGACGAACTTCAAAGACGCATTTAACTTTTATGCGTACTGTAACGGAGGTAGAGTATTATATTAATGTTTAATACCTTTTTATCATTCTGTTGCAGCTACCCCGAAGAAACACCAAATGATCATCTGCGAAAGCAATCCTGTCGAGTTACCACCAGATGTCGTTAGAGGTACCTATACCTAGCCTCATTGTAACAAATTTCTTGGTATGACGAATATTTTCTGATCTTAAAATTTGTTATATAGATTTTACATTTTTCGTGCGTTCAGCAAACAGGCAGCCGGCCCACCTCATGGAAAGCGGTTACTATCGCCTATCGACATTTTGTAACAATAAAGTTACTAATGCTGCTTCCACTCTCTAAAGGGAGACTGGAACCTGGCCACTAACGCCGGAACACAACTCAAGGCTGTTATGGCGCCATGCTCTAGATCAGGGGTGGTAGCCATCCAGGGGCAAACACCCTACCACCTGGCTGTAGGTTGTTTTGTCGCCTCTTACTTTAGGCCTCCCTAATAATTGTATTCTTGGATAAAATATTATGAAATTTTGGATTTTGAAAACTTTTTGTTTCCGGTGTATAGCATCGGACAAGCCGGACCTTGGATTGGAGGAGTTGGCGTCCCTGGACGTGAAGTCGCGCTTCGAGGTGTTCGAAAGGAGGGCAGCTGGAGCTGAGGAACCTCCTCCGCCCACCGAACCCAGGCAGCCGAGGGAGAAGAGTGCTGCCCTACTTTCCAAGCTGGCTAAGTGAGTACTCCTTAAACCGAAACTAGACGTGTAACATTTTGCGTCTTCAAATTGTATGGAAACGTGACACAAAAATTAAAAAAAAAAGATTCGCAACTGTCAAGTGACAAAATGAATCGCAATAAAATTTTAATTTCAAGTTTTACGGGCAATGTACTTGTCTAATTTGAAAATCTGCCCGTAAAACTTCAAGTAAATTTTTTTAGGTATTATTTTTGTTCTTTAGGTTACGAAAATTCGCGTACGCTGCGAAAACTATCGATGATACAGTAAATTAATGTACTACGACTTTTTAGAATATCATTATCTACAAAAAGTGTCGCGACAGCATATGTCTAACTATTATAGTTATGCCATAATAAGTGTTTTTTTTTAAAATTTCAAAAATTTAATTAAAATGCCGCCGGTAGCAAAAGGCTCTTTATTTGTATCTTGGTATTCATCCTTTTCAAAATAAATTACTTCGTATTAAAGACTGATTCAATAACTTTTTGAATTATTCAATTCGGATATCCCATTCGAAAGATATAACGAGTTTAAAAATGTATTAGACCACGTGAGCGTGACGCTTTTTCGTGAGCGAAAAATCGTAAGACCCCGTCAATATAGAAGTTTCACTTAAAAAAAAAACAATCTTAATTGTTCAAAAATATTTTTTTGGAATTAAGAATCCACTATCGTATAAGGCCCCCGGTATGGAAATTTTATGATGAGTGATATATAAATATATATAATATCAGCCCATAAATGTCCCACTGCTGGGCTCAGGCCTCCCATTATAGGGGGAACGGACGCTTGACGCTATACCCGCTTGTCCAAGGCGGCTTGGCAGGTTTGACACATCGGTTATCTCGATGTGCAGGTTGCATCACGATGTTTTCCTTCAACGTTGTTAGCACGTGGTAATTGAAACAATATGCATATAAGATCAGAAAATTTACAAAGCAACGTTACATTAAGGACTCACAGCGACCACGTTCAAGATCGCGATTTTTCCCGTTCCACTTGCTTGCCAGTGTTACAACCATAACCCAAGTGGAACGGTTATACCTACTGACTGACCTATTGACATGGGCCGTTGTGAGCGTAGTGTGATCGCCTTGTGGAACGGCTAACGGAGCATTTGGGCGTTATGAGCTACTAATGGAACGCGCTGTAAGTGGTGCATGCGTTTTGTCCTGAATCGATGAGTGATATAATACAAGCCTAGTTCAAAATTATTACTGTTTCTTTTGAACCACACCTGTATTACATTGAACAAAACAAAAAAATATTCAAAGCGGAGATAAGAAGGGTAGACACGGAGATATCTTGAAATACAAAAACAATTTATTAAGACAAATGTTACGCGACGTCCATCACAGCAGCTATGAGAACCATAGAGTATATTAATATCACGTCGACAATCGTCATAGATATGATCCTAGCAACACTATGAAGTAATTGCATTTTAGCAATGATGTAATATTATTGTTTTGTAGGGTAGTTTTCATAGTATTTTAGTATAAAAGGCGGTGTGGCGTGGCGTGTAGACGGGGTTCATTGCTTACTGTGCGGTGTGAATGGTCACACCAAAGGCTGAACAATGAAGGGGAAACCCTGCCCAAATAGTTATATATATTTGGTATATATGGTACTTAATTACCCATTACTCTACAAGGCTGTTACACAAATTTAGTGCTATACAGTTCTTACAATTTTTATCTTCTTTTATACGTGCAGGAATGGAGAAAGAATACATTTTTCCTGCGGCCGGGCGGCCTGTTGTAAGAGGCGACAAAACAGCTTACTTGCTTACCGAGATGAGTTTTAGTTAAACAACTATCATGTTTCTGTCAGACGCTCTGATATAACTTATATGATTTAAAATAAGTATATAGTAGAATTAGATGTCACACAGAATGACTGTTTTGTCAGAAAATGATTAATTATAATGATTTTCACGATACATTATCAAAAAGTTAAGTCCAGTTACAGCATATTAGTAGAAGAAAATGCAATTATCTGAATTTTTGTCTGTCTGTCCTAAGGTTTTTGTCGAAGCTCGGACGAGGCACAGCTAGTCTTGTAATAAACCTAAAACATCTTTTGTTCCATTCACACTCGTGTATAATGTAAAATTAATTAACGAAAAACAGTTGTTACCCAGATTTATTTTAACACGGTTTCTATGACTTTACTTACTGACGAACTCGGCGCAATAAGTAAAGCCATAGAAACCGTGTTATATTACGGGACTCGAAATAAAATGCCGTTGGAATTGTTATAGAGTTTATTAGAAGTATACAAACACAGGTATAAATATAATCGAACACAACAAGTCCAAATGTAATGCAGAAGGTCGTAATGGGGATTGTTCACAAAAAATTTCCCTCTGATTTTATATTTTTATTACGTAAAATAGGGTATTTTAAGATACTAATTTGAATATTTTTGTATTTTAAGCGTTAGTTTCTTTATCATTCGATTTTAAAATTATTTCTCCGATGACGTCATAAGGGACAAGTTTACATTGATATCTTTGCCTAGAAAACTAAAATAATAAAAGTAAGTTTTATCTATCCTAATCATAGTAATCTGTGCTACTATTTAAATGTCACTGTCATTACTCATTACGTATCGTGATCATTTTAGTGTTTTTTTGTCGCTAGGCTTATAATTTTTCAAGTAAAGGTCAAACTCATTTCTTACAAAATACTAGAAGATCGTACGTTTTTTGGAATTTAACTAGACAGAAATGATTAGGCACACTATTCCTCGAAATGGTTTTTCAGATAGCTAGATTGAAAAAAAGTGAACAATCCCAATTCAATAAAACGCGCAAAGTCCGTCACTAATAGATTACCGAATTTACACGCGTCTCGCCTTGATCGTGGTTCTCGCTCGACTGCTCCCACCGTCAACAGGTCATCGTTTTATATTGTGAAAATGCAATGTGCCCGTATCATAGTCGACGTAACCCGAACACCAGGCTAATGAGTCGGGCATAAATGAGTACAATAAAACAATGGGATGTTCTCTAGAAACATATGCCAATAAATAAGTAAACAAAAGATCATAAAATAATTACAATTAGTTCAAATGCCGACAGCTGATAAAATGTTTGTTTTCAGATATGCAGTTGGATATTGCTTTTGTCGGGACCTGAGTTGTAACATTATTGTTCTGAGTGCAGGTTGTACTAAACAGTGTTACACGTGACGATGGCAAGCTTCCCAATAGAAGACTTGTGATTTCCTTCCAGCATATCAAGTTTTTAGTTGGCAATAATATACAGTGAACAAAAAATAGAATCTAAAAACCCAATTCTTCCAAAGCGGTTGCTATGTAGTCTCTTAAAAAAAACAAATATAAATTGCGAACATAAAAGAAAAGCGTTTGATCTTTTTTGATCAAAATCTATTTCTCGATTTTGTACTTTATATATTTTAGGAAAGAGTTCTTTCTAAACTTTCATAATTTGTTATGTATGACGTCATAGGGATGATAGTTTAATAAGTCTTGATCGTTTGTAGTGAATGTTTAATTTAAAGCATTTATTGAAGTGAAACTTCTATATTAGGATTTTTTCTGTCACGAAAAAGTGTTACGGCCACGTGAAGAGGTGGCATAATTTTAGAGTAGACAATGAATGTTTTTTTTTGTTCCGGATAGAATTCAGTTTTTTTTGATAAAACAAATATGTTTATTTATATAAATATTTTTTAAAAACGTATTACCTAACGTAACCAAAGAAAACCGTAACCGTAAAACTTAGAGTAAAATTTTGTTGCAATTAGTTTTTCTACTTGTCCGTTGCCATTCGTTTTTCTACTTGTCTCTTGCGATTCGTTTTTTCACTTTTCCGTTGAAGTTTTTTTATGTCGAATGAAAAGTTATTGTGTGTTTACTACTATTGCCACAGATTTATGGTAGCGTTCTGAAGTAAGATTGTAAAATAAAAATACAAAAAAAAATTGCTTTATGGTCCAAAACATAAAATATCTTTTTAACTTTCATAGATCATTTGAGGCAATGTAAATGATAATTTTTATTACTTCAAAATACATAGAAATTAGTTTAATTAAGAAAATTTAACATTACTAATTAATGTCTACCTTAAATCCTTAAAGAGTATAAGTAGAAAAATCAGCCTATATCATAGAACTCAATGGGCGAAATGCCCAGACGGCCGGCTAAGTTCACTGGATTGCCATACTGTTTTGTTTTCTGAGGTTGGAACCAGCCCTGATACTGACAATTGGTTATTTGGACAACGTTATTCCAATATTATACGCTATTTTATTAGTTGTATTAGGGGGCTTCAGAAATGGAAGGGGATGTATGGATCAAGTTTTCTCGCTCCGAAATATCGTGGAGACGCAGCTGGTTATGGACTGGAAGGTTTTCTATGGTTTTGTGGATCTAGAGAAACATTTGATAGGGTTGTGCGAAAGGACCTCTGGGACATATTGCCCGGATATGGGTTAATGGCCAATTGCTGCGTGCTTTGCAGACCACTTACGAGGACTATATGGCATGCGTGCGGGTGGACGGCAGCCTGTCACCCTGGTTTGACGTCAATATTGGCGTCCAACAGGGCTGCGTGATGTCCGCTTTGCTGTTCATCCTATATCTGGACAATTGTCTCCAGAGATTAAGATTGATGGATGTTGGGCTGCGGATGGGTGATCTAGTTGTTAGCACTTTGCTTTATGCGGATGATGCCGTGCTTTTAGCCGAATCGCCATTAGAACTGCAAACACTAGTCACAATGATGAAAGATGACTGTCAGGCGACAGGCTTACATTTGAATGCAAAGAAAACAAAGGTTATGGTGTTTCTAATAGAAGAAACCAGAACGAATGCAAGGATAATGGTCGATGATGTTATGCTGGAACAAGTGAATGAGTTTGTATATCTTGGATGTGGTTTTAGCAGAGATGGAAGGTACACCGCTGACATAGAAAGAAGAGTAAATTTGGGGAATAGTGTGAATGGAGTGTTAGGTAAACTTCTAGGCGCCAAGAACCTCAGCCAGAAGGCCCATCTTGGCATACACAACGCGGTGCTGGTACCTACGCTAATGTATGGAAGCGAGAGTTGGGTATGGCATAGAGAGCATGAAAGTAGAGTAAACGCGGTCGAGATGCGAGCACTCCGCAAAATCTGCGGAGTGACGCTCGCGGACCGCGTTCGTAATACCGAAGTAAGAAAAAGAGTTGGTCTGAAAGAGTGTCGGGGTGAAGGTAAGGAAAGGAATGCTCCGGTGGTTCGGGCATGTGGAAAGAATGAATGCTGAAAGAATGACTAAACAGATATACAATGCAAAAGTGGATGGATGCATAAGTTGCGTAAGGCCACGACACACCTTCCATGATCAAATTGATCGTGTACAGTCAGGAGCGTTAAAAACAGACGAGCGTGCATGACAAGAGCTATGAATGTCAAAGAAGCAAGTGAGGTGTGTAAGAATAAGCCTGTATGGCGCTCTGTTGTGCGTGCCTATCCCGCATGGGACCTGGTGAAGTAATGTATGTATGTATGTATGTATTTTATTAGTCTACTCGTTAATGCCCTTCATATATAGTTTTATAAAAATCCTATCGACTCCGTTAATCTGTCACATTTTCATAATTTTCTTGATGTGGAAAGTAGTATTTATCGAAAAAAGAAAAAAACAGTTTTTGGCAAGACTCCACTACTGCTCCATATTTATCAAAGACGTTTCAATGCTTCATTTGTTTATTTGTAGTCCTTATGTCATATGCTCCCTAATTTTGGCTTTGTATTAATATAAATTAATGGGATTCTTGAGCCAAATGTTCGGATCATTACGTACGATGAATGTTTCGAGTCATTTAAAATTTGGCTCGGACATATTCAGTGAAATCGGTAATTTATCTGTTTACATGGCTTATTTATGGTTTGGCTTGTTTTAGGTAGCTTTAACTTTGTTTCAAAAGAATTATTTTGCTGTTCTTCATAGATAAAGTATAAATATTTCGGCATTTATTCTATTCATTCTATTCATTTTTGGGATCAAAAATATGGAAAAAAATATGCTGCTGTATCCAAATTGCCCCAGACTCCAACAAAATCTTATTTAGAAGTGTAGTTGTAAAAAGGCAATAAGCAAACAGACGTATTGTGTTCCCGTTTATTGTGGATAATAAAACTAAAGTATCATAACTATTTATTCCTACTAAAATCCTCTTGCGTCATAGGGATCGGCGTTCGAATGTTCTATTTTTAAATCCCTTGAGAACGGCTGCTTACTATCAAACTTTGAATTCTACTACTAAACAGAAGCGTTTAATATACACTGCTTGTTTTGTTTATAATTTTAATAACGCCGTCTCTACAGACCCATCAATGGACGAGACAGCAATCGATACAATAATATTACTTTAGAACTTATCCTATTTCCGTAGTACGCAGATGTTTTTTCATTAGAACTTTTAAAGACCATAAACTGTTACGGTCAATGAAATTAGTTTTATTGTAAATTGAACCGTATTTGGTATTTTTAAAAGCTTTATGTGATTTTTGTAACGGTAAATGTAAGTTTGTATTCCTTAAGCGCTGGTTACCATCTCATTACATTATAGAATTCGTTCCGATTCACACGATACGAAATTCAAAAATATTTTAGTCTGCTTGCCACTGTCATAGTTAACACGTGTTAAGTTTAAAAAAAGTTTTTTTTGTTTGATCACTCAATTAATCATAGCTTTCATAAAGTCTAGGTTTTAGGCCTTTAGTTTCTTAATTAAGTGAGGTAAATAATTATTAGTGCAGTTTGATTCAAAGTTATTTACGTGAAGCCGACAGTAGTCGAATCATTTCTGTCTTGCAAATTGGATTAATCAACCAAAGCGATCCATATAAAGAAACTTCAATGTTTCAATGCCATTGAATACCGCTGGACCATTCCGTTTCTTCCTTTCAATCATCACCATTAGAATTTGTCAGTCGTTATTTTGTAATATTATTCGTGTGGTATTTTGAAAAACTATCTCCAAATAAGTGTACTTTAAACCTTCAGGGCCAAATCTTAAACTATGCTGAATTTTAAAAATGTCACGGAGTCTCAGCCGATTTTGATGGAAGCTGAAGTGGTCACATTAGATTAAAAAAAAACAATTACCTTTGCCGGGAATCGATTCGGTTGATTTTAAAAAATAACCCCACCTGTATTATTATACCAAATCATAGTGCAGCTTGTAAGGATTGATTTCTATAAAGGAATGTCAAACTTCAAACTAAGGGAATTGAAAAAATCATAGACATAGGTTTCATACTTCAGTGGAAAAAATATGTTCCATTTTCCGTACATTAATTAGACTTAAAGTTGTCATTTGACCTCATTTTACGATTTGATTGATTGGGGTAAAATAACGTGAGTTTCGAATATTAATTTGTTGTTGCCTTTAAAAAATAGAATTATTTTCATAATTTCCATGTTGAACAAAATGAGCCGGGGTTTAATTAATGTGATTTCGTAAAAATACAGTTTGCGTTTGTAGGCCGAACGGAACCCTCTCCTTCGTAGACTGCAAATCTCGTGTGTAACTCTTTTTTGTCATCTTTTACCAAGTCCTTATTTTATATCGCCTCGGACCATCGGCGGTCGTCTATGGGGGCCCGGCTCTGCACGCACCTTCCATCAGGAAGGCGTTGAGATGCCGGACGCCAGACTACCTAGTAAACCTACCAGCGTTTCTCTGCGTCTTTGTGCCACGATATGTGTGTCACGATGGAGTGCCCCTGAGAACAGGGCATTCAGTGTGACCAGATTTTATTTAACGAATCTACTGCTTGTGGAGGTTAAAACTACTGAATTCTACCAAAAGAGAACAAGAAAATCATAAAAATCCACTAGATTTTTTTGTTGTCGTGTTACAACGTAAAAAATGAATGTTTTGTTGATTAAACGATAAAATAATAAAAATAACAAAAAACCACCATTAATTAAAGAAACCAAGGGTTTTTTAATTAAATTTTACAATTTCATTTTTATAAAAACTTTGGTTTCTTTAAATATTTAAATAAAAATTACATTACATTACACATTTTAACGTAAGTAACTTGCATACCTGAGAAGTGTGTGTGTGTGGTATTTTTTTGAAAGATGGAGTAACAGTGGTGTAACAGGTGACGCTAGTGAAAGCAAGAACTAAGAAAGGTTTGCTAAAGTGGTTTGGGCGATACATTGATGTTAAAAAAAAACGATGCATCGCAGGAACAAGCGTCAAAAGTGTATGTATATGGTGATAAAAAAACATCGTTCACAAAATCGATATATCGTTCATAAACATCGATGTTTTACTTTTGAAAACATAGATATCCTAATATCGATGTTTTTTATGTGCGATGTTGCATCCCTAGATATGCCAAAAAAGCTTTAGAATGACTGAAATGCGTGAATTCTACTAAAATCTACCAAATAATTTTTACATACTAAATTCTGCTGCCTGTACCTATACCTCAAAATCTACCAAAAAGTAGAAATCTACTAAATTTGGTCACGCTGAGGGCATTCCACGTCCTTGGAGTCCTTCGCCGGGGAAGTACCCGACCTCAACTCCACTACGTCATTGGGAGGAGGTGGGCGAAGAGGCGCTGCGACCTCCTCTTCGCCGTCGGCGACAGGAGTCAGCTAGCTCGTCCTCCTCTCGGCCACCTCCTTCGGCATTTTCTCTTGCTGTGCAGCACGCCCACAACATTGCGTAGCGAGAGCTCACAACTTTTGGTGGACGTTAGGTCGTGTCTTTGTGAACCCATGCGGTTCACTCCTCTAGTGTTTGATCTTTTACCAAGTCTGTATTAAGCCCATTTGACAGTATTGTACAATTATTATTCTAATATTTTTATTATTATTTCAGGTTCAAAGCTAAGGGCATGGATATCGGCGTGTCTGATGAATATTTAAACGGCGTTGAAATCGAGGAGAGCGCCAGCGAGCCGGAGGATGAGGAAGGTATGTAAATACACGCTACTTGGGTTCTGCGACCAATATGACAAAAGACGGAACCATTATGAAATTGCCTTGTCCGTCCGTCTTTATATATCAGTAATTATTGTGAAATTGGCGAGTCTAATAAGTGAAATTCGTCTCGTTGTGAAATCGTGAGAAAAACTTATATAAGGGAGGTGAATTTATTGGTGTTTGAGTTTAGCGATATATTTTACGAGTTATTTATAACCGTTAAAACTGTTTTTGATTTCCGAACCAAGTTTGAATAAATGTGAACAAAATTAAAATGCACAACAATGAAAGTATTTCTGTCACTCTTGATTATGAAGTGTGATTTGTGTTTGGGAATAATAATTTACTTACGACCTATTTATAACCACTAAGGCTGGTGTGCACCGACTTTTAACCGATGGTTAAAATAATCGGTGCACACCAGCATAAAAGTAGCGTGCTAGTAAGTAGCGATATATTAGCTCCCAGGCGTAAAATTATGGGACAGAACCACCCCCCAAATTGTCACAAAATTATGGTTGTAGAACTTCAGAAATACCTTTTTACTGGAATTTACTCTTTCTTCTTGTATTCTTCATTATACTACTGTTTAAAAATAGCAGTTGTGTTGGACTTCTTGCAACATTCTTCGAATTACTAAACCACTTCGTCCTTCTATTACGTGACCAAGAGAGGTATTCAGCTGACGGCATGTTTAAGCTTAATATTAGTAGTAAATTCACGAATATGAGGTCATTCAGTAGTTTGTTGAGAAGAAAAACAACATTGTTCCACAGACGAAGACTCGGTCCTCAGGAAGTCGTACAAGCATACGGCAATAAAGAGCAGCCCGTCTCGTTCTGTAACATGAGCGAGATTTTGGGGAAATTCGAGAGCGGCCAACACACCGCCAACAACGAGAGGCACCGTGAAAGGAAACAGGAGATACAGAACATACGCAGCAGACTCTTCATGGTGAGCTCACGGCTGGTTTATAAAAATGATTAATTTTCAGATTTATTCGATTAGAGGTGAACGCTTGGATGATGATAACAAAACGCTTCTTTGCTTCAATAACGTGACATATCCCAATACTCACTTATTTCACTCACTCACTATATTTTGCTAAATTTATCATATTATCACAACTTTCTCATATATTTCAAAAAGCTTAGTAAATTGACACTAAATTTAATTGTAAAATGAATATAAAAAAAATGTAAAATATGTTTGGGTAAAATCTTTTTTTGAAATTTTAAAAGTGGCGTACTGTAAATTTGGGTTTTTCAAGATACCACGTTATTGAAGCAAAGAAGCGAAAAGATCTAGGCCCAAATCCGTCTATATGTGGAGTATTGCTCCCGTCTCTGTGTTGGAGCAGCAGCCAGTTGCTCCCACTTGACTCCTTTCAGCAGTCCGAATTGTATATGATCCCGGTTAGAACCTTTGAGTCTCAGAAGAGTTCTACCGTCTGTACTATGGGGATGTTCTGAGGAGCTGTTTGGTTTGGTACGTCGCCATTTTACCACCGCATTGCTCGCCGGCGACTGGGAGTCCATCCACATTTTCTGGACACCTGGAAGTTATCCACTGTACGTGGTGTTTGTTTTTACATACCATACGTGAGAAAGTTGTGGACTGAACGGTTTTCTCAGAGCGCTACAATATGGGGCTCTTCAAAAAGGGCGTAAACAGATATCTGAAGTCTCAACGAGGTAGGCAACGCATCGGCTCCCTTAGTGTTGCAGATGGCCATGGACGACGGACTTGCAATTAAATGGACCCGTCTGCCCGTTTACATTAAAAAGCAAATTACAAGCAAACATTAAAAAAAATGTAATTTTAAGGTTTGATTTTCTTTTTCTGTTTTCTTTTCTAATGTGTATTTTTTTCAGGGTAAACAAGCTAAAATCAAAGAGATGTATGAACAGTCAGTTCTGCAAAGTGAACAAGGTAAATATATATATATATATATATAGTAGTGTTTCTTGTTACCAAGACTTAACATATGCTAATTACAATTAATTTGATAAACAGCAAGGGATTTGCAAAGGCAAAAATGAGTCTATATCGTAAGGGAATTGTAGCCATTTTGTCAAAAACGAAAGTCCTATCCCTATTAATATTACAAATGCGAAAGTAACTCTTGTCTGTCTGTTCCGTTTTCAAGTGAAAACTACTGGACCAATTTGGCCGAAACTCAGTATATTATATATGCCCGGATAATGAGATAGATTATGAAATAGATTTATGTAAAGCTAATTTTGGTCAATTTAGTCATTTTGGTCGATTTAATAATTTTAATCATTTTAGCCATTTTAGTCAGTGTAGTCATTTTGGTCAAACCTGCATTGACGCCTGAGGTTTAAACAAGAAGCACGCACTAGAGTTTGGGTAAATCCGAGTTTACTATATTGCGAAGTTGACAAATTAGCAAATGGCCCAGCTAGGCGTTTGCAGGGGGAACCCTGACACCTGCCGCAGATGACATTAGTTAATACATGCACAACTAGATGGCGCTGACTAATAATTATACATAATATTGTTTAGCACATATTTCATAGTAACCTTTTTGTATTTTACTCATACTTCAGTACAATAAACCAGTCTGCACATCAGTCATAACTGGGTTTCACAGAGTACCTTATATATACTGGTATAGAGTCAACAGTCATAATATATATACTAACGCACTCTATCGTATACGCATTATTCAACGGCAAAACCATCCAGGGGTCTAGTGTTATTTTGATTTTTATTAGACTTTTGGAAATTGCGGAGTTATAATTTAACTCCTGCAATTCCAAAGCCTTTCCAAAATGTTTATTTGTTAGTAATAAACAACATTTAGCGTAGCGTGTTTATTATGTTTCCTTTTATTAAAATATTCAAGCATACATTTTCATCATTTGTATCCACATCTAATCTGGTGCCGTTAAGATGGTGTACTTACAAGTTTACCATATCTGGCACACAACAACCTCTTTAGAAGAAGCCATAATCCAAGTCATCAGAAAACAAATTGTTAGGCAAATTGGTGTTCAGGGTACATGCGTAAGTCCAACGTGATCACAGAACACTAGTAAACGTGATAAGCGAAGTCTTTGGAGTCCAGGAATCAAACAAAGTTATCGAAAAATAATCAAAACACAAACAAAGTACATATGTTCACGAATGTAACTTGTATCAGTCGGAATGTCATTTTGGTTTTGACATAATTGACATCTTTGAAATAAGTTTTTGGTAAATCGACAATTCATCTAAAATATATTAATTAAAGTTAAAAAGAGCTTTATAATTTGAAAAAGGTGAGGACTAGAATTTACACACTTTAAAATATATTTATTAGCTGATATGGCTTGCAAAAACATAAAAACATATCAAATATTTCTTAAACAAGTATTAAAACAACTGCGTATAAAGAAACATATTATATTCATTCATTTGGTGATTAATTTGAGAACAGTGACATCTACTGCAATACCTACCTACTAATAGAACACAAAAAAATCTCCAAGAAAAAATATTTGTACTGACTGTTAGGACACTGCTGGGTTTTAATTTGGTGTAACTTGGTCGTTCAACACGCATCCCTTGTGACACTATGTCACACCTCATGGACCCGTTAAAGTGTGACGTAATTTTTGACCCCTTTAATCTTTACGGTGTACTTGTTTCTAGAAGTAGAATTAAAAATAAGTTTCTCTATGGTTTTAATTTTAGCGATGACATCAGCTGAGAAGATAGCCAAAGAACTCGATTTGGACACCGAGAAGGCGAGGTCGATAAAGCAGCGTTTCGAGAATGGCGAAGTGTTCAACGACGAGAACCAACCACCCAGGAACAGGGAGATAGAGGACAGGGCGCTTTTCAATGAGGGTGAGATTGTGGCTTTTTTCTAGTTTTTTTAATATTTTTATTGCAGGAGTTCAGCAGATAGGCAGACGGCCCACTTGATGGAAACCCATTACCATCGCCTATGACATATATAACACTAAAGATGCAACAACAAATGCGCTGCAGCTCTCTTAAAGGAGACTGGAACCTGGTCACTAATGTCGGAACACAAATAAAAGTTGTTATGGTGACATACTATAGACCAGGGGTGGTAGCCATCCACTCGGGCAAATACCCTACCACCTGGCTGTGGGTTGTTTTGTCGCCTCTTATGACCGTCTTTCTCCATTCGTGCACGGATAGAATAGTTTTATTTCTGGATATAATATTTTAAGATATTCATAAGTCAGTCGTAATCGGCTCCCGGTTTCATTTCTCTCTTTCTATTTTGATATAAATAAAATCATTCTCACTCTTTTCTTTCACAATAACGCAATTATTTTGGGTTGGCATAATATCGAGCCTTTACCGCCATTTTATCGTAAGCGACATTTAGACCTACGCATATTTTTGCTTGTAAACGTGTTTCAAACTATTATTTTGTTTAATGTTCCGGCATCAGTGACCAGGTTCCAATCTCCCTTTAGAGAGCAGCAGCTCATTTGTAGCACCTTTGGCGTTGAATTAAAAAAAAAACTTGTTATTAATCACAATCAATACCCTATATCACTCAGGAATAATGTAGCTTTCCGCTGGTGAAAGAATTTTCAAAATTGGTTTAGTACATCAAGAGATTAACCCCTACGTCACAAACTCACAAACATTACCTCTTTCTAATATTAGTATGTTTGTTTCTTAAATAAATATGGATTTAGACTGCACTTTTTCTCCGTGCAGGAACGGAGAAAGAATACAATTTCCTGCGGCCGGGCGGCCTGTCGTAAGAGGCAACAAAACAACCCACAGCCAGGTGGTAGGGCATTTGCCCGACTGGATGGCTACCACCACTGGTCTAAAGTATGTCGCCATAACAACCTTGTGTTGCGTTCCGGCATTAGTGACCAGGTTCCAGTCTCCTTTAAGAGGGCAGCAGCGCATTTGTAGCATCTTTGGTGTTGCAAATGTCCATAGGCGATGGTAACCGCTCTCCATCGAGTGGGCCGTCTGCCTGTCTGCTGACCTCCTACAATAAAAAATAAAAAAAAACTTGTATCAAATAATAATTTCGAATAACACTCGCAGGTATCGCGAAGAAATCGCGTTCGATCTTCTTGGAGTTGGATGCGAATGCTAAAAACATGCCCCCCACCTCCCCGCCGCCCAACGAAGTACCCAAACGCAAGGAAATGGTGAGATTTTTCTATTTATTTAAGTGAAACTTCTTTTAGAATCTTTGTGATTTGAAAATCGACGAAACGTAAAAATGACACTAAAAATAGATAAATATAAAATTCAACCTTATTTTATATTATATAAAGGAATTATATTTATACTAGCTTCTGCCCTCGACTTTGTCCGCGTGGAATAGTTACTTTGTGGCAAACGCTAATTTCTGTCACTTAAGATTTTGACAGCGGAAGCTCTTAAATCTTGATTTTGAAACATTCTTCATTGGCGCTCCTCTCCTATAGAGTCTTAGAGTGATGATATATAGCCTATAGCCTTCCTCTATGAATGGGCTATCTAACATTGAAAGAAATATTTTCAAATCAGACCAGTAGTTTCTGAGATTAGCGCGTTCAAACAAACAAACTCCTCAGATTTATATATTACCATAAGATTCGGCTTGGTTGAAGACTGAGCAGTAGTCGGTCGAATACCGTGAAAAGGAAGACGAATATGCTTAGTACCTGTAATGAATACATTGATTTCCAATTTTTTTTATGCAGGAGCGCAGCAGACGGACAGACGGCCCACTTGATGGAAAGCGGTTACCATCGCCTATGGCCACTTGCAACACCAAATGTGCTGACCACCAAATGACTGGAACCTGGCCACCAATGCCGGAACACAACCCAAGGTTGTTATGGCGTCATACTCCAGAGCAGGGGCGGTAGCCATCCAGTCGGGCAAATGCCCTACCACCTGGCTGTGGGTTATTTTGTCGCCTTTTACGACAGGCCGCCCGGCCGCAGGAAATTGTATTATTTCTCCGTTCCTGCACGGATAAAGGATCCATTTGTGTGTGTCTGTTTGTTCAGTCGTTCGTGCCCAAGGACGTGGTCCGCGCCGCCGACAAGGTGGAGGATGTGAAGATTGAGACCTCGGACATCTCGGACAGGTTCCGCTTCTTCGAGACCTACAAGCCGGAGGCGAAGCGGAAGGAGTTCCGCATGACGCCGCCCAGGCAGCCGCAGGTGGGTGCACTTCCTAAACATCACAGACAGGCTGGCGATCTACCTGGTGGAAAGTGTCACAGTCGCCTATGGACACTTGCAATACTGCCAATGTGCTGCTCGCCGCGAAGGGGATCGTGGACCTGGAGTACAGCAGGCAGGCTGATGCCCAACCTGATGGAAAGTGGTCACAGTCGCCTATGGACATTTTGCCAATGTACTGTTCGCCGCGAAGGGGGATCGTGGACCTGGTGTAAAGCGGGCAGGCTGATGACCTATCTGGTGGAAATTGGTCACAGTCGCCTATGGACGTTTTGCCAATGTACTGTTCGCCGCGAAGGGAGTGGGGGCATATGTGACCTGTAAGTACAGGCAAGGCAAGGGCTGATAGCACCTGTGGAAATGGTCACAGTCGCCTATGGACATTTTGCCAATGTATGTTGTCGCGAAGGGGGAGTGCGGATGATGACCTGTGAAGTACAGTCCTATGGACTTTTTACTTTGGCGAAGGGGGTGGACTTAGTACAGGCAGGCTGATGACCTACCTGGTGGAAAGTGGTCACAGTCGCCTATAGACATTTTGCCAATGTACTGTTCGCCGCTATGGGGATCGTGGACCTGGAGTACAGGAGACAGGCTGACGGCCCACGTGGTGGAAAGTGGTTGCAGTCGCCTATGAATTCGCTAAACTAAAGGTACTAACTATAAACTGCTGCTGGCTCCGTTGGGATTGTAACAACTCAAGTTGTCATGGTGGCTTATCCTAGATCAGGAATGGTAACCATCCAGACGGGCGAATACCCTACCACCTGGCTGTGGGTTGTCAGCCTACCTGGATTCAAGATTCGTAGTTAGTTCTTTCTCCATATCCGCTTGGTTAATTGCCACGAAGAGTTTTAAATTTTAATTTAAAAAAATTAACTAAGCCAATAGACAAGCTACTCCCATGAATGTTGAGGAACAGAATAGAATAGAAAACACTTTATTGTTCACCAAAATAAACAATTACAGAACCAATAATTATAATAATTTAACGGCAAAACAAAAGGAATATTCTTGATCAAAATGTTTGCTAGCCAAAAAAAAAAAAAATTTTTTTTGGTCATTTGTCCTTACAATAATGAAGCTAGTGGTTAATTATTAGCATTAGCGTTACGAACTTCGCATGGATTCGAATCCTGGTGGTAACAAGCACCGCTAAGGCGGTTTTCTGACCGAATGTACATATTGTTATATGCTGACGATGAAGGCATACGTTATGATGAGACCTACACATCGGAATAACCGATGTGTTAACCAATCTTTCAAATCTGCCAATCATACTCATTCATTCACCTTAAACTCAATCAAAAATTCATCAAAATTTTACTCATGGCAATCGAAAACTTGCGATTAGTAAAATTTTGACATTACTTGTATGGAACTTATGTTAAGTTTTAACCAATAAGTACGTGAGTGAACGGTGGGTTAGATATAAGAAGAGGCCATTAGACAACTGTTCAGGGTGTGCTGTCCATTCCTCCTAAAACTGGAGTGGCCTACGCCCAGCAGTGGGGTGTTAGGGGCTGCTATTATTATTAATACAGTAGACGATTTCTTCGTTATAAACTATTTCTTCCAGATCTTTAATAAAGAGGAAATATTTAAAAATAAATATATTTGTTTTTAGCGTCCAAAGTCCCCATCTCCTGAGGTGTACCACGAGCCGAGCGTGGTCCGCAGCGAGGACAAGGTGGTGGACACAGGGCTGGCAGCCAACAGGCACACCGCCTCCAGAATGATATCGGTCTTCCGCCAGATGGAGGAGCAGCACCATCAGCCGGAGGAGCCTGTCGGTGAGAGAGATCCGCCACACCTACACTTAACACTTATAAGCCTTACACATTCTCGCGAGAAAAGAACTCGTGAACCCGTTCCATATTCTCGTTTCTCACATACTCGCGAGATTTTTTTTTTTATAGAATGTGTTCACCAGACAATCAGACGGCCCACTCGATATAAAGCGGTAAACATCACCTATGGACATTTGTAGCACCAAAAGTGTTGCCGCTTTTTAAAGGGAGACTGGAACCTGGCCACTAATGCCGGAACACAAATCAAGGTTGTTATGGCGGCATACTCTAGAGACTCTAGACCAGAGGTGGTAGCCATCCAAACAGGCCAAAAATACATACCTGTGGGCTATTTTGTTGCTTCTTACGACAGGCCACAGGAAATTGTGCTCTTCCTCCGTTCCTGTTCGGAGAATGTGGAAGGACATTAATACAATAAATTTCTTAATTCTTAAAATTACATGGCAACAATGTTATGTTATGTTGTACAGCATGAGACGTCATGAACTTCAATGATATGCCATTCCAAAATTATTTATTAAGTTTCTTAGAAGTGATATCCTTTTTCAATGCAGTCTGCATGTTTTAGGAAGCATGATCAAAAATTTTCTAGTACAATAGTAAACTCACTAACATTAATTTAAAAAAAAATATCAGTTACGAATTTCGAAATTTCACAGTGAACTGCTATACAATGTGTATTTATTCAGCAGAAATAAAAAATATGTAAATAGAAAGAGATAGATGTATATATAATATGGTGGAGGTTGACCCGCGGGGTAAGCTCTGGTTACATATATACCGGTTTTCAGCCAAATCGGTCCAGTAGTTTTTGCTTGATAACGGAATAGACAGACAGACAGAGTTACTTTCGCATTTATAATATTAATAGGGATGGTATGATTGTTTCCAGGTCCGAAGCCGCTGAAGCGCTTCACGCCCCCTCCCCCCGGGGAGGCGAACCGTCACACGGGGGAGACTTCTTCGGAGGAAGAGGAGTACTCCTCCGAGGAGTACGAGGAGGACAGCGAGGAGGAGCGCAGGAGGCTCTACCTGGAGGCACGGCAGACGGACGAAGCTCTCAAACAGGTAGGTTTCTCCCCCTCCACCCCCTGGGGCGTCCAGCCGTTACGCAGGAGAGTTCTCTGAGAATGAGGAGGAGTATTCCTCTGAAGATTACGAGGAAAGGAACGCCAGAGGCCCATCAGAAGCACCTAAACAGGTAGGCATATTATATGCATATCTTTCTTCCTCACGAGGAAACCAGCTGTTATACAAGAGAGTGTTCTGAGTATGAATAGGAGTGTACCTGTAAAGAGTGCGAGGAGGACAGTGGAAAGGAGGAAGAGTGCAGGAGGCTATTACTGGAGGTACACCAAAAGGATGAAGTACTCATAAAGGAAGTGGATCCTCATTTTCTAGAACATTCTTTGGTTGTCACGTGTTTAATTATTTGTTGGTGAAATCTTCTAGAACAGTCTCTAATATTTGTATTAGGGTCATGCCAATCAATTAATGATCTGTTACAAATATCCATGCTAAGATCACTGGAATTGGTTGCCATCAATCTTCTTTGGAGAAGTATGGAAGGTATATGGTAGTTTTCTGTCTCTTTCAACTTCTCCCAATTATTGGTGGTCCCGACAACACCATCTTATCCTTTCATATTCCTCGATGCTCGTTCCATGTCTACTCTACTAATCTTCTACTCTAGAAATAATCGTGTCATCCTTCACACAATCCGTCTATTTCTCTTTTGGTGGTGAGGGGTGTGCCATCCGAATTCCTAAAAAGATTTTTTTTTACTTTTTAAAATGTTGCACCCTGCTGTTGGTGGTTTGTGGGCTGATATCATACGTATAATATATTTGTGGTTTTCCCTATAAGGCACAACAGTTGGCCCGCACGAAAAGCTTCCGCGACAGATTCGAGCACTGGAAGGAGGAGCAGCCGCAAAGGTCTCCCTCCACCATCCAGATCGAGAGGGAGCAGCAGGACGACGACGGAGAGTCACAGCTGGAGACCGCTAAAAGGTAACACGAGTTGATGCTTTTAGCGTTCCTCAAAAGTTTTCACCGTCTACCTTCAAAATTGAATTTATTTATTTCAAATCCAATTTTATCTCCAGGAGTCCGAAGTTAAGGCCGGTTATATTGCCACCTATACCGAACACTTCAAACGGCGCAATTATGTGACCCTTGGAACAGGGTACATATTTGAGTCGTTGGAGCAGGTGGACGCTTTGGGTCCGTCGGGACCAAGTATCCACAAACTGTACTAAAACTAGGGTTTTCAAGCCCTAGTAAGTAGCTCTATTATACTTACATAAAAACATAATAAGGTTCTTATATACTCGGACGAAGCCGCGAGTAAAAGTTCTGCTCTGTACAAAAACACTTATATACATATATAAATATACTAGGTTATGCCCGCGATTTTGTCCACGTTTGGTTTGAAATTCCCGCGGGATTCTCAGGATTAAAAGTAGCGCAGATTTTATTACTAAAAATTTACTGTCGATCAGCGAAAACCGCATCGAAATCAGTCCAATAGTTTTTACGTGAAGTTTGAACAACCGACAAACACGAGAAACCTAAAAATGCACACGATGTTTTTTTATATTGATTATTATTTTTGATTATTTTGTATATTCAAGGGACTGCCACGCATTTGTCTGAGTTTTAAAAAAATATTTTTGGAGACTTCTAATATATATTTAATTTTAGTCCTTCGAGCCGGATGTGTGTTAAGTTTGCTTTCTAAAACATTAATTATTTTCCTTTTAGTCTGAGACAAAAGTTCGAGAACATGAAAGTTCAAACGACCACAGTCTCGAAGACGTTGGCAGCAAAAGTCAATAGGTTTGTGGTGAGTATGAAAAATTTGATTTTGACCTAATTGTTTTTCGTACTAAGACGCTGGTGGGATGGTTTCTGCTGACATAGATTTGAAATTAAAGCAGGCGAAGCTGAATAAACTAATTTTCAACACACTTGCTCATAAAGTGGCTCTATGGTCACCGCAATTGGGCACAGAATGACACCCATAATCAAACTGACTAAAAAAAATTATAACTCACTAGTGAGTTATAGTTTTTTTTTAATTTAATTGGTTGAGTTGCTTTGTTCTTAAAAAAGTTTTTATTCAAAAAAAAGATTATGTTCTATAGAACAAATAAATTAATGTTCCTATTGCTTGCTCATTTCATGCAACTTCTTATTTAAATAGATAATTTTAATTCGTACGTATTTAATAAATAAAACTTTCACTCATAGTAACTTTTTTTCTCTGTAATAAAAGAGAACTTTAAATTCCCCATTTTGTACGTGGCAGAATAGGCGTAAACCCTATACGCGGAAAATAAAAAAAAAACCTCCTCCCTTTAGTCTGTGGCCGATCGCAATACGCACGCATAGGAAAACTGATTATTTTTTCCCGCCACAGCGAAACATTTTTCACAACTCGTTTTCACTGTTGAAATTATAGTTATTTATTAATTAAAATGTCTACAAGTACTAGTTACGAAGAAAATGATTTATGTTGTCCATCGCCCGATATAAGATGTGAAGCCATTAACGTTATGGAAAGTTTACTACCTGAAAACTCTAAGGAAAAATATCTATTTTATTTACGAAATAAAATGAGTTTTTGTTGTTATTTTATTGACAAGTGTGTTGAAAAACGTCGTATGATACACGTGTGTATTGATGATTGCCGTCCTCGGCTCTCTTAAGACCCTCGCCTACGGCTCGAGTCTCAATGGCGCCTCGGCGGTAATCACCAATGTTACACACTAGTACCATAATGTACTATTACGCCATTTGGTTGGTATATGTACACTTTTAATAACAGTGCTGAACATAAGACATTTCTCTTATCTTCATCCCAATTATTGTTATGATACCAATATATGATGGTATGCGTTTGTACTTACAAGCTATAATATTTGTATGGGACCAACTAGAAACTATATGGATATCGATATGGAGTTTTTAAAAAAGAGTGTCATAAAATTTCTTCAAGACCGGCACCGCGTTGGTGATATGAAATCTCTGGTGTTGCAAACGTCCATAGCCGACGGTAACCGCTTTCCATCAGGTGGGCCGTCAGCCTGTCTGCTACACTCCAGCTATAAAAGAAAGTATACTGAATCCAAGGCAAATTATATTGCCAAAACCGGTTTAGAAACAAAAAAAATGGCCTATCGTGTAAATATTATTATATATCTAAATAATATTTGCTCGATTAATGGAGTACCTACCTCCTTTTATAAAGTCCACTGAAGGAATAAAAATTGGCGAGGGGTTACGAGACGAGATAGTTTGGGGACCATTGCTCTAACCACTAGTTTAATATAACAAATTGGTTTTCTTTTTCAGTGACCGTCAAACGAATTTACACCGTAAGGAATTTACCAAAGTGTTAAATGTTTAACCTCTCCCCCCTTTTTTACGTTGTAAAGTGATCCTTATGTAATTGAATTATGAAAATACATTGCAATATAGGCGTTATAATCATTAAATCCGAGGCTTGGAACCGGGTTAAAATTAACCGCTTCTAACAGATCATAATCGGTTTCAGTCAACTATTGTAGTGTAAATATTAAAAAGATTGTTATGTTAATCTGCATTAACCGGTTTATTCCGCTATAATTACTTTTCTTTTACGACAACTGTTTGTAATAGGAATACGTGTTTGTGTGCGACTGTAAAATTGGCTTACCACATGGCTGCGCTTTGAAGGTGTGCGGCAAAACCGGTCAAAGCTCGGTTAATTTAACAACCTGTTAAAACGAAATTTAATTAAAACGAAAGTTGAACTCATACTTTCTCTCTCTAACTACATAAAATTTGTATTAGAGTAAAAGGGACGTTATAATTCTGTTGCTTTTGGCGCGGCAATTTTGATGGCAGCTGGCCGATTATGAACAAAAATAATATTAAATTTGGCCCCCTTTAAGGGTTAAAGTTAGAACAAAACCGTAATAAAAGTACTTAACCTGTAACTGGTTTGAGTTTTTCCGGTTTCCAAGCCTTTATTAAAACTATATAAAATAATAAAAAACTATATAATGATTGTGTTTGTCAGTTCCTTACCAATGCGTTCGCGCGCAGTTTATCCAATTTTGTTGAAACTGTACAATTATTATTAGGATTATCGTGAAGTTGTCTGATGTAGGAACATAAACGCACAATAGATGGCGCTTCATTTGTATTTGATAAATTAAAAGCATTTTATTCAAATGATTATAGCGACTATTTTGTATATTTTGTGCTCAAACTACATTCTTTTTTGAACATCGTCTAGAAAGAAAACTTTCTCTATTGTGATGATATTTTGGCAAAACGTCTTCTGATTTGACGTACAAAAAAGTACGTAGTGTTCACAAAATTCTCGGAGCAATAACTAAAGGCATAGAAACCGTATTTAAACAAGCTAAGAATTACATACATCCGAACTCTTTTTGTTTATAGCTCTATCAGAAAGAGATGGATATACATTTGCACGCTCGTTTTTTTTATAAGTTTGTCACTAAAGCAGAACCGCGATACACTTATTGCAGTGTATTTCAATTTGTGGGTCGCAACCCCTAGAGGGGTCGCAGAGCCTTGCTCGGGGGGTTGCCGGCATTTTAAATTTCTACCTCGCACTTATATTTTATATATTTGTCGGAGGGAAGATATAAATCGGATAATTGTTGATTGGATTTATAACGCACAAAATTATTTGTTTACATTTTAACTACTTTTGAAATTCTTAATTTAATTTTAATAACTTAAAGATCGTTCTAACGTAATAAAAGTTATGAATATTGTAATTTAATAAACGACCAATCAGAGCAGAGCATATGTCTCGGAGCGGGGTCAGACGCCCTCTATTAGACTTTAGTAGTATCTACTTCGGTAGACGGAGGAGTTTTTGTGGCACATTTGGTTGGTGACTACAGGTCGAGTTGGACCTTTGAAAATTTTAAAGAAAGTATTGAAGTTGGAAGTATGAGCCCTGAACCCGCTGCTCGGTCTAAACTATGTTAAAATCTCTTTTAAATCTGAATTAAAAGTGTATAAACCGTGCCTATCGTGTTTTATGCTCGCATTTTGCCCCGATGATGCCCACTTAACCTGCAATAACTAAAGGAGATGTCGTGAGAACGACTTCTTGCTTGTTTTTTAATTTAAAAGAACAACAGGAATCAAAGTCAAAGTTTATTTATTTTTTAAACATGATAGTAAAAAATAAATGTGCGTCACGTTTGGCCAGTTAGGCATAGAAAAATTAGAATAATAAATAAAATCAAATGTCATTATAAAAGCTTAATAAAAAAAATATAATAATTTACCAACGAAATGTCTACAATAATTGTTTTATTGATATATTATCTATATATAATCATTTACAACTTGTCGATTTATACATAGTACAGAAAACCTCTCGGGTATATGTTAGTGCTATGGGTATCTACGTTAGTAGCATTTAACAATTTTAACATTTTAAAATAAGTTTTTATTAATTTATAAAGATCATGGACAGTAAGTATTTTAGATTTAGTAGCATAATCAGAACAATATTTTATCACTTGGAAAATGTCAAGTTATACTTGTGACACTTCCAAGTCAATAGAAACTTGTGAGATATGTTTGTTTCACTCCCACTCATGTATACTGTATTTACTTTATATGAATAAGAGAGATGTTGCTCAGCTTTTATTTTAGCACGGTTTCTATGTTTCTAGTTAGTGTTTTGAGGAAAATATCCTTAACTATATTTCTCAATTAAGCTATGTTACGGTTGTAACCTTGTTTTTAATTTAATAATTTTGTAATAATTGTCAAAAATCTTAGATTAATTATAAATGAATATTTATTTGATTTCTTTTCTTTTTCGCATTAGAACTGATAGGACGAATGTTATTGCATTTTTAATATAAAAAAATAAGTGCCTTATATTTGTATGTGCAATTTAACTGTATTTAAAATGTATCTCTAGTGTTTAAATAATTTTGGACAAGCAATAATAATTATGTACTGCAATAGTATTAATGTTTTCATGTGACCACATATATAGAATATTTTTTCTAAATACCGCTTGCTTTCCATTTTATGGGATGATAACAAAATATTATAAGGGGCTACCCAAATGCTGTTCGCTATCTCTCTATACATTGGCAGAATTTAACAATAAAATTATTAGTGTTTAATAGATATTTGATTTATTTTCATATATATATCTATATCTAGCATATATAGAAATTATATATTATATGGACAAAATCATAGGATCAAAAAAAAAATCTATTTTTTTTATCGATTTTTCAAATGCCTGTATCTTTATTAAAAATGGCTGTGTCGGAGTCGTATAGAGCAATTTGAAGCTTAAAATCTTTAGTTTAAAGATCATGTGACATAACACGCCGCGAATAAAACGACTCGATTTTCTTAATGTTTTTCATTTTGTTTTTTGGTCCATGGATTTGATTTTTTTTCGACTTAATCACTGTATGGATGGCCATTTGAAACTCGCCAAAATAATCCATGTTTTAGCTTTGTCCGTTTTCACTAGTTGATATAAAAATATTTTTTGTCAATTTTTTATGTATGAAACCTTGGCTGAATCCAAATGATTTTTTTATGAAACACTCGGTAATTTTATTGTTAATATTTGTCGTAAGTGAATTCTGTCAATTTGCTTATATTTTCGAAATGTGGTACTAATGTTTATATCAAGATAGCGAACTTCTTAGGTAATTCCTCCACCAGACCAATAATAAGATTGCTTTGTAACAAAGTAAACGGTACTTAGTAATGAAGAGACCTTAAGTAAAATTTAGTAAGAAAAGATAATCATAATTAATGTAAGTGAACATTATTTTGACTAAAATATTTATGTATAATAGATTAATCAATAAGATATACTTTTATATCTTATGTGACTTATTCTTGTTTAATATTGGATCTTTAAGTGGTTTTACCAATATACTTATTTTAATTCATAGTAAAGTTATACAAATTTGACAAGTATAAATAAGATGTGAATGGGTATATAGGTAAAATTATTTTGAAAACTGGCAGTTCATGTTAGTAAAATTTTAACAAAATTCTCGAATTTCGTTTTCTATGGCAACACTTAAAAGATAAAAAACGTAAAAGGAATGTGACAAGAGCCAGACTAAAGTGGAACTTTATGGTATGTCTTTCACCTACCAGTTTTTCTAGGCAGGTGTCAATGTCGTAATGCAATTCTCCAAAAGCAGCCGATTTAGGGCTCCTGATGATAATTTATATGAATTGTAGGTGGAATGGATGAGTGTAAGTCAGTCACAATACGCATATTTAAATAATTATTTTACTAATCGGGACTGTCAAAATTTTGCAATCTTGCCAGAGATAATAAAAATTGTTTCTATAAGTGCCATTTCGAATCGGACTAATCTCATATTTTTTCCTATTTATTTGTATAAAATATAGTCAAGTAATATATTACCCTGTTTTTTTACAAAACATTGATTAACACGGAAAGGATTGGCTTTTGTTTTAATACTCTTCATGTCACTGTTACAAGAGCGCTTTGACTAATATTGCTAATTATAATATACCTAGATATTTTCGAACTTTGAAACCATTATTATTTTGAAATAGTAGTCTTGCTTCAGAAAATCAAACTAATCAGTTTAAATTTTGTTTTAACTTGATTGTTTTTTTTTAATAATAAATAATCAAGTCAAAAGACCACTTAAACTGGTAAGTTACTTAAGTAACTTTGTATTTAAGTAAATAGTAACTTGGGACTATAATCGTCTCCGAATCTCCTGAACGCAACCACATTTTTTTAAAACTCCTGCTACATCTTTGGCTACAAAATCACTGATTAATCTTTCTTGTTACCAACAAGGAACCGAATCGAATAAATTCGATTAAGAAGATAATATAAAATAAAAACACTTAATGTTTTTTTAGCTATTATCTTTTATAAGTATTATTTCGTCGACTTTTTCCATTTCTGAATGTAGGCTTCCTCCATTTTTTGCCAAATGTTTTGCTCGGTTCTTGTCCATAATCTCCCGGAGACCGACGCATTATCATAGTTTCATTTTGTTACGGGCCTTCTACGTCATATTTGGGGAAGGGAGTAGCGGAGCGGACACACGTTACAATAAATTCTAATATATTAATACATAAAAGAACACGCGTTAAAATAACATCTAATCATCTAACTTTTAAAGTATTAAAGAAATAATTTTAATTACTTTTCAAAGAATAATTTAATTAATGCGCTACTTGACTCATTTTTTCTTGTACTTATTTATGACGTCGTGTCGTAAATAGGTAATTTTGTACAAAATCTATGAGGATGCAACGTTCTGTCATTTTATAAAAAAAAATTGACATTGACATTTATTTGACAGTCCGCTCCCCTATTCTTTAACTCTCATCTGTTGGTCTGTCGTGTTGTAAGAAAATATCGGTTTAAAAAATTTAGTTGCGGTCAATGATGCGCTTAAGGTGTACCCTCCGGAACAAAGACGCAAGTCCAATTTTGACCTAGTTAGACTAATAAGTGAATCTTTTCCATCTTAATCAATGTAATGACCCATGTTTATTAGTTTTAGATATTTTTTATATAATCCGACTGAATCATCAATTCTCTCTATTTATTTGTTTGTACTTAAAAACCTTTGTCAAAGTTTATACATTATGCCTTGAACGGTATAAGATGTGAATAAATGATTAAAATTATATTATTTTTGTTTTATACATTAATTTGCTTGTTTAATGTCTTTATAATTAATAGAAGAGATATCAGGCAGAGTACATTACGACGAGTCCTATGTTTACTGGTACAACCAATAAACTGATGAAATCTATTTTCTTTACATCAATAGCTCAAAGCTTTAAAATACCAATTAGTTTTTCAAGATACAAAGTTATAATTTGATGCATGACATTATTTTAAACCACAACACTCAACATTGATGCAAGTCACTTGCACCAGAGTTTTTGGCGGGAACTGAAAGGAGACGTTGTGCTGTGCAGTTTTATTTTCTAAAAATGTGTAAAATTACTCTAAAATGAACAATAGTTGTAGGATATTGATAGTTTTTGAGTAGTAATCATGTGTTTTGTGAGAAATGTAAACTGTATAGTTAAATGTGGCCTTTTAAGTTATCACAAGAACTCCGTTGAATGACACTACTAGCTGATTACCTCCAGTTCAGCTGTGCTACACATAGGCATAAGAAAACGAACAAACTATATTGTAAACTAAGATCTGGCTTAACGGCCTAGCTGCCAAGCCATAAACCTAAATAAATAATAATCACTTGCACCAATATGGATGGTAACAATCCACGTGTCACAAGCGTGCAAGAACCCTTTACGCCAGAGTTGCATGAGGTGTCGCGTTTATTTATGCAATTGTTAACAATTATTTTATAGTAATAATTGTGCTTTGTCCTTCTATTTTGATTTTCAAAAATCAGTACACGTATAGGGAACGTGCACGAACTAGGTGGCAGCACAAGTCGACACGAGAGCCACAGTGTGGTTTAAAAAAGAAACTAGATGCGTCATCGTGTTGGCCTCAATGTTTATATCTTAAATCATTTTATGATTAAAATAAAACTACGTTTTAAAGGTTTCCAGTGCGGTAATTTATTTGATTTTTATTATTCCGACATTTCGGTCAATTTAGTAGCCATGATAACGGAAGACAAAGATGTCAAGTGCCAGTAGGCCAGCAAAACTTATACGTGGACGACATAGCTAATTTGATTGTGGTAAGTGGTAGGTTACCATCATGACATACGGTGCCGAGACATGGGCACTGACAGCGGGACTGGTCCATATATTCAAAGTCGCTCAACGGGGCTATGTTAGCTGTTCGCAACGTTAAGTTCATGGCAAAATTACTGCACGAAACGGAACGCGCGGTCTAAATAATTGACACCTACGACCGTTAAAGGGAGTTCCCCCGTCTTCACAAATTCTGTGCTGTACGTAATACACGTAATTAGCTATTTTCAAGTTTTTCACTTCAATACTACCTGAAGAATATCTCCAGCGTATACATTAGCCGTTTTTCTTAAGGATAAAATCAGAAATTACATCGGTAAGAGAACGAAGGTAACCGACATAGCTTGCAAAATTAGAAAGTTGAGTGACAGTAGGCCGGTCACATCTGTCGCAGTACTGATGGAGATGGAGCAAACGAGTCCTGGAGTCCACTCCAGAACTCGTTTGCTCCATCTCCGACTGAAGACCTACTCAAGGTCGCCGTCAGGGGCTGGATGAGGAAGACGGGAGACTGGAATATGTGGCGCGTACTTGGGGAGGCCTACGTCCAGCAATGGACTGAGATTGGCTGAAGAACTGGTAGGTTACGAAATAAAACAAAAAATCTATTTATAATCTAATTATTATTTTCAAAAAATATAGGAAACGTGAAACAATAAATTAAACACCTAAACATAAATAGGTTAATATTTAAACTTTTTTCAATCACAATAACGTCCTTCAACAGGACTCGAGACCTCTTAGCGGATGTATGAGAAGAATCACACTTAGGGTAAACGCACACTTACGTATTGCAATAAATTCACACTAACCAAATTATAGTGAAAATCATACAAATTCAGCATGTGAAGCTTTTGCAATGTGTAAATATTAATTTCACCATTAATGTGACTTCAGAATTTATGTTCAGTTAAAAGTTACCCTAATAAGTTCACACGCCATTCCTTTTCAGAGCGACATTATGCCTTTACATTCGGTTTTTCAACTTAAACTCAAATTTACCCTTTTGCAAATCCATTATGTAGTTTTTGAGGGTATCTAACCTTACTGCATAGAAAATGTGGGTAGTTAAAAAAACAACTACACTTTCATAGCATTATCAGACAATTTACCTTGTACCACAGCGAAATAACTTCATGAACTACCCACATTTTCTATGTAACAGATAACATTTAATTACATTTAATCACAATAGATTACGATCCCATTGCACCAAAAGGACAAAATCGCGTAAAATCTCTAATAGTCGAGATATATATCGATCATTACACTGTTTATGTCATAGAATTAAAGAGTTTCTAAGCAAGGCGTAGATTGGCTAAATGAGCGGGTAACTTGCAGGGGTCTGTCTGTACAGACAGACCCCTGCAAGTTAACTATTAGGTCTAGTTCTGCAAGTATTTTAGTGGTTTACCCTCTTTTCAAATACGAGTCACGAAACAACGTACAGACCGTACTAAGTTTTAAACTTTCGTAATTTCTATACAAAGCCTTCGATTTTAAACCAATATTACTTTCCAAAAATACCAAGTTTTGTATTTGAACTTATCATATTAAAAAAATAGATATTAAATCATTCTTAAAACTAAAAGAAATACGTCTTTTCTATATAAAATTAACGATCGAAGAAACAAATGCGAGAATTTACTGAACTTAACAGCTGATATACGTTTCCCTTGCAGAATATGAATGCGTTTAATTCTAATAGAAATTAAAATTCAAATATTTATTACCGCAGAACGTTATTGAAGTGACAACTTACGGGAGGGTAAACCTTTTCGTTACGTAACGCGTTACGGTGCCCGTCTGTCTGGCTTCCCTTTCTCTCACATATACGGCAGCGGTAGGCAGGCTAAGTTATCACTTCTGTCGGGCGTCCCGGGACCCACATTTTTTTTTATAAATTTAATCAATAAAAACGATCGATATTTAAAATCACAAAACGCGCGAAATTGACAGTGACGTCACTGCCCACGTTCAGATTTACCCTATAAAGGCGTGGATGTTATTATAGTTCAGAATATGCAAGTCGAGCCTTTACCAACATCGTAAGCGACATTGGACTTGGTGTATTTTTGGTTGCAAATGGTATTTTAAAATATAATTTTGCTTCAAGACTTTCATTACTAGTTAGATTAGACCTTACTGAATCAAAAAGAGTCTCAAAATAAAATTATAATTTAGAATCAACTTTTGCAACAAAAAATACACCAAGTCCAAATGTCGTTTACGATAAAATAGCGGCAAGGGCTCCAAGTATTCGCTACTCTTTGTTTGAATAATGTGTTATCTTAAAAATTGAAATTTTAGAAACTTTTTAGGCTCCAAAAAATATTTGTATCGGTACGAGTAAAATGGTATATTTTAAAATAAATTGCAGATTGACAGAAAAACCTTATTCTTTGGAGGTTAAAAAAACTTTCTTTTTAATTTTCAAGATTACACATTATTAAGCAAAGAGGTGTGTTCTGTGATCTCACCTCCACAATATCACAGAGCACAAACATACTGGCATTTAAAGATTGCAATTTTAAAATAATAATTTTGAATATAATTTTTAACATTTTGTCATTTAATTTTGTTTATTGTTTTTTAATAATTTAATTGACTAAAAGAAAACATACGTGTATTTGCTTTATTGTTTCATAAAACGCTTTATGTTGGTAAGTTATTTAATGCAAAAAACAAAGAAGACAATATCATGGAGATTATATGACACACAACAGACTGCTATCGAATTTGACACCAGTAAAACTCAGACCAGAGCGCATAGTGGAACACTATCGAAGTCTGAAAATCTTGAATTCGTCGAAAAATTATTTTTGGAAGGCACGTAAAACTTCATACAGGTAACTAGAAAATTTTCTGCCAGTTTATAATAAGAGAAAATATATCAATTTAGTCATCTTAAATCTAGACAAATACAAAATATACAGCATGTACATTCTTCACACAATAATAATGGGAGGGGCGCAATTTAAAGTGTCGAATCTTACAATTTTACCTAAATAATAACAATCGCACCGGCACACGAAAGAGATGGGGTCTGAACATTTGACCCAGACCCACCTACGTGTATTTCGGCTTTTTAACGGTTATTCGCAATTTCCTCGAAAATTTCGTAAATTACGACCCATACAGACCTCATGCGTTCCAATGGTCTCAAAACTGCAGACCGCACGAAGTGGAGTAGAAAAAGTAGGAAAGCGGACCCTGGGCGTCGGGGTGAACGCTCCGAACGCAACCGGGATTTAACGCTCGGATGATGATGATGATGATGACCCATACAGACCACAGATTCCGCATGTCAAAAATCATGTATGTAGAGGGATCTAATCAAATGTACAGACCATTTTTTTATATGCCGGTGTTATTAAACTTTTTATAACGTATATTTTATCCTCTTAAATTATACTTATATGTAAATCAAAATTTGCCATTTCATTGTTTTATTTCGAAGCATTTCTTAGATAAAACTATTAAATAAAACTATATACAAAAGAAAATAATTAATGAGAGAAATTGTTAAAAAGAAAATAGAAACAAGTAAACAACATAATTTGTGTCTGTTCTTTAAGGGCGCTCTATACTCTTGTAAAAAGCACGAGAATGAAGAGCTTCCTTTACAAGTAGACTTCGCAAAACTTTATGCCACCGATAATACTGTAGCTTGAGCTACCAATTTAATTAATTTAATGGAAATTTTTTAAACTTAGATATGTTCCTCTGAACCTACCCTCCTTAAGTGCTACGTTGCGCAAAATATCACTGGGCTTTAAAATCAAATCAAATAATGTATTGCATAAAAACAATTGAGTCGTACAATTCCAATACCCGCCAACTCCCTTAAAAAACAAAAGTTATGTATGTTTCTGGATAGTCTATGAAATTTCTCATATGTCAATTTGTTCGTTCAAAAACCGCCAACTTCCAAATAATTTGACATCAAACTTTCGAATTTGTTCCAAAATCCGAGATATTAGAACACTTTTTTTGCTTTTACTGACAATATGTTGCGTGTGGAGTTAGCTGATATTGGAATTATACGACGCAATTAATTCAGAATTAGATAAAGACAATTTAGAAATAGGACTTAAATCAATTCAGTATGTGAAGACTTACTCCCACAGCCATGCGGACAGGTCCGCAACAATGAAGTATCCCATTATTTACTATTACAAAATTTAGAAAAACTTATTAGTTTTTACAAGCTTTTATTTAACTTGCAATGGATGTATGTATGTAAGTTAGGGTGGAATCGTGCTAGTTAAATTTGACCAACTTCCCGGTTTCCGATTGAGCTGAAATTTTGCACGCATATGTATATCGCGTGACAATGTAATAATATGATGGCCATGGAGCTGATCTGATGATGAAGTCGAAAGGTGGCCATAAGAACTCCTGTACTAAACAAGACAGACCCATCGTGTTTGGGCTCGTTTTACTTGTCTTGGCTAGCACCAGTTAAAAAAAAGCTTTTTTATTCAATTAAAGTTGCATTCTTAAACAAGTATGGTAGAGCTAATATTACACAGTTCAACCAAATTAAGTCCTTAAAAGGCAGCAATAATGCTCATTATTAGACAGATCAATTAAAATTGAACAACCAAATTGGATGAAAGGCGCAGAACTGAAAGGACGCAACGTTTTCGTTGAAATGGATCACTTTGTTTGATTCATCCGAATTGAAAGACAGAAATGAACCGTCTTATACTGGCTTAAGAGTTTAAAATCGTATTGAAACAGATATAATGGTAGAAGAAATTAAAAGAACTTAGACATCATAACCATAGAAGCATAATACTAAGAAGTAACAATAACCCAATAAGAAGAAACTCTAAAAAGCTTTCAATTCCTATATGACCAGATGGCGCCACAGGTTTTTATTATATGAGGATAATATACTGTAACGTCTGTAGAAACACATTTTATTACCTTTTCGGCATTTGGACTTCTTTTGTTTGCTTTGTGTTTAAAAATATAAAAAACAGCCCATTGTGTATTCAATACAATGGACTACCATATGGTAGTCATTAGCCAGGTGTGATTCTTGGAAATTCAGTCCACGCGGTCGAGCAGACATATTGTATTTGTACAGTAAAAAGCAATGCCCCAAGGGAGGGATGAGTAGTCGAGTATAATCACAAGCGAGGCAAGACGTGTGTACATTCGGTAATGTATTTAGTGACAGACTTTGCGCGTGTTATTGAATTGTGAATTAACATTTGGACCGGTTTCGTCATATTTGTACATGTGTTATACGTATTTGTATAGTTCTAATAAATTATATAAAAATTCCAACGGCATTTTAATTCGAGTCCTGCAACTCGTAACAATACCATTAATCAATTTATTTTAAAAAATCGATAAATTTTAGTTTTGCAGTCATACAATATTAGACGTACGTCGCTCAAGATTACAGGCTCTAAAAATAGCCTGGACATTTGCGGAACTTTCGTGGGGCGATAGGAAGGCCAGCACATCGAGATAACTGATGTGTTAAACCCGCTAATCCGCTTTCGCCACGATCCGGGCCCTGCAGTGAGACATAATTAATGTTATTATTATTGTTACCGAGTACCGACAAAGTAAATGCACACCAGTAGTTTATTACGTTTCCCATATATGGTCTTCTTTTGTTTACTTTGTGTTTAAAATTTGAAACTAAGAAAAACATCCTATTGTTACTGTATTCGTTTATGGCCGGAGGTGTGCAGATTACGTTTTCTTGGAAAAGTCAGTCCATGCGTTCGATTGTTGTATTGTATAGCTTAGTATAAAACAATTCCCGAACGGAGGTGTGAGTCAGTCATCGAGCGAGGATTACGATACGAGCATGACTTGTGCATTCGACAAGCTATATAGTGACGGACTTTGCGCGTGTTATTGGATCGTGCAGTTTGTACCGGTTGTGTCTAGTTATATTTGTACCTGTGCTATACGTGTTTGTATAGTTCTAATAAAGTCTATAGTAATTCCAACGGCATTTTAATTAGAGTCCCGCACTCGTAACAATATTATTATATTATTTTAAACATTTTAGACCAAATTAATCACAATAAAACCTTATAATAGTATGACTTCAAATAATTAGTAATAAACGACTTGACGCCATCTAGTGATTTAGGATTTAGGAAATCCTAACAGCTAAGTTTATAAGTAGGTTATCGTTACTCCTAGCACTGTTCTTGAATGTATTAACTACACTATTAAAAAGTATATTAATATGATTTCATTTTTAGTGCAATCTCTAAAAATATTGTGTATATTTTAAATTAATTCTTATATCTGCATTCTTAAAAGTTATTTATCCGTAGAGAGAGAATTAAATAGAGATGCATTTCTCGTGTACCATTAATAAGCAAATGGCGAACACTATATTTCACCGTTTATTATGATCAACAAAAACATTCAACAATAAATTATTATTGACACTATTGATAACATTTGAATTGCAAATGCTATTCATTCTTTTAATGGGTCAGTCAACACAATCAAGGCTTAGTCAAAACGATTTGTAACGTAACATAATAAAATGTGTGGGTGTACTGGTGGTTATATGTCTAAATATATCAATAAAATACTACAGCAAACCATTTCTTGTATTTCAACAACGTTTAAACTTTCAGTTCACTGATTTTTTTAAATATCATGTTTTCTAAAAATCGGGTAAACTTCAAAAATTACAATTTTGTCAAGAGTGCCTCATACAAAATTCACATAATAATCGCCAGACAAACACACATATTGCATATACCCAAATTAAGTTACACTTGTGTTATGAGTAATATACAATATACTACTCTACCCTTGAGCCGATCCCAGACACCCAGACCATAGTATATAACGGAGAAAACACGTTTCCGAAATGTACCATACCAGGAATCGAACCCGGAACCTACAAATACTATAAATACAATATATAAGCTGTCTCTTCCAAACTAATGAAAACATACACAAGTTGTCCTTCGTAACTATTTTTTTACAGATGCCACTCTATATAATACTCCCTCTACATATTTAACCAATTTCTATTATTAATTCACAGTTTTAATATAAATTATTTATTTCACACTACGAAATTCCATTCAAATCGCATTCACAATAAGAAAATTTTAAGTAATCTTTTATAGATATGTAGGTTACATTTACGTCAGGAATACTAAATTACTTGAAAAGATGTCTAGAACACCTCAGCTGCACAATTTCAAAACATAGCAACCGACATGGGTTTTTTAAATTAATGTCTGTGTATATCGACACGTGCAAAGTAAAAAGAGATATCTGCAAAATAGCTACTTTACAGGAGAGCGAAAAGATGGTCGTATTAACTTCGTAGTATTTGAAAGAACATACGTAGTTAAAATTTATTGAAATAATGTGATATATGCAAAACAAATAATGTCATATTGTAAAGAATTGTTTTATTAAAACGATTGTACAATAAACTATATCATCACTTTGTAGATAACTTTATTTACTTTGCACCCGTCGATATATTTGATGATGTATGGCTCTTGTCAAAACGCGTAGAATGTACTAAAATATAGATTTCAATAAGCCTAATAAATGGGTTTAAAATGGCATATCAGTGAAGTTCATATCACTGTGATGTACTGTAAAATTACTTGGAATGCACTTCCTAGGTTTTAAAATTGAACAACTGACCAGCTTTTTAAGAAAAAATGCCTATTGGGGCAGTGTAGTAGTAATCCATTGTTGTATAGTGAACTATATATTTTTTAAATTAGAAACCAAAAGCGTTTATAGTTTCTAATGACCCAAAAATTTGTACCATAATTGAAAGTGAAGAAGAAGAGGTTCTTTATTTTTCCATTAAGGGGGTATTCTGGTTTAGAAGCCCAAATTTTAGGTGTTTTTTCGGTTGCAATAAAAAAACAAATATTATTACAATTCATTTTTTAATATTTTCTTAAGTTTTCGCGACTTGTATACATAATATAACAACGTTTTAACGGTTTTAAGCGCGGTAATTTATTTGGTTTTGGTTTATCCGACGTTTCGGCCGCTTTTTAGTGGCCGTGGTCACGGACGACAGAGATGACATTTGTCTAACGTGTATTATTAAAGTTTTATTTAGCCTACCGCCAACTTGTTCATTTTAATTTTGTTTATGGATATTATTTACTCTATGTGAGCCTAATCTAATTTACCACCGCTTCACAACATGTTGTGGCTTGAAGAGAAGAAGCGGCGCAAGAAACTCTTCAGCAAACATGCCTAGTTCTAAATTTTTTATATAATATTAAAATGGGTGGAAGGAAAAAATAAAAGAAATTATCAGTCGAGTTGGTTTTTGTTCCCTTGCACTCAGAAAGAGCTCAGTGTTTTGAGGTCTGGCAGTTGGTTATGGTTGGTAAATTAAAAATATGTTTTTTTTTTATCGCAACCGAAAAAACACCTAAAATTCGGGCTTCTAAACCAGAATGCCCCTCGATAGAGAAATTGGGACGAAATTAATCCTAACAGGTTAAATCTCTGTTAGGATTAATTTCGTAAAAACGTTTTACGCCTCTTTATAAAATATAATTCTACAAGCAGTGCATTTTTTTGAATAGAAGCATATTAAAAATGTTGGAGTGAAATTGAAAAAATAAAATTAATATATCAACCCTCCCAATGAAATGCTAAATAAAAACTAATAATAATCCTTTTAAATATTTACACATTAAAACATAAATAGAATATTTAATCGTAAATATTAAAATTAAAAAATTAAAATTACTGGGAAATAATGTATTTACAAGGAAAATATATTAATACAGAATCAATATTGTTTTTATTAATACTTTCTGTAAAGTACTAGCATGGTATATCATTCATTCCGCTGAAATGATTCCGTGGATATATATGTTCACTATTATCATATAAAAATATTGGTGATAGCAGAAAGTAAATCATTTAAAATAAATCACTGGTAAAATGTATTCAAGTTTACCTAGAGAGTTAAAATAACAGCTTATAAAGTTTTTTTTGCGGGAGGTCAGTAGACAAGCATACGGCCGACTTGATGTAAAGCGGTTACCATTGCCTATGGACATTTGTAACAAATAATACAACGCATTAATAAATTATACTAGTCTCCAGTTTTGTTGCCCTTGATCAGTGGTGGATTTACACTAGGGGCAGTCGGGGCTAGTGCCCAGGGCGGCAAATTTTCTAGGGAGGCAAAACTTGGAAAGTGAGAAAAAAAATTCTATACAATATATAATTAACTAATTCTTTTAAATAAACATTTTATCAAGAAATATAATTTAAGTATTGTGTATCAAAGTAAAATTTTGTATATTATAATATAGGAAATTTAAGTAAAAACTATTTGAATAGTTTAATTTATTTATTTCTATAAAGGTTTGAAAAAATTAAAGTTGATATTTTTATTTTCTGTAATTGATAAATTTATGTAGTTTTTTTGAATTAAAAATATTTTCAAATTATGTATGTCTTTTTGATAACGGAAACTTTCATCGATTAATGATTTTTTCTAAAATTGGAGAGTTATGCAATAATATAAAATACTAGCTGTCCCGGCAGACGTCGTCCTGCCCGGTAAAAAATAGGGGTTGATCGTAGAGGGTTGAAAATCTAGGGTTGTATGTATTTTTGTATGTTATATCATAAAAAAATAGAAATTAAAAATTTTGTCTAAAAAATAAAAAATAAAATTTAGGGGTGGACTACCCCTAACATTTAGGGGGATGAAAAATAGATGTTGGCCGATTCTCAAAGATACCGGATAAGCACAAAAAATTTCATCAAAATCGGTCAAGCCGTTTCGGAGGAGTATGGCAACGAAAACTGTGACACGAGAATTTTATATATTAGATATTACTATAAATATAATATATATTTATTTATTATGTATTATATATAATATACAATACATAATAAATTTCCTGCAATCAATTAGTTATTCTAATTCTTAAAAAATAAGATATCAGAACTATTAAAATAAAATTTAAGTCATAGGGCGGCATTTTCAGTGCCCCAGGGCGGCACAAATTTAAATCTGGCCCTGCTCTTGATATTAAAATGATTATGAATAATTTCCTGCCAATATTTAATGAAACTGAATGATTTTGAAATATTGACTCTTTTTTTTTTATATTCATTTTCATATTGCATTAAAAGCAGTAAGTGTGTAAAAAGAAACACTAGTATTTTTTTGTGTTTAACTACCTGGTCTAAAGTATGTCGCCATAACAACCTTGAATTGTGTTCTGGCATTAGTGACCAGGTTCCAGTCTCCCTTAAGAAAGCAGCAGCGCATTTGTAGCACCTTTGGCGTAGCAAATGTCTATAGGCGATGGTAACCACTTACCATCAAGTGGACCGTATGCTTGTATGTTAAATTCCTGCATTAAAAAAAATGTATACTTAAAAGAGAAAAACTGGTAAAACCAATCTTAGACTTCTATTACTTTTCTATAATGGTCTTGATAAAATTATTTTTGTCAAAGACCAGCAGTAATCTGCCATCATGTCTCACCTATCCTGATGCCTTTCCACCATCATTCTAAAGTCCTGGTGGAGGTGCTCTTCCCGCTTTACACTAAAACCCAGGTTATCAGAGCTAAGCCAAGAAACTCTCTCATGTAAATAGCGCTTTAATTTTGTAATTTTTATTTATATTTCCAAAAATGTAATTGCGCGAGCTATGGCGAACCCCTTTTAGGTGGCCCCAAAAAAATATTGATCCATATTAGTCCAAAATTTCAAAGAAACAAGCCTAAAACTTGGAAGGAAATATAGCAGTGTGAGTAGTTGGGTAGCACATGATTTAGTACATAGGCAAGGGCATTAGAAGTTTGCTTAATTACTTTTTTGTGGGCTAATAGTCTGTGGTCACTGTTATTATATCTATGATAATTTTAAATATAGCATAAATATATAATATATATCTGAAAGGACACATTCATTCATTCATGTAAACCACAGTGTAGCCTCTACGAGACTTTCTATCAATATTATTTACAATATTAACTTACGATACTATGTCTGCGTGGCAGAGCTGTTGACTGCTGAAGAGTTTAGGGCACTATGTAATGGTGAATAAGTATTATATTCATTTGATTATAATTATATTAATAGGCGGACTTTTGTCCGAATGACAGGGTCTATAAATTAGAATTTTTCTTTAATAAAACAAAACATGTATTAAATACTTCAAATATTCAAAATCATTATAAAATTATTAAAAGCTGCCAAATTTTCATCGTAATTATGGAAATACTTTGTTGACAATGCAGCAGAGGCACATTATTATATCTGTTTTACTTGGTAACAAATATATTATCATCTCACTCGTGCATTAACAACAAGTAAAATGGCTTTACAGTGCATGCAAAACTTAAATGCTCTTCAAGTGAAGTTCGCACGGGTCCAGTCAACTATTAATGTTTATTATCTTACAATGTGTTGTGCGAAAGAGACAGCATACCATATCCAAATGGCAGCCGGCAAAGAGCGCAACACTACCCTTTCCGCTGTTTCTACACCTAATAACTGTATATGGTTGTATGGCGTAATGACGTGTACGAACTTCAAGGACGCATAAAAGTTTTGCGCGTGAAGTAAGAAATATATAGGCAGAGACCTTTTACTACAAATCTATACTAATAAATAATATTAAAGTGTCTGTCTGTGACTTCAAAATAATTGGAAAAATTTAAGTAATCATATAAATAGCTCTAACGTACAGCTTTTCTGGTCTTAAGTGTTATGATTACACTGATGATGATTATTAAATTGCAGTTACATAAGTAAACATTGATAGTGAAAGAATACATTCTGAGAAAACATATCTAACTTATCATTGTGTGAAACCTGCAGATCCACTTTAGACAAGTAGATATTTGTAGTTTATGATGTCCTATTAGAAACTGGTTCCTAGACTGTACTAAGATCAACATTATCAAATGTTTATTTGATCTATTAGTTTTCTCAGTTCTTAGCATATCAGTCAATGATTAACAGTCTTGTGTAGTTCATACATACATACATGAATTAATAGTAGTATAGGATCCCGCTATACAACAACCTTCACCGAGATGCTTATTTGATAAACCTATTTTATAATTAATTTAATGTGTCAATAAATATATTGCATATGGGTTGTCTAAAAAATTTCAGTTCAGTATATGATTAATTAATAATTAATTTTTTTTATCATTTCACCGGTTTGTTTATTAAACAAATTCCATACCATTCGAAAGTGTGTAGCCCATAGAATATGCAAATGCTATTCCGTCCATTTAAAGAAAGAGTGCGCATGCTATTTGATCTCGAACATGAAAAGGATTATACCTGGCTACCCAAGAGTTGTGACCGGAAAAGAATAGGCAACCTAACATTTGTATGTTCTATGGGCTTCATACTTTCGATTGGTATAGAATTTGCTTAATAAACAAACCGGTGAAATGATAAAAAATTTTTTTTTTTTAATTATTTATTAATCATATACTGGACTGAATTTTTTTAGGCAACCCATATGCAGTATATTTATTGACACCTTTAATTATATATAAAATAGGTTTCATCAAATAAGCACTCGGTGAAGGTCGTTGTATAGTGGGATCTTAGCCTATAGAGACCGGGATTTGATTGCTAGCAAAAAAGATTAAAAAGTTATAATGACTAATTAGTACTAACACTACTACAAAGGTGAACTAGTTCAGTAATAGACTTGCACTAGAAAAAAGTGCGCACGATTACGGACATGTCGTTTCTTTGCTTCAATAACGTGATATCTTGAAAAACCCAAATTTACAGTACGCCACTTTTTAAGTTTCAAAAAAAGAATTTACCCAAACATATTATACACCTTTCAATAAGCTTTTTGAAATACATGAGAAAGTTGTGATAATATGATAAATTTAGCAAAATATAGTGATTGAGTGAAATAAGTGAGTATTGGGATATGTCACGTTATTGAAGCAAAGAAGCGATGTGTGGTTCGAGTGTCATGAAAATGACAAATATATTTATAGATTGATATTATACTGACCTCATAGCCGTTTTAAACTTCTCAACCATCACTATAAACACCCTTAAACTCTTCAGTGAATCACAGAAACTTCACACACTACACAATCCCTTACAAAATCTTAAGTTATTTTAGAACAACGCTTAGTCGTAAAGAGATTTAAAATCAGCCCAATCTCAGTCCTAAACTTCCTCATTCAGGTAATGGCTTTTAATACCAAAGTAAAGAATAACTTGAGACCATTATTTTTAATGAGTTGAGTCAGCTTGGAAATTCTTTAAACTCTATCAATAGGGCAGTAAGAATGAATAATTTTCTGGATAAAATTTTACATTTATTGATTGCTTTTCTGACTGAGTGTAGTTCGAAAATATACATCACAAATTTTTGAATTGAATCCTAAAGGAAATATTAAAATAACTAGTCTGGTGGTCGATGCACTGTTTGCACTTTAACACTATCAGTGGTATGAGGTTTAACATCTGTTTTTGTCTCCTTGGTACCTTCTTTGTCTCTGTGTCTGTCTTTACGTTCATCTTTATGCCTGTCTTCTCGTCTCCTGTCAGATTTATGTGATTTGTGCTTGGATGATGAATGCCTTCTATGATGATCAGATTTCTCCCTGTCGCATTTCTCCTTGTCAGACTTCTCCCTGTCACATTTCTCCTTGTCAGACTTCTCCCTGTCACATTTCTCCTTATCAGATTTCTCCCTGTCACATTTCTCCTTGTCAGATTTCTCCTTGTCCGATTTCTCTGTTCTATTTTCGGACCTGTCAGATTTTTCCTTGTCTATTCGATCTTTGTCAGATTTCTCTGAACTTCTGTGTTTGTCAGAACTGTGTCTATGGATATGACTCTTATCAGATCTCTCTGTTTGATCAGATTTATCTTTTGAGTCTTGTTTTTCAGTCCTAACTTCTTTGTCGTGTTTTTCGGTTTTAATTTCTTTGTCAATTTTCGATTCAGGTATATCTGTTTTTATGTCTATTTTATCGGATTTGGACTCTGATCTACCGTTAGTGGCATCTTTTTCCGTCTTACTATTACGCCTTTCATGCTTGATTTCAAATTTCTCCACCTTGACATCAATTTTGTCCGTTTTTTCCGACTTGGTTTCAACTTTGTCAAATGTCAAATCATTTTTATCTTTAGTATCAACTTTCTCTGCCTTAATTTCTATTTTTTCTGTTTTGTCAACTTTATTGTCGGGCTTTTCATTTTTGATTTCAAGTTTATCGGATTTTGGTTGAGTTTTATCTGATTTTTCATTCTTATTAGATTTGTCAGGTTTCCTATCGTGTTTCTCCTTATGTATGTCTAAGCTCTTTCTGCCTCTTTCTATTTTAAGTGGTTTCTCCTGGAATTTTGCACTCAACGCTCTCATTTCTATTACACCAACTTTGTGTTTTGATTTTTTTGTTTCTGTGGAGAAAAAATGCATCATTTAAATAGGATTTAGTTTAAGGATGACATAATATTTCTTCAAGGCCGGAAAATTAACAGCGCCTTTGGTGTTAGAAAAGTCCATATGCAACAGTGAACACTTTCCATCAGGTGAGCAATGTGCTTTCAGATATTTAGGATTTATAAACTATGCTTTTTATTACAAATATAGTGAAGTAACTGAAATATTTATCGATTCATGACTCATGCTTCCAAACCTTCATTGGTGTAGAAATATTTTTTTTTAATGAAAACTGAAAGTAAACAATAGGAGAAAATGGAGTGCAATTTTGATTTTCAAATTTATTTCATGGAAACAAGGCTTACCTGATATATTCTCAGTCGTGGTAGGTGTTTGTGAATCTGCTGCAGGTCTCTCGTCGGCAGGTGACGACGCTTCGGATGATGGGTAATACTGCTTCAGTCGTAAGTGCCATGCTGTTTAATTAAATATAATAGTTTTAGATTCTACAATATTTTAAGACGTTCAACATTTTCATATTCTTAGAAAATATTCTGGAATACTTGTGACGTCCAACAGACAATGTGGACCCAACAGATCAGTACGAGATTCTCGGTCATGTTTTCGGCTATACCGGTTACTTGTATATATATATATATATACTGGAAATATACACTTACATTGGGGGTATGCTAAATTTGAAATGTCTGCCAAAATTGAAGAAACTTGAAATATATGTCAAAATGGTATATGCTCATTTTGTAATGTAATCTAAAATTGAGATGTATGCTACAATTGAAGTATATTATGCTAATTTTACAATACACGTTAAAATTAAAGTGCAGTGGACACTCGATTAAGCGGACTTATAGTTGTTGTAAAGCATCCTGATAATTAAAAATCCGGATAATTGCTAATTCGGATCCGGTTCAGGATATTAACTCTACACAGATTAGTAAGGTGACCAACTATTTCTTGTTCAAAAAAAGTACACTTTGCAAGTATTTCATAGGTGAAAAAATGAAGAAAAACGATAAAAACTTTATTTTCTTTTTCATGCTTTTCTCTGGAGTGGATTTTTTTTATCTAAATGAGGATGTTCGTCTAATAATGTAGCCACATCGGAATAACATTCATTTTGCATATTAAATTTGACAGTTAAGACGGCAGATAATGTTTTTACAGAAAGTTGCGACTCCTCACTGCTCCTATAATCATTCCCTAGTGAAAATCCCCTTTCAACAGCAGCATTAGTGCCTGGACAACATAAGGAAATTTCTATTAAAACTTTTAAATTTTCATGTGGGATATGTTCTACTCTAAACTGCCACAAGATTTCTACCTGTCTTTTGTCAAGTTCTACTTTCTCATCGTTCCTTATGAGTACTTTCAGAGTGCAGGATTTGAAAAGAGTATGGTTTGCGAAAGAAGAGTACAAAACTCAGTAAATGAGTACAGTTGGTCACCTTAAGATCGTATTTATTTCAAATAAAAAATAACACTTGTCAACCCCAATTAGACAAACATTAGATATGTAAAATACGTATTAATGTAGCTACGCAATTGCGTAGCACGTAAATTACAAAAATATTGTAATATTAATCGTGAAATGACTTGCAATCGGATGATCGCTGATCCGTCAAACCGAGGTCCAGATAATCGAATCTCCGCTATATATGTAAGAAAGAAAAAAATGATTTGATTTTAAATCTGTTTAACTTAAAAACTATTTACTTTGTAAATTATATGTGCCAACACAAAACACGAGTAAGTAGTGAAGTATGCCAAACAACACATACCAATCGAGGTGACTGCGGAGACAGTCCTAAACTGATGTATTATATTCCTCGGCAAGAAGTAGACGTCGTCTGAACAGAGGGGTAGTCGTGAATACCGCACCCCCTCCCTTCGCAGTTGGTTCAGTTTCGCTTCTTCTAACCTGTGAAAAACAATTTCTCAAAACTATAAATAAATCTATACATATAATAAAACTGAGAGGTCGAATTTCTGCGCAATGAAAAAAATTTGCTAAAAACCGAGTTAGGGGGATGTGAGAAGTGAAATAGAAGTAATTTATACTTTTTTTCAAATGTTTGTTTCTCTGTCTAGGGGTTAATCTTCGAAACGACTGGACCGATTTAAATAAGTTTTCGGGTCGTTTATATCCCTGGTCAACATACAGCGATACTTTTGTTCCCGAAACATTAAAGATTTCTTTCCAAAAAAACTTTCCACACAGACGAAGTCGCGGGCAGAAGCTAGTAAACAATAAATCTAGGTCCTATTTCATTTTCTACGTCACCTACGACTTGGAATTAGACCAAGTTAGTTTTAGTGAGTATCCAGCAAACATCACTAGTCCCAAAATACCTCACTATTCATTTTACTACTACCCGTGCCAGCGACGTCGTCCGCATGGAATTTGTTTTCGAAGCCCCACGATTTCGAAACACTCTATCCTTGGTGCTCCGCTCCTATTGGTCTTAGCGTGATGATATATAGCCTATAGCCTTGGCCTCGATGAATGGGCTATCTAACACTGAAATAATTTTTCAAATCAGACCTGCAGTTCCTTAGATCAGTGTGTTCAAGCAAACAAACAAACTCTTCAGCTTAGCTTATATATTAGTATAAGATGTATGGGATGCCTACAGCTGTACTCTTACGGTCATATTCATAGAGAGTTACAGTAAGTTTGAACGCTTCTTTAAGAACCATAAAGAAGTGTTCAAACTTACTCTCCGAATGAATAAGGCTGGTGTGCACAGACTTTTAACCGATGGTTAAAATAAATTAATCATTAATAATGTATGCATATTGCATAAACAGTGATTGTTTTATTTTAACCACCAGTTAAATGTCGGTGCACACCAGCATAAGACCGTTAAAAATTAAGGTACAAACGGTAAGGAAAGATAAGCTCCACAGATGACAAGATTTGTCCCAAAGCATTCCCATACCAACATCAAAATTTCTATCAGCCAAATGTTTACTGGAGCAAACATGTCAAAAGCCTTCATAGACGCATGCAATCTTTGTCAAAATCCCTAAGGGGAAAAAAGCCAAAATATCATTAAATAATGATTGTGAACACTTACCAAGTAACACACTGAGATATGGGTGGCTCGTACAGGTCCAGCTGGAGCAGCTGCACCAGCTTGTTGAAGTCAGCAGCGTGGAAGGCTACCACGTCCTTGGTTATCCTGCCCCTATCGGACTCATCCCCGCAGTGGATCGCTTTCAATACACCTGCGGGATTTCAATATCAAGTCCTATACTCAGTTTAAACTCCATGTAAAGTCGAATGATACATTCTATATAAACTAATTTATTAAAAATAATTTATTATTTTTAAATATTTTCCAATAAGCTAGACAAACCTGACGGGCCAAACTTCTTCTCAATTATGCCGGAGGAAGCTATGAACCGGATTGACTGTTGTTTGGATGTATAATAGGGTGGTCGTTAAAAATTAAATTTCTTGCGACGCCCCCTAAAAAGCTTCCTTTTAATGAAAAAACACTGGGATTTTTTTTTAATTTTTTCAATTCAAGACAACACGTGCCTCAAGACGATTCAAGTTAATTTTTGGGTAATATCATGTTTTTCAGGAAACTTCTTCATACTTAGAAGTAATAATTATTTTAAGATTGGAAAAGTTTTAACAATGAAATACCTTCCGTATTATCATTCTCAGTGATGAATTTCAAATTATAGTTTCAGAAAAAGTTTAAAATTCTTCGAGATTCAAGCTTATCTTACAATTTTTCTTATATTTTTAGTTTTAACTTGAATCGTCTTGAAGCACGTGATGTCTTGACTTGAAAAAATTATAAAAAAAAATCCCAGTGTTTTTTCATTAAAAAGAAGCTTTTTAGGGGGCGTCGCAAGAAATTTATTTTTTAACGACCACCCTATGTATAACGCACAATAATATTTGATTTGTTTAATCTTTTTATAACTTAAAAATCGTCCTAATCTAATAAAAGTTGTGAATATTGCAATTTAATAAGCGAATCAGCAGAACATATGCCTCGAGCGGTGTCGAGGAGCCATCTGTGCTTAAGGGATGCGGACGAGTTTTGGGGATATATTTGAGCGATAGGAACGGATCGCGTTGGATCGATGAGAGAGTTTAAGAGGAAGGCTTAAAGAAAGATCGGTACCCTGAACCCGTTGCTCGGTAACCCGTGCTTAACTGTGACGAAATATTGTTTTCAACACACTTGCTCATAAAGTGGCTCTATGGTCACCGCAATTAGGCACAGAATGACACCCATAATCAAACTGTGAGTAAAAAAATTACTCACTAGTGAGTTATAGATTTTTTTTAAAATTTTATTGGTTGAGTTGCTTTGTTCTTAAAAAAGTTTTTATTCAAAAAAAAGATCGTGTTCTATAGAACAAATAAATTAATGTTCCTATTGCTTGCTCATTTCATGTAACTTCTTATTTAAATAGATAATTTTAACTCATACGTGTTTAATAAATAAAACTTACACTCATATATAACTTCTTTTTCTCTGTAATAAAAGAGAACTTTAAATTCCCCATTTTGTACGTGGCAGAATAGGCGCAAACCCTATACGCGGAAAATAAAAAAAAACCTCATCCCTTTAGTCTGTGGCCGATCGCAATGCGCGCGCATAAGAAAACTGATTATTTTTTCCCGCCATAGCGAAACATTTTTCACAACTCGTTTTCACTGTTGAAATTATAGTTATTTATTAATTAAAATGTCTACAAGTACTAGTTACGAAGAAAATGATTTCTGTTGTACACCGCCCGATATAAGATGTGAAGCCCTTAACGTGATGGAAAGTTTACTACCTGAAAACTCCAAGGAAAAATATATATTTTATCTACTAAATAAAATGAGTATTGGTTGTTATTTTATTGACAAGTGTGTTGAAAAACGTCGTATGATACACGTGTGTATTGATGACTACCGGCCTCGGTTCTCTTAAGACCCTCGCCTACGGCTCGAGTCTCAATGGCGCCTCGGCGGTAATCACCAATGTTACACACTCGTACCATAATGCACTATTAATTCTAAATTAAAAGTGTATAAACCATGACTGATGCTCACTAAGCCTGCAACCACTAACTGAAATGAGGTGAGTGTGGAGCGAGTGTGGGGCGAGTATGGGGTGAGTTTGGGGCAGATGGGGTGAGTGTGGGTCGAGCGTGGTGAGTGTGGGTCGAATGGGGGGCGAGTGTGGGATGAATGTAGGGCGAGTGTGGGGTGAATGTAGGGGGTGAGTGTGGGCGAGTGGGGGGGTGGGGGGTGGAGGTGGGACTCACCGACGGCGGCCGTGGTGATGCGGTCGAGGCCGTGGCCCACGTGGTCGGCGTGCGCGCGCGTGCGGTCCTCGAACAGGAACTCGCGCGCCTCGCTCCAGCGCGGCAGGTACTGCAGATTGCGCAGCTCGTTGATCGCGGTCCTGACACCCACATTCAGTTACAACAGACATTCGAATGAAGCGCACAAATGTCAAGTTGAATAACAATAATACACAATAAGTAATATAGTAAAAATAGTTGTATAACAGTAAATGTCATAGTAATAAAAACTCAATAGAAAACACATTGTATTAGATATAAGAATTTGAAAAAGGAGTAAGGAAATAAATAAAAACAAAGACCCCTCTATCATGTCTCACAGGATACATAAGATTTTTCAAATTCTCCCCCACCCCCCCTTCCCTCTTTTTACATAAGATTCAATCTCGTTTTTCCAAATAATTAAATGTTGTTAGAAAAGAACCACTTACACTAGAACTCACAGTGTAAGTAACATAATATGTAAATAGCAGTGCTTATTATAAAATGAAGAAAACCATGTGGCATTTGAAATAGAACTAGATTTCCGATTTAAATTTCAACAAAATATTTCGTAAGAATGGATCCCAATGCATCGATTTCTCTAAGGGACCCCAAAGGGACTGTTACGTCATTAATGAATGGCCCTTGTAAAAAAACACGGTATACTTAGAAGTAACTTACCTAAAATACGTCGCGCGTTAGGTTGAGAGGGGGGGGGGAGGTCATCAACGAAGTGTGATGTCTTGTGCAAGGTTTGGGCCCCTCCCAAATCCCCTCCCTGAATTTCGTGACAACACACTTCAAGAATCTAATATATTAAAGTTTTAAAAAAACACGAAATTTGAACTATCCACGAAATACTTCAAAATATTGACTCTATAATTATTAATGGAAAATTGGAAATATGTGACGTCACACTAGGCGGGGAGGGGTCTCGCGAATGTGACCAGGACGGGGTCGAAAAATCATGAAATTCGTGTGACGTAATTCGTGGACGGCCCCTTACCGGCGTTTCTTGATGGGACTCTTGCCAAGTTCGGCAGTGGGCACCAGTTGTTCACCAGGCCGGATCCACAGGATCGGCCCGTCGTTCGACTCCTGCGGCTCCATCTCCACGGCCGACATCGGACCCCAAGGCATCGTCTGTGGAGAGTCAACAGAAATTACATATGTAGTGGAACACTTACAAGCCAATAGATGGCGCCGCGCAATAATTGAAGTCACAAACATTTCTCAACACATACAGATAATATATTCACATATCCAACGAAAATAGATGGGGCCTCGGCCTGCGAGGCATGACAGTAGCCCCGCAGGAAGATCTTCCTTTGAGGCAGAGGAGCATTCCATCCCACTCCTCCACGTACATGGGGCATCTCTAAACACTAGGCATACAATGTCTTGCTGCGAAGAAAAATGTAGAATCCGATTGCAGCGCCACCTAACGGGTTCAATTATTGATCTAAACCATTCATAGACCCACTTGAATACACAAAAAAATCATTAAATTCAGTCTAACCATTTAGGAGTTCAGTAAAATATGTCAGTGATACAATGTGACCGTATATACCATAGGGTCAAAAGTTAAGGGAAGCGATAATATAGTATTTACCAATTTGAGGAACGGGCACTGGGTGAGCATTTCCAGCATGTCCGGGAAGTAGCCACCAACTTCTTCATGGACAGTGCCAACGAGGGAGATCTGATGGAGCGGACCGCAGCGGAAAGTGCCTGATGCGTATGATTGTTGGACCTGTAGAAAATAGATAGATAACACTTTATTGCTCACAATAAACAAATACAAAAACAAAATGCATAATTACAATACTTCTTGGCAAAACAACAGGCGGCCTTATCGCTAAAAGCGATCTCTTCCAGGCAACCTAGCTTAAAAGAAATTCTTAACTAATCTGGCCATGTAGGTGGAGCAATGTGGATTTTATAAATTTAATACATATATAAATATGTCGGAGGGAAGCTATAATTATTGGACGTATTGTTGACTGGATGTATAACGCACAATATCATTTGTTTACATTTTAATTACTTCTAAAATTCTTAATTTAATTTAATTTGATTTGTTCAATATGTCTATAATTTAAAGATCGTTCTAACGTAATAAAAGTTATGAATATTGTAATTTAATAAACCACCAATAAGAGCATAGCATGTTTAGAGCGAGGTCAGACGCGCCCTCTATACTTTGGTAGTATCTACTTCGGTAGACGGAGGAGTTTTTGTGGCGCATTTGGTTGGTGACTACAGGTCGAGTTGGACCATGGAGTATTTTAAAGAAAGTATTGAAGTTGGAAGTATGAGCAGTGCCCTGAACCCGCTGCTCGGTCTAAAATGTCTTTTAAATCTAAATTAAAAGTGTATAAACCGTGGCTATCGTGTTTTATGCTCGCATTTTACCCTGATGACGCCCACTAAACCTGCAATAACTAAAGGAGATGTCGTGAGAACGAGGCCGTTATATAAATTAACTTGAATCGTCTTGAGGCACGTGATGAGTGAGACTTGAAAAAATTATAAAAAAAATCCTAGTGTTTTTTCATTAAAAGGAAGCTTTTTAGGGGGTGTCGCAAGAAATTTAATTTTTAACGACCACCCTAATATATATATATATATATATATACTTTCGAAGGGAGTTCCGAAATGTTTTGGCCTCTCTGACAGTAAGAGGCAACACATTCCAGAGTTGGATAGAAAATAATGTTATTCAATTAATTAAATCAAGTAAATAAGATAAGTAAGTAGACATAAGCCACACACTGCACAAGCACTTCCTCACAACACCAGCATGTAACAGATACACTCTACATTAGTATAAGTTTAGTATTAAAAATAGAAAAAAATATATAAGTTATTCTTAAGGTTGTATTGTTGTGTGTCAACACAACATGTAAATCACAAAATTAATGTCACACACAGTAACAAAAATAAACAATAAGCGTGTATGAACTCAAAAAACTTTTATAGTAATTAAGTTGTAAAAAGGGTACGGAACTTGAGGCCGTAGATTTGTTAATATATTTTTTTTTAAATCAAGTAATTTCGATGAGCTAAGGAACTACAACCAGACCATAGTAAATAAGAGAGAGCTCGTTTTAGAAATTTACCATGCTCTTAAAAAATCCTGAGTGTCTGCATTCCAGTGGGCTTTGCAGGCCGCAAAGGCTTAGCCCAGTCAATCATAAAATAAAAAATACATAAAATAAAAATAGCCTTTATTGCTGAAAAAAAAAACAAATAAGAAAACCTAGTCCACTAATTAGTATCCAGTTTTATCTCCCTCTCAGCTTGTCCTTCGACAAAGGCCTCCCTCAAGCTGTTTGCTGCCCATTTTTTCTTGTCTTTGCAGATTCTGGACCACAATGTTCCTGCTGTTCGTTTAAGAGCCCAAGCCCAGTCAATCATAGAGGCTGTCAAAACCACTAACCTGCTGGTAATATCGGCTGATGGTGGTGGTCTCGAGGTCCGATGTCCTCGCCAGCATCCCAGACTTGACCGTGAGGTTCGGGTGCGTATCGGACAGGAACTGCAGGAGGCACGGGAACTGTCCGGCAGCACCTCTCACTATACCGCACACGAAATGGGCCCAACCCTCGCTATCCTCCGAGAATACTAACTATAAATAAAGAAATCAAAAAAATTATAGCAGGAGTTCAGCAGACAGACAGACGGCCCACTTGATGGAAAGCGGTTACCATCGCTTATGGACATTTGCAACACCGCTGCTGCTCTCTTAAGGGAGACTGGAACCTGGTCACTAATGCCTGAACACAACTCAAGATTGTTATGGCGGCATACTCTAGACCAGGGGTGGTAGCCATCCAGTCGGGAAAATTCCCTACCATCTTGAGAAGACTAAGGCATGAAAGTCACGTGACAAAAAGAATGTTAAACTACAAGATGGATGGGTACAGACGTAGAGGTAGACCAAAAAAGGATGGATGGATTGTGTGAAGGATGATATGATGATATGTGGTGTGACAGAAGATGTATGTCAGAGTAGTGGAAGAAAAAGATATCTTGCGCCTACCCCAGATGAGGAGTGTGGAAGGAAAAGAGATATTGTGCCGACCCCAAGTAATTGGGATATGGTGAAAGAAAAGAGAGACTATATATTCTTTACCGACCGTTTGTCAAATTTGACATAAGTTTTTGTATAATGGTTCAATTTTTAACCGACTTCCAAAAGGAGGAGGTTCTCAACTTGGTCGGTATGTTTTCTTTATGTATGTACACCGATTACTCTCGAGATTTAGGATCTGATTTACGTGATTCTTCTTTAGTTTAATGTGGAATACTTGCCATTTGGACCCCTTAAAATTTGACATAGTTTGGCCCAGTAGTTTTCATTTTATGATTTTTTTTCCGTTCCCGTTTTGACATTACTTGTACAGATAGAAGCAATGTCAAAATAATTTTACTCTCATTTCATTGTATATCCAGTTTTTTTTGGATATTATGTATGTGGTGCCACATCACTGAAGAATTGCCATCACAACCTGTTGCAAATTGTACATACCTTGAGGAATTCCTTGGCCAGTACTTCTTGCTGGTGGGCGTTGAGAGTGTCCACGTCACGCTGATGCAGGTACACCACGCTGGCACCACCATTAGGGTGTGTCTCAACACGCATCAATCTGTCAAATTAATAAAAAAACTCAAATGTATAAAATAACTTATTTCTAAAGCTATTATTATTAATATATATTATCTAAAACATCTTAAAGTCGGTGCTTAGTAATTTTCAAAATATAGTAATTCTTATGTTTTACTTTGCACCGACTTCAAGACTTTTAAGATAATATATATTAATATATTAGCTTTAGAAATAAGTTATTTTATACTTTTTAGTTTTTGAAGTCGGTTTTTTTAAACGAAGTTTTTACTTTTATTTGTTACTTTTTAGTGTCTAGCTATGTATGGGTGGACCTACGAATCGTGCCACGCTTCTTAAAAAATATAGGTCCCAAGAAACCGGAACAAAAGAATGTTCGTAAAATAAAAACTACTGGGCCAAACTATGTAAAACTTTTAGGGGACCAATTGGAAGCTATCCCGCGTCGAACAAAAAAGAAACACGTAAATCGGATCATAAATCACGGAGTAATCGGCGAACATACATAAAAAAAATCAACAATAAAAAAAAAGATCCCGACGAATTGAGAATCTCCTCCTTTTTAAGTCGGTTAAAAAACCAATATCAATCAATAATATTACAAAATTGTAAAAGCGTCTTGTTTTGTTTTTTTCATTTCTTATCTGTTTGTTCAAGATTCGCATAACAACTACCACGCCAATTTCGATGCGGTTGTTTGGCTGATATTTTTTTTCGGAAGCAGTTAAGGCGCGTAAAATTTGCTTATTTCATGCTAAAAACCCATTGCCCTGAAAGTATCCTTTGAATTTTAAATACTGGTAAAGCAACCTTGACCTTTACTATCCGACCAACGTGGACAAAATAAGATGCGATGGATAGGAAGATAGGAAGAGGATTAAAAACAAAATTTGAACACTCCTCATTATAAGTCTCATAAATAATAAGCTCACATGTCAATGACAACTCAATATTATAAATATGGATGTAAGTTTGTTGCTTTTACACTTTTACGTCTCAACTACTTAAGCGATTATCACGAATTTTTGCATACATGCTGTCAGACGCATAACAAAGCCCATAAGGTACCTTTCATCCCGAAAAAACTATTACCTTCGAGGAATAGATAGCGCTCTGATCGCGATTTATTGGCGCCACCGTTACAATTTAATGGCAACGATAATGACAATATAAGTTTGATACATTGCTCTAATGATAAGTTCCACCTTCGAAGGTGGCTTTAGGGGTATTAATGAATACTGTTTCTGAGGATTATTGTTGGGTGTTGGACTTGCGATCCGGCTCGAAGGACCACAAAATGTTGGGCGTGCTGGCGCAGGGTTCGCCCTAAATGAAACACCCCTTAGCAAGTTGACTCAATTTATTTATAGGCGCTACAACAGCAACAGGTGCGATCGGCACAACTGTATCAAACGGCACGTTCGAGATTAACCAACACAACTTAATACCAACCAACGTTACACTGAACATAGATAACCCTAATTGTATCGAGTACACCGATCAATATGAGTAGCAATAATCACAATCACTGGTGGTCTACAACATCCATGGAAGCTGAGAGTCAATTGGCTATAGGAACTCCCGAATGCTCTTTGATCTTCTTAGTCTTCCTTGTGTGTATATACTGAGAGTGAGTGATGCCGGAGGCTCGCCCCGTGCTTACTAAGATACTACAAAAAATACAGACGCTTAGCAGCTAACGGAGCGAGCTACATACAATACAATAAAAAAGTAAACAATACAGTTTATTTTTTAGTTTTATGTACATTCATTCGCGACAACAAATATCTTTCTATTTGTACATCATGGTACACATCCATGGTAAGCAGGGCGTAGGGGTACAGGATTTCTGGGGTAGAGGTCAGGGAGGTAATTTTGTCTGCAACAATTGGATGTAGTTACGCAAAAAGGATCCAACCCACAAAATGTTACTTTTGATTTATTAAAGATTAAAGTTTCAGCTGTATTTCCGCATTGATTTACTTGTTTGTGTCTATGGGTTCTTAGGGAAATATAAGCGTAAATGTATAATTTTTCATACAAATAAGTTTAACTGCATCAATAAGGAAATACAGCTAAAACTTTAATAATTCAAAAGTGACATTTTGTGGGTTGGATCCCTTTTGCGTAACTACGTTCAATTACAAAACAAAAAAGATACATTAACGCGAGCAAAGCCGGTACATAATGAAGTGATTAAATAGTAAATGCAAATGTGAGCATACCGATGATATTTGAGTCCCTTGATGGTGGGGTTGTCGATGAGCGTGCCCCAGCCCTGGCCCAGCGGCGGGGCGCTGCCGCGGTCCCGTCTGCACTGCACGCCGATCGAGCAGCGCTTCACGCGCGACCTGCGGCGGCAGTGGTGGCACGACGACGACGACGAATGACGAGACGAGTGCGACCTAGCCCAAATATAGTCCAAGTAATTTTTTTATTTCATACATGAAATTTTTTTTTGTTGCAGTTCAGCAAACGGCCCACTTGATGGTAAGCGGTTACGGTCGCCTATGAACATTTGCAACAACAAAGGTGCTACAAATGCGCTGCTGCTCTCTAAAGGGAGGCTGGAATCTGGTCAATAATGCTGGAACGTTTTCGCATGTCTTATATATAACTAAGCGGTACAAACTGTACATGTTGATTTGATAGACGGCTTTGTGTCCTAGCTCATAGATTGCGCTCCGGTCACATTCCACTAAATAAAATTTTATCATCTTGTGGGAAGGAGCAATACTCCAAATTGTCTACATTGCCATGTAGCGGAAGACGTACAGCATCTGTTAGTGGAATGTGTTCGTACCAGATACGGCAGGAAGAGGCTGGTGGATGCTCTGGGAATTAATCTGATGGACGTGGGTGTTTTCCCAGAGCATTTTGTCGCGGCCAGTCTGCTGCGGTTCTTTTAATTTATAAAATAGTTAAACCATTTATATGATTTGTGGAATTGTATGATTAGGATAAGATGGGGCTGACATGGTGACATTATCACTAAAAGCCCCTAAATAAATTAGATAATAAAAAAATAAAATAAAAACTGTACATACATGTTGTTATTCAACAACAATTCCCAGTCAACACAGTGTCACAACAATTAAACAACAAATTATAACACCACACAAAGTCACAAGCAGAAGAAGCAAGTGAGGTGTGTAAGGATAAGCCTGAATGGGGCTCTGTTGTTCGTGCCTACCCTGCAAGGGACCTGGCGCGAAGTTATGTATGTATGTACAAAGTCACAAACATACAACAAAAACAAAACTTACACACATACCCCCACCAACGCGCACTACAACCGCATTGCATTACACACACACTTCACAAACAAACCAAAACTCAAAAAGAGCATATAAATTATTAACAGAGACACAGAAAGGAAAAGCAACACACAGCTAGTTAGGCTAATCTAGACATAAGGCACACACTGCACATGCACTTCCTCACCACACCAACATGTAACAGATACACTCTACATTTATATGTAATACTTAAAATAAAACTCACCGATCTTTATCCTTCTCTCTCTCTTTCTCCCGTTCCTTCTCCTTCTCACTCTTCCCTTTGTCACACTTCTCCTCACTTTTAAAATTTCTCCCACTCGCCGTCAACACCTGAACACCCTCCTGCTTCAATTTAAACGGTAGTTCCAGATTGCCATAACATGGTAGCTCCCTTCTTGGTGTCGACTGGAATCTAAGAGCCTTTAAAGTGAGACTGAAATGAGTGGCTGGACGTCTTATGGGTGAACTCTCTAGAAGTACATTAGACCTTGACACCCTCGGATATTTATACTTGAAGAGTGACCGCTGGAAGTGTGTATTTATTATCCGCAACTGCTGGGACACTGATGAAAAGATCTTCTTCGTCACTTCATCATCTGGTACTTTGTTTGTCAATTTCGTCTGCTTCCATGAAGCGTTCAACCCTCCAAACCAATCCACTTTCAAAGGCTCTTGGTTTAGTTCTAGTAAACTGAAGTCTTGGTATGTAGGGCTGAAGAGCAACGGGTTTTGGTTCATCGGTGCTCTTTTCAGGAGGTGGAGATTCAAGACTGCCGCATCTCCATACCCTCCAGAATCAAAAACTGGCCATATTTTGGTCAGTTTTGCTGGTTTCGTGTTGTCTGTCCAAAGGCATATTTCTTTGGACAAATCTTGGCTCCTTTTGCGCTTTTTGCCTATGGAGAGAAAAATATTATCAATAGATTTAGTGACTGACTTGGCGCGTGTTATGGAATTGTGCTTTATGTTTGAACTGGTTGTGTTAAATTCTATAGTAATTCCAACAGCATTTTATTTTGAGTCCTGCAACTCGTAACAATATCAAAATTAATTGTAACATGTATATAATGTACATGCATCCCTATTACACGATTTTCTAAAGTATACTTGTTAAGTGAGATACAAATGTCATTTAAAGTCTTGTATATCATTGTTTTCTAACTTGTTACAGATGGAATTCTCACAGCCATTGTAGGTCAATTTAGAAAGTTTGAATAATTGCTTTTCTTTGTTTCAGAGATTCAGATATCACGGGCTTCAAGCCAGAGGGGCGTATAAGCCAACTTTTCAGGAGATACAAAAACCGTTTTTTGCAATGTATCTCCAATACTGAAAATTTGCATGTGCCTATGAAAGTACTTCCTTGGTTACGTGAAATGCTCTTTTTTAAATTAACCTACTATTAAGAAAAAAACAGAGGTGGTGTATCGATAAAAATATAAATGATAGACGAAATAAAAAAACGCATTTTTTTTATACGCCCCTCTGGCTTGAAGCCCGTGATATCATGAAATAGATATGCCACAAAAAAGGCACATCTTTGGTATGATTGTGTGAATTTAGGAAAAAAATAACAAAACCAAAGTAGTAATTTCAATTTGTTTATGTAATTGGAATATGAAGGAAACTCAATGTGGCCAACAAATGTGTGGTACAAAACATTGAATTTAATCATAAAAATGTCTCTCACTTTTCTTTCACCATATCCCAATTAATTGGTATCGGCACAATATGTCTTTTCCTTCCACACTCTTCTATTCTGACGTACATCTTCTGTCACACCACAAATCATCAAATCATCAAATCATCATTCATGCAGTCCATCCATCTTTTTTTGGTCTACCCATCCATCTTGTAGTTTAACATTCTTTTTGTCACGTGACTTTCATCCCTCCTCATTATATGCCAATACCAACTTAGTCTTCTTCCTCTCAATTTTCAAGTCACGGGTGCAACTTTGAAAGATCTCCTTATGTACTCATATCTCACCTTATCAATTCTCGTAACACCACACATCCATCTCAACATTCTCATCTCAGCTGAGTGGAGACGTTTGTTGTAAATCACTTTAGTGGTCCAACATTCAGACCCGTAAAGCATGACTGGTCATATGAGAGATTTATATATTTGACTTTTTAGTTTCAGTTCAATTATAATTTGTCGCACATCGCACCGGTCACTTGTCTCCACTTTAGCCATGCTAATTCTTCTCCTTACATCCCTCTCTATATCACAATTACTCCGGAGTAGAGTAGTTACATGGTAATGTGGCTTAATCATAAAAATGTATGTATAAATTATTTCTACATCCTTGTTTTGTCACTTTCTTAGCAAATACTTCTTCCTTTCTTTAGTTCATGAAACATGTACTATTTGGAACAGTTATTCAATTGCTAACAAAGAAGATCAAAATGTTCTAAGGACCAAATAATACTCTCTCTCTTTTCTTTTACTTTTTTTTTAATTATTTGAGGTTGGCACAATGTCTTTTCCTCACAGACTCCTCTATTCTGACATATGTCTTTTGTCACACCACAAATTATCATATTGTTACATACCAACAAAGGAATGCACACCTGGTTTATTACCCTTCCCGCATTTGGAATTCTTTTGTTTACTTTGTTTTTAAAATGTTCAATTAGACAATAGCCTATTGTTATTGTTTTCGACTTTGTTGGCCGTTCGCAGGAATAATTAACCAGGTGTGCAGATTACGTTTTCTTGGAACAACTTGGTACATGCAGTAGATTGTTGTATTATACAATTTACTATAAAACAATGCCCGAACGGAGGGGTGGAGCAGTCAAGCGAGGATTATGATACGAGCAAGATTTATATTCGATGAGCGATATAGTGACGGACGTTGTGTGTGTTATAGAATCATGCAGTTTGCACTAGTAACGGGATTTTAATTTGAGTCCTGTACCTCGTAACAATATCATACTGTATCAGTACTATTAAGGTGAATTAGTTCAGTGTCTAAAATGTACTAGAGTGCTTCCTTATTCCATCATCCTTGTGATCACTTGGATGATGAATTAAACACTAGACTAATTCCAATTTTTATGGTCCATTTTAGCTATGGAGCTACTTAAGAATGATAACACTTACAACTTCTATCTGTTCATCCATCGTGTTTGTTACAGCAATTTTACTTTGAGATATTATCTACTCCTTGCTGCCATACATAATGTCACACTTTAAGAGGGGAGAGGGAATCCGGCCAACCGTGACATTGTATGACAAGGGGTGGGAGGGGTCCTAAATTTCAAATTTAATATATTTAATAGAGCTTTAAAATACGAAACTTCAACTATTCATGATAATCTTCAAAATATTTCCAACTCTATCTGTATGAAGTGTTTAAATGAGTAAAAAAATTATTTAAATTGAAATAAAACTAATTACGGAACTGCTGTTTTAATTTAATAATTTCATGATGTCAAATTGCATAATATGTGATGTCACACCAGTGAGGGTAGTCTCATGAATGTGACCAGGTGTGGCCCTTATCACAGCTGCTGGCCCATCCTTGAGGGAGTTGGATAAAATCATCAAATTGTGGATGGCCACTTTTGAGACCAATTTTCGGCAATGAAACTCTGTCTGAATTTAACACTTCCATACACACAAATATCAATAAATAGGCTAATTAAATGTGGCAATTTTTAATGAGAGGACACATTTTTGGTTTAACAATTTAGTGAGTCATAGACTAAAAACATTTCCACTCAGTTGAGATAGATATAAAGGAATAGATAAAGTGATAAAATAATAAGTAATTAAGGGGATCTTTGAAAGTTGCTCTGATGACTTAAAGAGTGAAAGGAAGAAGACTAAAGGTACTTTAGGGCATGTAATGAGGAGGGGTGAAAGTCACAACAAAAAAGTGAATCTGGTAGACTGATTGACACAAAAATAAAGTTAAACAAAAAAATTATGGATGGATTGTGTGAACGATGACATGATGATTTGTGGTGTGACAGATAATGTATGCCAGAATAGAGGAGTATGGAAGGAAAAGACATACTGTACTGACCCCAAATGATTGAGAGAAGAACGAAGAGAAAAAAAAGGCTAATTAAATGTGATCTTAAGCTTACTTTAAGAAAGTGCATCATTTAAAGAAGCAAATAGGATAGTTGATGACCTTTTGAATAGTTTCAATAATCTCTTACTCTATTTCATTATCATAATGTACAGGCAAATTCCTAAATTTAACTACACCTTATGGAAATTAAAATGATTCATAATTATACATTTGGTAGTAATGATTAATAATGCCTTTTATGTGGGAAATCCGAAATAACTAAAATCAATATTTTTTTCCTTAGGTTAATAAAGGTAAAAAATAACTATAGAAAAACAATTCTCTTTCTCTTTCATCTTCTTATAATTATTTGGGGTTGGCACCATATATCTTTAGCTTCTATACTCTTCTGTTATGGATGTCCTCTGTCACACCACAAATCATCATGTCATCCTTCACACAGTACATCCATCTCTTATTTGGTCTACTTTTACATTTTTACTCATCAGTTTTCCAGTGTAAAAGCCTTTGGTCATCTAACTTTCATCCCTCTTCATTGCATACATACAACAGACAAACAGTTATTAAGTATTTTCCAATATCCCGAATTCTGAATTTGGAAGTTATTGTTAGATGGCTGGAAGGATTCAATGGACTTTGGAAATCACTGTTGTAAAGAAACATATGGCTTAGGATATAAACACCCAGGTAATGGTAATGGTAATGTGGTAGAAAGATGATGTAGGTAACATTATAAAACTTTGTTTTAACAGTTTTAAGTGTGGTAATTTATTTGATTTTTATTATACTACATTTTGATCTCTTTACAGTGGCTGTGATCACAGAAGACAATGATGTGTGTCAATAAGTATTGTTAACATTTTATTTAGCTTGCCACCAACTTGTTCATTTTAATTTTGTTCATGGTTATTATTTAGTCTATGGAAGCTTAACCTAAGTTACCACCATAAATAATGGCCATAATAATAAAGGTAACATTCTTAACAATTTTTTATAACACTCAACACTTCTGGTGAATCACACATGACACATGTCTAGATATACAAGCAGCTGTAAAGCACAGCACAAGTCTCTGTGTTACTTGACATATTTATAATATTAATCTGGGGGAATTTCGATAGTACATCTTTTTCCCACACAATTTTTTTTTACAGATTTTCTATTTTCTCAGAAATGTCTTAAATTTAAAATGCCTTGTTGATAACAATAATGATATTAACCTTGGATATTGTAACTGAAATGAAATGATCTAACACAAATAAAAAAAGTGGTTATGGACAATGATGCACTCAAGAGATTCATTTTCTGCATGTGTGACTATTAAACAGCACATGATTCAAAAGTTATAGTTCTATGTACCAATATTATACTATAATAGTCAGTTCTTATCTTACTATTAGTTGAATTTTAACATTACTTGTATTGTGAGTTTGTGTCCAACTTTAAACAATAGTAAGACAAACAAACAGTCAGTAAGATACTTAACTACCCATAAGACAATGGTCTATCATAGGAACGGGCTATAAATAGAAAAAATGATGTATTTAATTAAAAAAGAAATACTGTCATAAATAGCAAAATGTGTGTTCTTTATTAAAATGTGATAGATGGGATTATTTCTTGTCACATATGGAGTTGATTCTAGGAGCACAATGTCATTTTACATGAATTTTCTCATATACCCCTTTTTGGACTGGTGTACCACATCCTACTTTGACTAGTGTACATACAGCCGATAGAATATGCAGGTAAAGAGATCAGTTAAGCATATTAAGACTGTCTGCTCACATGAGATCATTGACAATGCAACAGACATACCACTAGACTAAATTTTGTGTTTATTTTTGCAAAATTAATGAATGCTCTGTTATTATTGATAGTATTTTTGGTCCATATATTGTATATTATATGACTTAACATTAGATACAATTATTAATTCATAATGTTAGTCTACAGCTCTACAGATAAATAGAAAGTACAAGTCAGCTTTCAACAAGGTCAAGTGTGTTGCAACTCCTTAGGAAATCTATTGATAATATCATAAATTAACATGAAATAATCACATAAAGGTAATAATTAGGCAACCAAGTTCATGTAAAACATTAAAAAACTTCATTACAACTGTTTATAAACAGTTTTGACCTCTGTAATGATGTAACAAACACAACGATAGGTTAACACGTTTCCCACCAAAAATTTAGTCACTAAAACAGCAAAAATTCACGCTGTGGTATGACAAGACACTTTTAAAGGCCTCATTATAGCTAATTTAGTACATATAGTCTGATTTATACCTTTGGTTTCGCTGCCTGGGATGAGTCTGCTGTCAGTTGACATACTTGAACCATATCCTAATTTCGATAGTTTTCTATAGTCGTGACTGATACGACGCCGTTTGCTACCTTCACCGGCGTCTCCCTCGCCACCAGAACTGCAGTAATTGGTAGCACACTCGCGATTTTCATCAACTTTTACATGCGTTATTCCTTCTTCGTTCGAGGACGCCATTGTCTTACATCGGTTGTTGTAATCACAACAAAAAACCTGATACTCGTCAATTAAACATTTGCGAAACTTAATAGCTTTACTTAAACTGTTAGTGTAGCTTGCAAATTTACACAGAAAGAATTAGAAACACATTGATTATGTGTAAAAAAACAACTTGAGACGCCATTTCTCGCTACCTCACACTTTTTTTTCTTTTTTTTGCTATGCTGCAGACACATTCGCAAACGACGTGATAATAAACATTTAACACCTTAGCTTTTCAATTTTATTAAACTCCTATAATGCTGCTTAAAAATACCAGTAAATTTTGTTACACACGATTATTAAATTGAAACAAAAATAAAACATTAACTAAAAAATCATACACTGATGTCATCTAGGTTAGTTATTATACAATTACTTAAACTAGTTTCCAACAGATGGCGCTGTAAGTTCCTAAATAACAGATTAAGCGAATACGATAAACCAGTGTTTTTCAACCTTTTTCGTGACACAACCCCTTTAGTATGAAGAAATATTTCGCGACGCCCCTACCCGTTGCTTTTTTTAACCGACTTAAAAAAAGGAGGAGGTTCTCAATTCGGAATCGGAATCTTTTTTGTGTATTTTATTTTGTGACAAATATTCAATCCAACATTTTTATTCATTTTTATAATCAGGGGTTCGACTAAATACATAATTAAGTACGTAAAACAATTTTTTTTTTACATCTAATGCGTCGCCATTAGATAACGTAATTTACGCGCATACGTACGACCACGTCGGATGCCGGCCGCCCCGCCCCTGCTCCGCATAAATGAGAAAGCGTTGCTGTCAAGTAGCTCTTCGTGTATCTAATGCAGAAAAACCTAATACTACTGCCGAAAGTTCGATTTTACCAGCGGCTTTAGATACGGCGGAGATTATGTTTGGCAAACAAGAGGTCGAAAAACTCAAAAGTATAGCTCTGTTTGGCAGTACCATTCAACGCGAGATAAGCAATATGGCAACTGATGTTCGTAATCAAGTCATAGAAGAAATAAAAGAAAGTACTTTTGTGTCCGTGCAATATGATGAATCTACAGATGTTGCACAGACTTTACTGCAGTAGCTTTCCCAACCTATTGCAACTCCGCTACAGAAGCTACTACCCACACGTTGAAAAACACTGCGATAAACAAACAAAATGAAGCATCTAAATTCATGAATCATGGCGATAATTGGTCTTATTGATTTAATTCTAGTACTTTGTTATAGATTCGTAACATTGTTCACTACATCAAGATAAGATTACTATTGTTTGAAAGTCTATCTAAAATAATAGGTTTTGTAATATCCAGAGAGATGATTTCAAAGAAATTTATTTGAATACATTATTATAATCTGTGGGCACTGTAACCCCCGGATAAAATGCTGGTTCAATTTGTGATGGACTACATGAGAGAGATCTGACCTAGATCCTTGCACTAGAAAAGTAGAAGCTCCACCAACCTTGAGATCAGCCCTCTGCTGGCTCGGTTCAGGTTACCCATAGGAACGGCACATGGCACTAAATTCCACCGTAGGCCTAGGCCGCACTACGGTTTTTTCCCGGGAGCGGTTAACCGCTATAACCGCGAAACCGCTCGAAACGTACACTACGATTATAAACCGTAAACCGCCCGTGATTTTCACAGTTTGAAGATGGTTTTCAAAAGAGCAATATGTATTGGTGCTCTGGTAAAAAAAATACTTCAACGAAAATTTCGCAAATATTGGGTCCATCCTCACTAACCGTAGATTTGAGAAAGGTTTCTTTCAGAAAAAGTATAAAATTTGAAGAGAACATCCTGAGAAATTTATCAGCTACTTTCGAATGTCGGTAGCCAGCTTCGATAAAATTTTGCACAATGTGCGTCCATACATCACCTTCATGTATACAAAATTTCGCAAATGTAGTTCATGTTTCAGCGGTTGGCCGAATAATAGCCAAAAAACCGCCCGTGGTTAACGCATAGTGCGTGCGCGCCCGCTTAGTTCTATGGATTATAAATTTTGCTACGATTTACGGTTACTGCGTCAATTTTGTAATATTTCACTGTTTTAAAATCAGTCGCGGGTAAAAACCGCAAGTGCGGCCGCTTGTATTTATTTTCGTGTTTCATAAACTCACACGGTTAATAACTGCTGCGGTTTCACCGTAGTGCGGCCTAGGCCTTAGAGCTAACACTTTTAACAAAGTCTCAGTACATAAAGAGTAAGTTCTTGGCACGGCCAGTAATCAAAATAAGTAGAATTTTATCCAAAAAATGGATGAGGGCATGGCGTGTTGTGGTCTGGTTAAGACGTCAACAGAAAAGTGTCCAAAATGGCTGCTCCTACCTTGTTATACATTGGCCGTAGCCTTACACAGAAAGAGGGTAGACAGCAAAATTGATGAAGCCATATTCTACCTACCTTATACTAGGCAAGGACCGAACATAATCTAAGAATCCTATCCTACTAATATTATAAACGCGAAGTTTGTAAGAATGTAATTCCGGCACACTAATATGCTGACTCACCTTGTTTGCTGAATATGCGGCGAATAAATTTTCAAAATATGCTCTGTGTATAACAATGTATAATATAAAGAATGTAATTACGTCGCTATTTTTGCAAATACAAAAACTTCTTTCTTTCTTTCTTCCTAATGTATTTATGGATATATGTTTGTTTGTTACTTTTCACGCAAAAACTACTGAATGGATTTTGATGAAATTTTACAATAAAATAGCTTACACATCAGAATAGCTCCTAGGCTATAATTTATAAAGATATAGTGTGAACTTAGACAATTAATATCTCAATGAGTAATAATCCAAAATATAACTATTTTCCATCACCACACGGGTGAGACCGAGGGGCACATCTAGTGATTTATAAAACCATCGGTGCGCAATTTTACTTTTTAACCGACTGTGAAAAGGAAGAAGTTCTCAATTCGTCTAGATGTATTTTTTGTAAGTTCGTAACTCGATTTCTGTGTCAATTGTAAACCGATTTCCAAAATTTTAGTTTTAATCGAAAGTTTATACTTCTGAATTGGTCCCATTGTTACCACATCAGGATTTGGCGAGTGGATTCCAAGAAATTAGAGAAACATACGAAAATTGGTAATAGATATTTTCGTAACATGATATCTCCTTCAATTTTAGAACATAGACGCGAGGTCGCGGAGCTGACTGTCTTCTATCGGATACATTTCGGGGAGTATTCCTTAGAATTGCACGAGCTGATTCCTCTATCCAGCTGATCATTTTTACCATCGAACAACCAGGCGGACCGGTTTGCGCCACCGTTACATGGTGGGTACACCACTAGTTAAAACCGAGCGTTTCGCTTCATCTTTTCTGGTGCGCACTGGCGAAGAGTGGACTAATTTGCCGGTGTCTGTTTTTCCTGACAAATACAGTCTCGAAGTCTCAAAGTCACGAGTGAATAGGTATCTTAAGGTAAGCGTGAACCATCCTAGACTGCGTCATCACTCAACATCAGGTGAGACAATGTCAAACGCAAACCTATACTTCCATAAAAAACCGTATTTCTTTTTTTTCTTTACTATTAAGTCTTTACTATCTATATTTCCGAGGTAGTCCACAATTACCAAAATAAGATCTGACGAGTGTATTCCAGGAAAACTAGTGACAATTACTTCTTAAAGAGCGCCGTGCGCCTAAATTCTTGGATAAAGCTTGTATATGCGTGTAGGTATTACATTTTCTGTAGGCGCTTAATTTTTTATATGTTACGCAATGTCTTCGTCAACTACGGATCGATTTAGATTTTTTTCTTTATTCGTAAGTATATGTACACCTGAGGCGGTTCCATGGTCACCAAGTCATGATGATGATGATGCGTGGATCCCAGAGAAATCAAAAACCCTTATTAAAAGACGTCGAAAGCTTGCATTTTTCCAAAATACACGTGGCAGTTGTACAACTTCTACAGTGTTTAGCGAAACGTCGAAATAAAAATTAAATAAAACGCCGTGCTTAATAATGTTTAAGCGTACTTTTACTTAAATCAATTAATTAACTAGCCATTGCCAGCGAAGAGGCTAGGTCATATTATACCTGTGGCCCTGGCTTTTTTTATAGCTTGAGTTCAGCAGACAAGCAGATGGCTCACCTGATAGAAAGCTGTTACCATCATGTGCTTACCATCGCCCATTGACATTGTAACACTAAAAGTGCAGTGGCGGTACTTGCCTTAGACGGGCCTTGTATCAAAATGTGTTCGGGGGCCCAAGTGAAGCGGAAAGTCTTTTTATAAAATAAACCAAAAATACTCGAATTGAATTAAAATAATTATATATTGATTATAAGTAATTACTTATACTTAATCCTAAGAGCTAAGTTAGACAAACAATTGAAATCAAAGATACACTTTTTTCCCCTTTATCAAATCAACCATAGCTGAAGACGATTTCAGTTTATCTAAATTTTACGTCTCTATAGACATTATTAACATGTCTAATAGCCGTTTCTGTTGGTCTAGCAGTGATGCTCAAATATGGTATGAATCTATAAAAGATTCTGGATAACATTTTAAGTTTTTTTGCTTCACATTTTCGAAGCCCCTGTATCTTTGATACCGTGGTAGCTACGCCCCTGCAAAGGTACTACCAATGTGCTGCCGCTCTTTAAAAGGAGATTGGAACCTGGTCATTAATGCCGGAACACAACTCAAGGTTGTTATGGCGGCACACTCTAGACCAGGTGTGGTAACCATCCAGACGGGCAAATACCCTGCCACCTTGCTGTGGGTTGTTCTATCGCCTCTTACGACAGGCCCCCGGCCGCAGGAAGTTTTATTCTTTCTTCGTTCCTGCACGGAAAGGAAGAAAGAAAGAAAAAGATTTATTTAGAACTATTATAAAAGTCACTTAAACTATTAAAAATGGTTGCTTGCTAGATTCGCTATAAAAAACAAACTCCGCCGGCTCGACCTTGAACTAAATATACCATAGTAAAGGCTGTTATCATAGTGATCGATAATAATAATTCGTTTATTATACATTACAATTTCCTGTCACACCAAACAAGGAAACCGTAATGTCGGTTCAAATACGAATAATATTCGCTAAATTGCACAAACAAATATGGCGTAAAAACAAACAACAAAAGTACAAAGACGTGCCAAATTAAACATATCAAAAATGTATTTACAACCAGCAAACGTATTTGTAAGCAAATCGACGCGTAGATGCGAATTAGTTATGTACATAACAACACGTACGTTATTTTTCTGAGTATAATTTGTATTTAGGTATTCACAATCGCAAAAGTCATAGTGACAAGCCATTGATGAATTTGGATTTGTGCCTTGATAAGCATCACCATCCCATAAGCTTAATACAGTAAAACTTCTGTAAGTCGAAATTGAAGAGACACACCAAAAAATCGAATTAGATAGATAACACTTTGATGTACACCAATACAAACATGAACTTAAAGACTAAAATTATATCTAGTTATGTACAAAGGGTGGTCTTATCGCTAAAAAGCGAACTCTTCCAGACAACTCCAGGAATGAATTTAGATGATAATGGCCATGGTGGTATACGTAACGTATAGTACGAACTACTTACATTTTAATAATAATTATATATATATATATAACTTTTTACCCAATTGGCTATTTCGATATATCTTGGTGTTGGGAAAATATTCAAATAACACAGTATATTCATTAAGCCTTTTCTAACGCCATATTGCTCCGCGACGATATCGAGAAGATATTTTAGATATAGTAAAATATGATTTTAACACCATCGCAATGGAATCGCTTTGTGACTATCTTCACAATGATAAAATATTATAATAAAATAAATAAGATCAGCCCATAAATGTCCCACTGCTGGGATCGGTACTCCCATTTTATGGGAAGATTGCATCTCACGTTTTTTTCCTTCACGCGGTATTTGCCATCTCACTCTTCGGTGTATATGCTTACCAACTAGGGTTGACTTGATAAAAAAAAACTTGAAAATTTGATTTGAAAATCGGTCCATAATTGATGGAGAAATCGCCTAACATGTATATAAAAAGTGTATGTATAAAATGTAATACGCGTATACAAGCTTATTTCCAAGAATTTAAGCACACGGCGTTCTTTAATAAGAATTATGCTCCCTATCCCTGGGATCCGATCTACTCATCAGATCCCGACTTGGTGACCGTAGAACTATCTCGGGACTATACACTTACGAGTAAAGAAAATAATTTGAAAATCGGTTTACAGTCGACGGAGATATAATGTTAGGAAGAAGTTGGTTAAAAATTTACGTGAGAGAATTCCTTGCAATCTACTCAACAGATATTACATACATACATATTGTCACGCCTGTTTCCCATTGGGGTAGGCAGAGACGATGGATCTCCACTTGTTACGATCTTGACAAACACTTTTCGCTTCATCAACTTTCATTAATCTTCTCATACATACACGCTTATTTAAACTACTTTTTATGACATGGTATTAATTGGACCAATTCGGGAGTATAACCTTCCGACTAAAAGAAAAAATCGAAATGTCTGCTAGGACACATAGTAGCAGTGAAACTTCAACGGACAAGTGGAAAAACGAATCACAACAAAATGTGGTTTCTTTTGGACAAGTACATTAACAATCTGCCCGTAAAACTTCAAGTTGAAATGTGGTTGCCATTTGTTTTTCCACTTGTCCGTTGAAGTTTCACTGCCACTATGTGTCCCAGCACACAGTTTGATTTTTCGCAGATTTATTGCAAATTATGATTTGGTTAGGTTATTATATTTCAATGAATACTTTATGTATGAAAAAACTATGTATATATATTAAAAATAAAGACATTGAAACTAAAATATATTATGTAGCAGATCACTGCCAATGGGGAACGTGCCCAGAAGGCTGGCTGCATTACCACTCTGTATGGCAATACTTATTTGTTGTGCAAAATATGAGCCAGCCTTCTGATCACGGGTAGTGTCAAAGAGTTTCTTACATATGTCTTTAAACAAACTCTTTGCCGACGGACCCCACGGGCCTAATGTTTCAACCCCAAACGGCACAAATATGTAACCCCTTCCTAAGGCTCCATATTTCAATGAATGCATTTTTTATTTAAACATATTTCATTTTATCAAACAAAGAAACTGAATTCGATCCGGAACCAAAAAAACACATCCATAGTCTACTCTAAAATTATGCCGCTTCTCACCACGTCTAGTCTAAATATGCCGCATCTCCACGCAGCCGTAACGCTTTTTCGTGACGGAAAAATCCTAAGACCCCGTCTATGTAGAAGTTTCACTTCAAAAAATGAAAATTGATTGACCGACAATTGACGGAGAAATCGAGTAACGAACATACGAAATCCAAAAATCATACAGACGAATGAAGAACCTTTTTGAAGTCGGTTAAAAACTGTATGTACTATATGAGCATGCAATATGTCAACTTGAAGCGTCTCTTACGTCATACACACACATCATTACATAACAGCAACTGGGGTCTACCACGACGGTGTATAAATCACTGCTAATTAGCAGTCGACACGCGGTACAAGATTCGATTCCCGCACAGCAATTCGTATGCTGCCAACGTCACAGCGTGACCGTGAATTCGCGAATGTTTGTCGTTAGCATATTGTCAGGGCTGTCACCTTTGTTTGATTGTTAAGCGCTGTATTAGCTGTAATAAAGCGCTAGATTCTGTTGGACAATTAAAAATAAATAATTATTTTATTGTATTTATTTCATTTTGCCAGTATATCTTATATTATAAAATTCTTGTGTCACAATGTTCGTTCCCATACTCCTCCGAAACGGCTTGACTGATTCTCATGAAATTTTGTGTGCATATTGGGTAGGTCTGAGAATCAGATAACATCTATTTTTCATCACCCTGAATGTTAAGAGTAGTCCACCCCTAAAAAAATTTTTTGGATTTTTTTTATGATACATCATTAAAAATACATACAACCCTAAATTTTCAACTCGCTCCGATCAACCACTATTTTTTAATATTTTTAGATTTTAATTTGAACCAGATAGATGGCGCTGCAATCGGGTACCAGAATTTAGGTGTTATTTTTGTTGTTGTATGTGTTGAAGTTTGTCCCGGAATGGTTTAAATAAACGATTGGACCCAGTAGGTGGCGCCGCGATACTCCTCCTAAACGCTGGACCTGATTTTGATGATTTTTTTTGTTTGTTCAATGGGATTTGAGAATAGTTTAGATTAACATTTGGTCCCGGTAGGTGACGCTGGAATCGGGTTCTAGATTTTTATTTTTTAAAGGCAGGACAACGTCTGGCGGGTACAGCTAGTTTTTTTTATAAAATTACATGCAATTGAATAAAATATAAGAAAACTGAACTAATTTGTATTGTATTCTACCTATAGTCCCTCAAGACTATAGGTGGAATACTGAGCCCAGATCACCGTCTTCTATGGGTAAGGTGCCCCCAGAAGGCTGGCTACGTTTGCTCGCTGGATCGCCATACTGATCCGTTGGCCGAGGTAGGCACCAGCCCTCTTATCACCTGAAGAGTCAATGAGTCGTTTTCATAAATTTTGGTAGAGGCTCATAGACTCAGGGCCTCACGGTCCAAGCGTTTCGACAGCAAACCGCACAAAAATATAACTCTCATTGAGGGTTGCATATTTGCGCTGCTTGAGTGATTCAACTGTTTCCGCCACCGTACTGGCCGATCTAGAAGTGTTTGGTTTTGTTGTATTGAGCTGAGATTTTGTATATCACGCGACAATGTAATAATATGGTACAATGAAACTGATTTGATGATAGAGTCGGAAGGTGGCCATAGGAACTCCTGTACTAAACAAGACAGACCCACCGTGTTTGGGCTCGTTTTACTTGTCTTGGCTAGCGCTCTGCTGCTACACGATATCTAGGATCTCAAAAGCTTGTATTTAAAAACCTTTTTAAAAAACCAATTTTAAAAGATTCTCATATTCTTTTATTCTCATTTCCAAATTGCGGGTATACAATATCTGCATATACTCGTATTTCTACTTTTTTATGTTAATATTTTGAGTTGTGTGTGTCACTATAAGATATAAACGTCTTTCTTTCTTTATAAAAGTTTCGTTTTGGCAAAAAATGAGTAAGGAAATTTAAAAAAGCATTAGATGCTGCACCACATTTTAATAGGTTTTTTTTTATTCAGGGAGGCTAACAACAATAATAATGTAAACTAGAAACAATCTAGATCAAGATAAGCTATTAATAAGCCTCTACAGAGGACAGTAAAAATAGTAAAGAAAAGAAACTAAATTAAAATTAATAATTAAAATGTTCTTTCCTAAGAAATATGTTCATTTTATACAATTAATTAAAATTGTTATTTAAATATGGCTTTTGGTTTAATTACACTGATTATCGGTTCCCATATCTTATCGACCATTCATTTGTCTTACTATCAGTTAAAAAATTAACATAAGCTCCATACAAGTAATTTCAAAATTCCACCGATGTTAAGGCAACTGAATAATAGTCAGTTATAGAAAGCGCTAGATCAAGCTCTAAAAGCGCTAAAGGTGACAGCCCTGCATATTGTTCTGAATGAAATATTTTGGCGGATTTCTGGTGGGGGTATGGTATTTAGCTGTGTTGGGTCCTAGTTTCTTGGTAATTTACCTACCAGTACAGTAATTGTCTCTAATTTCAGTGGACTGTGGCATCACACGTCGTTCACGCAGGGTTGAGTTTATTACACACATCGTTACGAGTTACAGGACTCGAATTAAAATGCCGTTGGAATTATGATTAGAGTTTATTAGAACTATACAAACACGTATAAAGAGCTATAAAATAAATATAAATGAACACAACCAGTCCAAACGAATAACAAAGTCCTTCACTAAATAGATTATCGAATGCTCACACGTCTTGCTTCACTTGTGGTCATTGCTTGACTGCCTCATCTATCAATTGCTTTATACTGTACAAATGCAATATGTCTGCTCGACCGCGTAGATTAAATTTAATGATTCTAATCACAATTGTTAACAAACTAAACAAAAGAAGTCCAACGCCGAAAAGGTAATAAAATGTATACAGGTATGCAGGTGTGAATTTGTCTTTTATCGGCCTTCAGGTCGTAACAATATCTTCTGATCCCACGAAGACATTGAAATTAAAACACACGAATTTTTAAGATCCTCTTTTAATTTTTTGAGCCGTTTTGAAGTATATTTGTGAATTGAGCACCGTAATAGCAGTTTAAGTGTATAAAAACAGTCTTTTTGTCTGGCCCAAAAACATTTTTTTTGTCTGTCTGTCTGGATGTGCCATCTAATCTCTGAAGCAGCTAGACTGACTAGACTAGCGGGATTTGCCCAACTGGATGGCTACCACCCCTGGTCTAGAGTATACCGCCATAACAACCATGCCGGAACACAACCGGCATTATTGACCAGGTTCCAGTCTCCCTTAACAGCGCATTTGTAGCACCTTTGGTGTTGCAAATGTCCATAGGCAATGGGAACCATGTTCCATCAAGTGGGCCGTCTTATGCAATAGAAAACATCTGATTTCGACGAGACTTTCACTAGCACTGATGTTAGAAGGAGTAATTTACGTGGACGAAACGATGAAACAAAACAGGCACCGACGGAAATATCGATTTAAATTAGGTTTTTTATTTATTTATTTCATGAGTTCAGCAGACAGGCAGACGGCCCACCTGAACGAAGATGGTTACCTACACCCAAGGATATTAATGAGCTGCTGTTCTCTTAAGGGACACTGGAAGCTTGCCACTAATGCCGGAACACAACGCAAGGTTGCTATGGCGGCATACTCTAGACCAGGAAGGGTAGCAATTCAGACGGGCAATTACCCTACCTCCAAACTAAGGTTCCGTCTTTGCCAAAATGGCTACGGAACCGTGAAAATTCAGAATTTACATAGACGAAGCAGCGTGTTGTGCCTATAATACAAATAATGTAAACACAAGTTTACGCGTTACAGCCATTATATCCGCGCAATCAGTGTGGTCTCATAAATATATCGTAAATGTATTGACGTAAATTGTTATCTATGATTTTTTATTTCGCGCGCTATTATTGTTATTTACTAGACGCCATGTTGTGGTTTCGTTCGAGAGAACTTCACTTCGGTAAAAGGCCTTTCCATGTAATGGGACATATGTATTAAGTAGGTACTAGGTTTTTATCCGTGCAGGAACGGAGAAAGAATACAATTTCCTACGGCCGGGCGGCTTGTTGTAAGAGGCGACAAAACAACCCACAGACAGGTGGGAGGGTATTTGCTCGATTGGATGTCTACCACTCCTGGTCTAGAGTATGCCGTCATTGCCGCCTCTTACGACAGGCCGCCCGGCCGCAGGAAATTGTATTCTTTCTCTGTTCCTGCACGGATAAAATTGGATTGACAGATTTGTGCTACCAATAAGTTCTTGTTTTAAGAGAAAATCTCAATTTAAACTTTCAAAGTCTCATTACGAAAAAATAGAGATGCAACCAATATTAGTTTGACCGAACACCGAATATTCGACCACGCTCTCGGCCGAATCGCCGAATCGGCTATCGATGTTCGCCGTAAGATATGTACAATTCGCGCGTAGGATAGTTTTGATTTGTTGAAGCAATAACTTGTATTTTTATTTGATTCTGAGATTTTGAAAACTGGCAAAAACTTAATATTAAAATAATAAAAATCTAACACTGTTAAAACGTGATTTAATTATTATTTTTTATAAATATATACAATTTTGAGCTATATGTGCAGCTTTTTTTCATTTGGTATTCAGTATTTGGCCGAATACCGAATATTTAAAAAAGTGGCCAAATAGGCCGAAATCCAAATAGCAGCCGAAAATTGTTGGCATCTCTACAAAAAATATTGAATAAACTCAAATTAGTCATAAAATGGACATCATAAGAAGCTGCTGTTCAATTAAATCAATTTCATGTAATTCATCTATATATTAATTAATACGTAAAAACCTTTTTACGAAATTTGCCCGGATGGAGGAGTATGAAATTAGCACACTAGTAGTTTATGTAGAGAAGAACCGACGAATGCTAATTTTTTTTAAAATTATGCATAAAAAATACATTAAATCAATTTAAAAAAAAAACATTACACAATCTATCATGTATTCACACACACGCATATATATTCTTTTGTTTATTGTTGAAACAAAATTAACAGTGTAGCCTGGAGAAACTTTCGACTACGGGCGACCACTAATATATAATAATACAGCCATAAACATCCCACTTGTGGGCTTGAGCTTCCTTATTTTTAATACCGTCCATCGCAAAGGTTCAATACGACTGGACAACTAGCACACATAGGTGATCTCGAGGTGTTCTTTCATCCCGCACTATTAGCATGTGATAATTATAATATTATGCATATTAAGCTATAAAAACTGTAAAGACTTGCTTGAATATAACGTACCTTATCCACTAAGCCTAAAGTACAAAACACAATACACTGAGTGTGTATTGTGTTTGAGAAGAGAAATTGTGCATATAGGAACCAATTTCCTTAAAGTATCGTAGTTATATATTTTAAATTTGCGAAGTGAACAAGATTCCGTCGATACAGAACCTTATTTAACGTAGACAACGCCATGGGAAAGCATTAACGAAAATAACAAGTCTAAAGTTAACTGTATGTGTAATTCTTTATGTACACGAGGCATTGTTTACACTTATACATAACTAACAGAAAAAAAGTATAAATTAACATAAAAACAGCACTTATTACGAGTATAACCATGACTTTTCAAAATTTTAGCAATTTTTTATGAAACCAAAGACAATGGGTTTTGTTTCATTAAAAAGAAATATTTTCTAAACAGCAATTTGAATTAGGAATAAAGATTTTTTGCAGTCTCGTCCATCCGTCGCGAGTTCCACATTCGAAATAATTACATTGTCTTAATTGTGAAACCAAAGACAATAAATATATGTTTTGTTCATCAATAAAATATATTCCCTAAACAGCAATTTGAAAAAGGAATAAGTTTTATACTTTTTGCAGGCTGGTCCATCCATCGCAAGTTCCACATTCGAAATAATAAATTGTATTAAGGAAACATGAGCGGGGCGCATGTGTTTGTTTGTTTGTTTACCAGCCGGTGACGTCACTATGTTTATTCTCGCGGGTGTGTTGGGGAAAGATGATGCTTCTAAAGTAATGTAATTTTACTTTCGATAGAACAAAGGAATATCATAATTATTTATGTGTGGTGGCGTGCGAAACTGTTTACAGCCTTGTGTCCGTGATATTGCAGGCACATAGCAACAGAGTTATTTACGTTGATACTGTCACGTTTTAACGAATGACTAATCAGACCACGGTGTTTATGTTTAAATAGACGGTGTAGGTTCAAGAAATGCTGGCATAACATCGTGAAAAATTATAAGTCTAGTCCCAGTGGTGTCACAATAAGTGATACCGAAGTTTACACGTCAACGCCCGAAACGCATGATTTTTCAGTTATATAGGCTTTGAATATTCATGTGATTTCATGTGATTATTAATTAATATTCAGACGAATTAGTGACGGCAGTACAATGGCTTTTGACTGATCACCAACAATGAAAATCATTCTTTAAGATATAAATTCGTAAAATAAACTGATATCGCATCTGGAATTTTAAGTTCAAATATTCATATTCATATGTTTGTCGCCTATCTAATAAATTATAGGGTGTACGTGTGATATCTACATTTTTGATGCATCGGCAGAGTGGGTTATAATAATAAATACAACGCCGAAAATGAGAAACAAACAAATTTATTTCTTATTCGATATGAAGGATTCGCGACTTACTCGTGAATACTGTCATGTAATTATTATTAAAAAGTATATAATTATTCTACTTTCTTATCAACCGAATTATTAATGTGAAACATCTAAATATAGAAATACATTACTGTAAATATTTTAAGTATAGAGGGTTTATCGCTTACTTTATTTCAGTAGATCAGTGATAATTATTAAGCTTATCTTGTTATCGCAAGAAATCGACTGAATATCTCAATTGTTTGATAACGTTGTTTGTTTGTTATGTCCGTAAGTTTTTTTAAAAAGATACAGTTATCTGGTAACGTGCCAATAGCATGATTACATATATTATAAATCCAATGATATTTTTATCTTTGTTTCTTGAACTGGTTCTATTAACTTGTTTTTTCTCTTTATTTAAATTAATAGTTACTAAGACATTTAAAGTACTACAAGTCAACAATTCCAGTTTAGCCACATTGATAAGAAAGTTCTGTGAACTTAAGGATTGTCAATCACTAAAAATCCGAATTGCTACTTCCATTGTAGTAAAATTTTATCATGGTTAGAATAAACTAACTGTTTGAAATTACACTATAAAGTTTAGTTACAGATAAGTATCATAATATATTTTATGTCTACAGCTAAGATACTGTTGTTTTTTGATTTATTATAGTTTTAAGCCTTTACGAAATGCCAGTTACGATGTAGAATTTTGCTATTTAGGACATAAGCGAATGCATTTTATGAATTGTCGTCAGATAATTAAAAACATGGTATAAATCCTAATGAATACAATATAAGGAAAACTGTGACAGTATCACCTAAGTTTTTCTATGTTTTTAACACTTTGTTGTTTCTATTACATTGTACTAGCTTCACAAACAACCTTTGAAACGAAAACAAAGTGTATATTAAGAGAAATCATAATTTTCGTTACAAAAAGTGATTATTGTACTTGATGGCCTTGAAAGAGCACCGCGTAAATGAATTAAAACGGGCCTTCCCAAATAGGAGTCTAAATAGATTTTACCTCGGATTTTCATTCACAAGTGAAATGAATGAAGAAGTCTTTTATTAATTCATCTTTATATATAACGCAACATTTCAGCTATGCAATGGGGATTGTTCACAAAAAAATACCCTCTGATTTTATATTTTTATTACGTAAAATAGGGTATTTTAAGATACTAATTTGAATATTTTTGTATTTTAAGCGTTAGTTTTTTTATATTTTATTATATTTTTTTGTATTTTATAGCTAGATTTTTTTTACACCTGAAGCAGGCAAACAGGCAGACGGCTCACCTGATTGGATTTAGTAAGGTCAAATAAAAGTCAAATGCATTTCTTACAAAATACAAGAAGATTGTACGTTTTTTGGAATTTTAACTAGATAGAAATGATTAGGGAACACTATTCCTCGAAATGGTTTTTCAAAAAGCTAAATTGAAAAAAAGTGAACAATCCCAATTCTTAAACGTAACGATTGACGTCTTGTGTCAATAAGCAGTATTCAAGTTTTTATTCAGCCTACATCCAACTTATTCATTGGCTTCCATACAGTAAATAGTAAAACCAACAATTGATGTTTATTTAATTTAACAAAAAATGCATTTGTAGTCTGGTAGGTAGACTAAGCATTGGCCGATGTATTTTGCTTGGTATAAACAGGTAAAAACTGTTTCGAAACCACACACTGTTGTTGTTGTGTTATAAATAATTGATAAATAGTTTGTGGCATATATAAAATTTTGATATACAAAAAATGATACTATGGAGTTAAATAATAATTAATATTACATAACATGTTATAACAGGATATGTAATATTTAATCTTTATTCATGACACATACGGTAAGGTTTAAGCATTTCAAATTTAAAAAGGAGAAATATATTGATTGATACTAAGAAATCTGAAAACGTACATATATTTTTCTCATATTGATGTATTCACATTTTCTCGGATCTGCTGTAAATTTTCTTATAGACCACTTGATTGACTTGGGTTTTGATAGTTTTCTTCAACCATACAAACACTTGCCCACTTTCACACGTACAGTTTTAATTTTAATGTATTTTTGTTTGTACCTGATGTAAGTTTATTTACTCATAAGAGCGTCTTGTATGTGGTATGCATGGAATGGAGCATTTTTTTTTGTAATGAATAAGTTCGCGTTTGACTGACTTTGCGCCTGATGTCAGTCGGAAATGCAGTCTAAGGTGGAGCACGCTTACATAGAAGATACCTCTTTAGCGAGACTTGAGGACACCTAGATTGTATTTGTCAGGATGAACAGTGATGGCAATGGTGATCTGTCATATAAAAAATATAACAACAGTAACTGTCCCACTACTGGGCTCGCTTGTCAAGTTGGACACATCGGTTATCTCGATGTGTAGGTTGCATCACGATGTTTTCCTTCACCGTTGTTAGCACATGGTAACTGTAACAATATGCACATTAGGTCAGAAAACAGCCTAAGTGGTGCATGCGTTCTAGCCAGGATCGAACCCGCAACCATTGAGTTTAGGACGCGTGCGCTAGCCATTACGCTACCACGACTTCTTCGATCTGTCATATACATAGAATAAATTGTTTATAAATCCATTTCAAACACTAGTTTCTAAGTAAATTTGTTGTAATGAGAAGTATGAAAGCCGTTAGTAATTATTTATTATTTTTCCTAGCCAATATGGAAAGTGGCGATTTTATGCAAAGTTGTGATACAGGCCGAACTGCCCCTTGTTTACACACGCACACAAGCGCGGAACGCACACTCAGCCGCGCCCGTCGAGCCGCTTATTTAGGTATATTGTTGTTTATTTTATTCGGCGCTATGCTCCGACACGGGGCGAGCCTTTCGACTCAGTTTTAACGCGCACGGTTTATGAAACGACAACTATGCGTCGATGTTCGCTCGCCGCCGGTAATTATTCATATCAGAACACCTAGCGACAGAAATAGCGACGCGGTAAACAATTCGCGAATACGATAATTGGATTTTTAATAACTATATTTTTTCCTTTATAATATTTTTACGTTAAAACCGAGTTTATCGCTCGCCGGTGCCGCCTCTAGTTGTCTCCGCGAATTTTAATAGCTGTTAATCATAGTTTATTTTTACTTCGCAACGTGTGTTCAATGAGTGTTGGGGCCGCTGTCGCGTATTCTGTTTGATTAAAACTAGATATACGCAAACGCGGAAGCGATTCGAAGCGTGCAAATAAAAAAATATAATTCGCAGATCGCTCACCCAAAGACCCAATTATATAGATAACACGTTTTATTTTCGATTCAACCTTGATAAAAAAAACACGCGTTTGACAATTTGACAGTTTCGATTGGAAGAGTGATTAGCGCGCGGCTCAGTGTTCCCCGAGTTTCGGACTTTTTGGACTTTTGGCGGGAAAGCGGGGAATCTAGGAGGCCGCACAGGACTCGGACAGAAAGTTTGGAAAAGTGTTGAACTAACATCGGATGCTGGCGAGTGTTTTTTCAACGCGTTTTCGAGGCTAAGCGCTAGTTGTTTGAACAAGTGTGTTTTCTAATGGATTTATTTTGAGGTGAGTTTAAATTTACTGATGTGTTGGTGTTTGTATTGTTTGCTCTTAGTGTTTTGTGTGCGTGTTCTCGCCGGTGGCGGGAAATCGAATACCCGGCCGGTGGTATCGATGTGTGCGTGGGCAAACATTGTTTTCGTCGTGTGCGTGCGCGACTTATTGTCACTTCGAGGGGGAAAGGAGGGAGAACACTTGTCATGTATTTAGGCAAAGACGAAACTTTGATGAGTTGACTTTTTAATTTATGTCCACCATTTATGGTTATATGTGAAAACGTATGGGCATACGTCACATACAATATATTTGCTCACGTATCGTCGTCTCCGAATTTATCTGCACATATTGATTTTAGTCATCACGCCACCAAAATTTTTGTGTGAACGTGAAATGTAATTAACCCTTATATTTTAATACCGAACAAACATTACAACGAAGAAAATTGTTTGTTTTTGTGAGTCGTTATGAGTAACAGATTTTTTTATTTTGTTATATCTGATTTATACCTATCTTATTATATCACTAGCTGACCCGGCAAACGTTGTTTTGCCATATAAACGATAACTTCTGCCCGCGCCTTTACCCGCGTGGTGCGGTTTTTTAACTATCCCACGGGAACTCTTTAATTTTACGGGATCAAAGTATCCTATATGTTGACCAGGAATATAAGCTACCACCATACAAAATTTCATGTAAATCGTTCCAGTCGTTTCGGAGATTAGCCGGTACAAACAGACAGACAAACAGAGAACAAGAAATTTAAAAAAAGTCCAAATTAGTTCTATTTCATTTCTTACATCCCCCTGACTCGGTTTTAGCATTTTTTTTCATTGTACAGAAATTTGACCTCTACAATTTTATTATACGTATAGATTATAATAACAGGCAAGTACGTGGAACTAAACTCACAATGAAGGGTTCCGTAAAGATGACAAACGTCCATTGATTTGGTCGTTCGGATATGTAATCATAACAGGCATTGCATCTAAATGAGATTATATTCATTTATTTGCTAGAAATATGGTACAAAAGATCTTGAAATTAATAAAAGATATTTCGTTGATTGCGTAACCAACGTGCAAAATTTAATGATGACACACTAGCCTTAGGCACAATATCTCAAAAAAACATTCAAAAACGATAAATGAATTTTAGTTGAAATTATTTTCCAGGCTCTGTTACGAATTATTTTCCCGAAATTTTCACTTTGCAATTTAAAAAGAGCGGGTTTTTTCGCAAATTTTCAATACATAATTTAAATAGTAAATTTAGAATTTAAGTGAAACAACGTCAAATCTGAAGCCATCCAACGCGATAACGCGGTTAGCGTTTTGGGAACGTTCCCAACTGACCGTAATATGGGACCTATTTATTATTTGTATTTTATTAAGCTGTAAGATATATTAATCGTATATTTTAATTTTAAGTTTTTTATGTTAGATATTTTATCTATAAATATATATATATACAACTTCATCATCATCATCATCATCACTACATAGTATAAAACAAAGTCGCCTTTTCTGTCCCTATATCCCTATATCCCTATGTGCGCTTAAATCTTTAAAACTACCCAACGAATTTTGATGTGGTTTTTTCCAATAGATAGAGTGATTCAAGAGGAAGGTTTATATGTATAATACATAATATAATATAACCGTAATTAATTTTGTATCAGCATTGCACCCGTGCGAAGCCGGGGAGGGTCGCTAGTAATTTATAAAAGATAAAAAATTACAAATAGTAAATAGGTCCCGATCACTGTTACACTTTTTTAGGTTATCTGCTTAAAATATAATAAACGCTTAAATCTAACTGCCATATTCGGAATTCTAAAATAAAGATATAATAAGCTATATTAGAAGCCGTGGTAGCTTAGTGGTTAGAGCACTGGCGTCCCAAACTCAAAGGGCCCGCGTTCGTATAATGGCCGGAAAACGTGCAGTTGTTGTCCAGTCGACAGTTTCTGTAGTACTGTGATTGTTTTTTATTCAAAGTTTTCACCGTGGAAGAACGGAGAAAGAATGCTAATCCTTGCAGCCGAGCGGCTTGTCATAAGAGGCGACCAAATAACCTATATAGGTGGTAGGGCATCTGCCCGACTGGATGGCTATCACTCCTGATCTAGAGTACGCCGTTATAACAATCTTGAGTTATGTTCCGGTATCGGGTTCTATGATTTTGATGACATTTTATGTGTGTCTAAGTGAGTCCTGGGGTGGTTTAGATTAATATTAGACAAGGTAGGTGGCGCTGGAATCGGGTTCTAGATATTTATTTTTTAAGGCGGAATAACGACTGCAAAGACCGCTAGTAGCTATTGAATAAAATATAATATGTAAGTAATTGCATATCGTATCATATTGTTACGAGTCGCGAAACTCGAATTAAAATGCCGTCAGAATTACTATAGAGTTTATTAGACCTATACAAACACGTATAACACAGGTACAAATCTAACCGAACACGACAAGTCCAAACGTAATGCAGAAGGTCGTCATTCCATAAAAACGTGCAGTCCGTCACTAAATAGATTTCCGAATGTACACAATTCTTGCTTCGCTCGTGTTTATCACTCGACTGCCTCGTTCCTCAATCGAGGCATTGCTTTATACTACACAGATGCAATATGTCTGCCCGGCCGCGTGGACTAAATTTCCTAGAATCAGTTTGTACTTTAAATCCGACACACTTGGCTAATGAATGCCATAAAATATTATAATATACAATAGGCTGTTTTCTAATCACAATTTTTAAAAATAAAAACTAAACAAAAGAAGTCCAAATGCCGAAAGGTATAAAAGTCTGTCAATGGTATGCAGTTGTGAATTTGTTTTTGTCGGCGTCTAGGTCGTAACATGCATGTATACTACCTTAAACGCTCTGAATTTGTTTTAATTTTGCTACGGGTCGTCTGGAAGAGAGAAGACCATTTTGCACTTTTGGAATATTTTTAAGCTATAAGTTTTCTGTGTTTTCTGTAATGGTGTATAATAAAGTGTTATCTCTCTTTCTATAAAATTCCAATATAGTTTTAAAATCTTTCTTTAGTTGCCGGTAAAGTAAATAGACAGGTAAGTACATATTTAAAGCAAGCAAGTAATTATAGTAAAATTGTATTGTTCATTCTTACCTTATATATAAGACAGTTGTGTTTACTTTTCTTATTAGAACACGCTTCGTTATGATTTAGCGTCTATATACAAATTACTTACATATCAATGTTGAGATGTAAACTTCTTAAGCGAGGTGAGTCGGGGTAAGATCGTGAACTTGGAAAGTCGTTGAAGTATTATTTACTCAAACGTTGAGCAGTGAATTTTACTCTGGATAACCCCAACCTTAATCTATCTGTTTCTAGAATGTGTAAAATTCTCAATAAGAGCAATAATTTTTTTCTCCTCTTTCATAAAGCAAGAGGGTTTTGTTCTTCTTTTTACAATATTTTGATCTCGTATTTAATACATTTTTGGTAACCAACTTCAAGTTCTTATTACAGAGAGAGAGGGCGAGAGAGAGAGAGAGATAATACTTTATTGCACACCGAAATATAAAATTACAAAAATAAACCATATATACAATATTTTCTAGGCAATACAATAGGCGGCCTTATCGCTCAAAGCAATCTCTTACAGGCAACCTAAATTAAGGAAATTTGTTAGCCAATCTCGCGGTGTAGGTGGTACAGGAAAAAGGCAATAGATACATAAATACTACTACAAATATATATACTACTATAAATATATTTACATAGTTATACACATGTACAATAATATATTACAAAATACATAACTTATTATAATAAATATGTTAGCATGATTATATTATGTTAATCTGACATGCTATTTGTGGTCAAATAGTGTTTTCTGTGTAACGTTTTGAATGTTGGTAAGGATTTGGCCTCTCTGACAGTAAGAGGCAGCACATTCCAAAGTTTGACAGCCTGCACTGTAAAAGAGTTATCAGAATAGGATGAAGTGTGTGCAGGTGTCATATGTTTTCATTACATTTCAGAGCGCAAATGTGGGCAGTGGATAAGCGAACGCCTTTAAAGCGTTCCTAAAGGTACTGAGAGCTATTAGGTAATATTGTTACGAGTTGCGGGACTCGAATTAAAATGCCGTTGGAGTTATTATAGAGTTTATTAGAACGATACAAACACGTATACAATTATAACCGAACACAACAAATCCAAACGTAATGCAGAGGGTCGTAATTAAATAAAACGCGCAAAGTCCGTCACTATTAGATGTCCGATTGTACACGCGTCACGCCTTGATCGTAGTTCTCGATGAACTGCGTCCCTCCCTCAATCAGGTCATCTTTTTATACTGCACAAATGCAATATGCCCGTATGCCGACAGGTAATAAAATGTGCTTCGTGGAATTTGTCTTTGTCGCGGGGTAATAATATGTTATAGGCAGAGTAAGCATGTGAGAAAATGTGCGAAAATTAATAGGAAGCCACTCGAGTCTTTTAGGATAATCGGAAACATGGACATATTTTCGTAATCCAAATATGATTGAATATTTGTATCAGGACAAACATTTTGAAGCTGCTCAAGTGACATATACTTTTCCATATCATCTAAGCTTTATTATCTTTTTATATACATACCTACTTTATTATATATACTGTCCACTACTAGCAGCTTAAGTCTACGTTTAACAGCGTTATAAGAGACAGAATGCGTTTTTAGATCGATTTCTCAATCATTTTTACAGTATTTATACACACTTTATTGCGGTGAAAAAAATATATGTCAATCTTGATCATATTTCTGACGTAAACTTTGTACTCGGAACGCATTTGCGATAAATTTTCTCGATAGAAAATAATTGCAAAGTAACCTCTAAACGAGTTATTCAATCTTCGTTTTTGTTATTACTGTTAATCTTACATCGATAAAATAAATAACAGTAACATATCATATTATAACAAATACAATTATAGAGTTTTATTCGGTTACTTAACTTAATTTGGAAGTAATTAATTATTTTATTAAAAATGACTGCAAAAATCCCGCCTGCCGGTCCCAATGTATGGAATTTGTTAGATCGCTTTAGAGCGTCGGCTAATACGGACGCGCTGCTCTTCTCCACGACCGCCATTAAAAAATAATTTTAAATAAACGAAGGAGCAATAATAACAAGAATTTTGAAGCGGTCGCGCTATACTTATTTGGCTTATACGGTAGAGGTTTGGTCTAAATCACTAGCTGTGTGGGTTCGAACCCTACTAGTTTCACTTGATCCAGAAGATTTTTTTTATAAGAAAGTTGATAAAATGCTCTTTTTCTCTTCCTAAATAATTTTATAAAATGCCATAAAAATACTTTTCAAAATTTTTGTATTTCATTTCATTTGGACTTTTATGCTATTGACAATAAAATTTTTACCTTATCGGTAACATTAAAATTCTAAAGCGCCATCTATGTTTATCAATAGAAATGACGTAGACACATGGATAGTTAGAAATATGAAGTTTCGTTGTTCAAGTTGAGTGCTCGCTCCATTTTCCTTTTCTAACAATTTTTTTTATTTAGCCCTATTATGTTTTTAACACGCTTTTATTAGCTTCACCTGTATGTATGTATGTATGTTTGTAACCTTCCCTTTTGAGCTCGATTTTGTCCTACTTTTAATGATCAGATTTAATTCAAAGTTTGAACACCTGTCAAAGGTCGATGACAATGCAATAATATGGTACCATGGAGCTGATCTGATGATGGAGTCGGAAGGTGGCCATAAGAACTCCTGTACTAAACAAGATAGACCTGTCGTGTTTGGGCTCGTATGTTTATATCACGAGACAATGCAATAATATGGTACCATGGAGCTGATCTGATGATGGAGTCGGAAGGTGGCCATAGGAACTCCTGTACTAAACAAGATAGACCCGTCGTGTTTGGGCTCGTATGTTTATATCGCGTGACAATGCAATAATATGGTACCATGGAGCTGATCTGATGATGGAGTCGGAAGGTGGCTATAGGAACTCCTTTACTAAACAAGATAAACGCGTCGTGTTTGGGCTTGTTTTACTTGTCTTAGTTAGCACTCTGCTGCTACATGATATGCAGAATCTCAAAAGCTTATATTTAAAAATTTAATTTAAAAAAACATTAACATTTAAAAAATAACAACTAAAAATGAAAAATAAATAATAGTTTAAAAAAAGGCGCTCTTTAAGATTTTAAAGAAGAAAAAGCGCATTGAATACACCCCACGCTTTTTTTAAGACCCCATTCATCAGAAACCAAATTTAGTAAATTTTATTTTCTGTTTTTAGTTGGATTTCTTATGAAAGCGTGTTTTTTTTAAAACTATTATATATATCTATTATTATTTATTTTATAGTTCTTATCTATACAGATAAATAAAAGTGAAGTGCCCGTTTGAAATCTCAAAATAAAATCTAATAAAATCGGACCAGGAGTTTCCGAAAATGCTATTTATAGAATTTTTGTCTGTCTGTCTGTGTGTCTGGATGTTCCGGCTAATCTCTGACACATGGATCGATTTTGACGTAATTTTCATTGGCAGATAGCTGATGTTATAAGAAGTAACTTAGGCTACGTTTTTAGGGTTCCACGAAAAAAAATCCACAAGTATATTTGTCTCACTGTTTGTTATCCTTTTATGGAAAGACTATTGAGCCGATTTGGCTGAAACTGAGTACATATGTTATGTTAATACCGAGGGTGGCCAAGAACTACTTTTTATCCCGAAAAATGAGATTTCCGAGATGAAAATATATTTAGCCGAACGGGTCTAAATGATCAAACGGCTGAATGGCCCAAATGGTCGAATTGACCGAAATTACTGAAATGGCTGGAATGGCCCAAATGACCGCAATCGCTAAAATGGCCGAAATAGCTGAAATGGCCGAAATGGATGAAGTGGCCCAAATGACCGAAATGGCCCAAATGGCCGAAATGACTAATATGACTCAAATGGCCGAAACAGCTGAATTCTCTGAAAAGGCCGAAATGTGTGAAATGGCTGAAATGGCCCAAATGACCGCAATGTCTGAAATGGCCCAAATAACCGCAATGGCTGAAATGGCCCAAATTACCGAAATGGCTGAAATGGGCGAAATGACTGAAATGGCCCAAATGGCCGAAATAGCTGAATTGACTGTAAAGGCCGAAATGTGTGAAATGGCTGAAATGGCCCAAATGACCGAAATGGCAGAAATGGGCGAAATGTCCGAAATGTCCGAAATTACCTAAATGGCCGAAATGGCCCAAATTGCCGAAATGACCAAAATGGCCTAAATGACCGAAATGGCTGAAATGGCCCAAATTGGCGAAATGACTGAAATGGCTGAAATGGCCCAAATGGTTGAAATGACTGAAATGGCCCAAATGACCGAAATGACCCAAATGACCGAAATGGCCGAAATGACTAAAATGACTCAAATGGCCGAAACAGCTGAATTGACTGAAAAGGCGGAAATGTGTGAAATGGCTGAAATGGCCCAAATGACCGAAATGTCTGGAATGGCCCAAATAACCGCAATGGCTGAAATGGCCCAAGTTACCGAAATGGCCGTAATGTGTGAAATGGCCCAAATGACCGAAATGACCAAAAAGGCCTAAATGACCGAAATAGCTGAAATGGCCCAAATGGCCGAAATGGCTGAATTGACTGAAGTGGCTGAAATGGCCCTAATGTTTGAAATTACTGAAACTGCCGAAATGGCCGAAAAAGCCAAACTGACTGAAATGACCCAAATGGCTGAAATGGCCCAAATGACCGAAATGACCAAAATGACCCAAATGACCAAAATGGCCCAAATGACCGAAATGGCTGAAATGGCCCAGATTGGCGAAATGACTGAAATGGTTGAAATGACTGAAATGGCCGTAATGACCGAAATGGCCTAGATGGCCAAAATTACTGAAATGGCCCAAATGGCTGAAATGACCGAAGTGGCTGAAATAGCCAAAATGGCCGAAATGACCAAAATGACCGAAATTACCAAAATGACCCAAATGACCGAAATGGCCCAAATGGCTGAAATGGCCGAAATGGCCCAAATGGCTGAAATGGTTGAAATGACTGAAATGGCCGTAATGACCGAAATGGCCTAGATGGCCAAAATTACTGAAATGGCCCAAATGGCTGAAATGACCGAAGTGGCTGAAATAGCCAAAATGGCCGAAATGACCAAAATGGCCAAAATAGCCGAAATGGCCGAAATGGCCAAAATGGCCTAAAAGGCCCAAATAGCCGAAATGACCGAAATGGCCTAAATTCCCAAAATGACCCAAATGGCTGAACTGACCGAAATGGCTCAAATGGCTGAAATGACCGAAATGGCTGAAATGCCCGAAATGACCGAAATGGCCTAAATGACTGAAATGGCTCAAATGGCTGAAATGACCGAAATGGCTGAAATAGCCAAAATGGCCGAAATGGCCCAAATTGCTGAATTGACCGAAATGGCCGAAATAACCGTAACGGTCTAAATGGCCAAAATGACAGAAATGGCCCAAATCGCTCAAATGACCGAAATGGCTGAAACGGCTGAAATGGCCCAAATGACCGAAATAGCTGAAATTGCCCAAATCGCCAATATAGCTGAATTGACTGAAATGGCTAAAATGGCCGAAATGGTTCAAATGGCCCCAATGACCGAAATGGCCAAAATGACTGAAATGGCTGAAATGACCGAAATGGCTGAAATGGCCCAAATGGTCGAAATGACGAATATGGCCGAAATGGCCGAAATTGCCCAAATGGCCGAAATGGCTGAAATGGCTGAAATGGCCCAAATGGTTGAAACGACTGAAATGGCTGAAATGGCCGAAATGGCCTAAATTACTGAAATGGCCCAAATGGCTGAAATGACCGAAATGGCCCAAATGCCCTAAATGAACGAAAAGGCTTAAATGGATGAAATGACCGAAATGGCTAAAATGGCTGAAATGACTGAAATGGCTGATATGGCTAATATGGCCCAAATGGTCGAAATGGCTGAAATGGCCCAAATGGCTGAAATGACTGCAATGGCCCAAATGACCGAAATGGCTGAAATGGCCCAAATGGCTGAAATGGCTGGAATGAATGAAATGGCTGTAATAGCTCAAATCGCCGAAATGACCGAAATGGCTGAAATGGCTGAATTGACTGAAATGGTAAATCATAAAAACCTGTTCTCCTTTCTGAGATAGCCTTTATATAAATCTATCCCACTATCCGGGTTGAAAAGTATCCCTTGTCCACTGTCATTATTAAAATTACATATATACCGAATTTTAGCCAAATCAGTGTATTAGTTTTTCTGTAAAAGCATAACAAATAGAGAGACAAATACATTTTTATCCGGGAAACTATCCCATTTTTCGAGATAAAAATCATCATAATATATATTCATCCTCGGCATCAAAAATATATAGTTTATTATTATTATTATAAAGTTTTTTTTTTTTTATAATTTTTTTTTTTTTTTTTTTTAGTATTATTATTATCTGTATATCTTTCAAGACCACGGGCCATAAAAATGGCCCGGACTTTTGGAGGGCTTGCGTGGGGCCACGGGGAGGCCGACACGTTCCCCCAGGGGGTGCCGCCCTGGTCTCTTCTCCGACCAGGTAGCGGTACAAGGGGATGCGTCCCCGGGGCCCCGAGCGGCCACTGTCACATTCCCCCCTTCGCTCCGTGACAGTGGTGTCCCACCTTTCCGCCTCCAAATCCCAATGCCTGCCCTTCCTTACCAAACCTCCTCCCCAAACGCCCCTCCTTTCCGATGCGACCGCCAGCGTCGAGGTGTTCTCCGCTGGCTGTCAAGGACGGCGGTGGTGATGTCCACCCCACCACCGCCCTCCTGACAGGCGACCTATCCTCCCCGACCCCGTCTGCCAACGCTGCTGTGTGCGCGAGGCGACGGGAAAAGGGGAGGAAGGAGAGGGGGAGGGGTGTTGGCGCAGGAGCAATCCTTCGCAGCCTCCCCCTCCCCCCATCGCGAAGCCCCCCCCCGCCGCTGACGCTGCTTAGAGCGCGAGGCGGCGGAGGGGGAGAAAGGAGAGGGAGGGGTGATGGCGCAGGAGAAATCCTTCGCGGCCTCCCCCTCCCTCCTATCGCGAGGCCCCCCCCGCCGCTGACGCTGCCGATTGCGCGAGGCGGTGGGGGGGTGGGGTGGAAGAAGAGGGGGGAGGGGTGTTGGCGCAGGAGCAATCCTTCGCAGCCTCCCCCTCCCCCCATCGCGAAGCCCCCCCCCGCCGCTGACGCTGCTACGAGCGCGAGGCGGCGGAGGGGGAGAAAGGAGAGGGAGGGGTGATGGCGCAGGAGAAATCCTCCGCAGCCTCCCCCTCCCCCCCCATCGCGAAGACACTCCCCCCCGCCGCTGACGCTGCTGAGTGCGCGAGGCGGCGGGGGAGGAGGAAGGAGAGGGAGGGGTGATGGCGCAGGAGTATTCCTTGCAGCCTCCCCCTCCCGGCGGCAGCGGGCGTCGAGGTCTGGGGGATCAACATAGACCTCCGCCCGCACTAATGCCGCGAGAGGGCGCGAGAGGTAGCCGCGCGTCCCTCTCAGGGCCGGGGACCACCATCTCCCCCGGCCCGCACACAGGAGAGGCCGCCTCTGTTTACGAGGCGGCCGGCCGCTGCCGGGGTTGCGGGTTAAGCTCACGCATGTACCGCGACCCCGGCGCTAGGCGGAAGGAAGGCTCCCATGGGGTTTTAGTGGGTATACCGGCAGCCGGTCGTATTGAACCGGCGTCGGGGAGCCCCACACACCGGCCGCGCATGATCCCCCGCGCGGCTGACGGTGCGGCAACGCATTTCCCCATGTAAAAAAAAAAAAAAAAAAAAAAAAAGAGGCCGACACGTAAAGGCCTCTTGACAAATTTAATCTAAATGTGGCGTGACACTGACCGGCGATTATCCCTCTCTACACCATACAATAATGCACCCATGGACAAGCCCCGGCCAGTGTAGGACTATTGTGGGAAATGAGAAGAGAAAGTACCGGGCTATTGGGGTGAACTGTTAGTGGTACTAGGGCTCTGGGAATATGGGCATAATCCCCATCCGGTAGTTTTTCCATAAATGCATAACCAATAAAAAGACAAATATATTTTTATCCCGGAAACTATTCCATTTTTCAGGATAAAAAGCATCCTATGTTCAGTTTCGGCACCGAATCAAATCAAATCAAATTTATTTGTTTAAAACATGGTCAAACAGTTGGTATATATGTCACAATGTACACATGTTTTGCTCCCATAGGAGCATACAAATGTTTCTAATAAATTTAATTAAATTATATAATATTAAATGGATCATAATTATGAAATAAAATACTGATAAATGTCAAACAATAATACTAATAATAATAATAGTAGTAATAATAATAATAACATTCATAAGTCAAGGGAATTATTTATGTACAATTGAGGAATTCGTCCACCGAGTAAAACATTCTATTTAAAAGCCATTCCTTTAGTTGATTTTTAAATTTATTAATCCTGAACTCTTTTATGTGCATTGGAATTTTATTATAGACTTTAATGCACATGTTATAGCAGTTTCTGGTAAAGAGGGTTGTTTTTGGTGCCACATTTAAAACCAGTCGTTCACTATTTCTAGTATTGTTTGGATAGAGGTCTTTAGCCGTCGTAAAAATTGTTAAATTGTTTCTGACAAATAAACATATTTCATAAATATACAAACATGGCAGTGGTAAAATTTGTAGATTTTTAAAATGAGGCTTACAAGAATCATAAAATCGGATACCTACAATAGCTCGGATGCATTTTTTTTGAGCTACAAATGCTCTATTTATGTCTGTAAAATATATATATGTATATATATAATGAATTTCAGCCAAATCGGTATAGTAGTTTTTCCATGAAAACGGAACAAACAGAGAGACAGTTACTTTCGCATTTTAAATATTAATAGGGATAATAGGGAAGGAATAATATGAAAAAATTTTAATAATGAAATTATTTAATAAAATTTACCTGTCTAAAAAGTTGCTGGAAAAATAAAAATACGTACAGCTTGATGAGGATTCGAACCCTGCACTTCCTAGTTACTATTGAGCATGGTAAGCCGTTGGGCTAAAGACGCTTAGGAAGGTGTGACAAAATATCAATACCGATTACGCATACAAACAGTCTATCTCACTTTAGGACAGTTTGTCTCGCTCTCGTGAGCCTTAAAATGAAATAAATTGAATCAAGTCAATCAAGCGGTGCGCGTCGGTATGATCAATTGCAATATTTCGCCACGCTCGAAGTTTTATTTGGCGCTGTTCCATCGAAGTAAATGTTAGCCGTGCGGGGTTGATTTCATGAAATGCCGATTTGAATTAGGCGTACATAGCCTCTTAACTATTACAATTTATTTCGCCTGCCTGCAAGCTGAACCCGTGGACAAGTATGATCCATATACTTCTTTATTTTTATAACTTTATTGACTGTAGGAGTCATTCATAAAGTTCGTCACACGTTAATTGGGGAGTCTGTCCCATTTTTCGGAATAAAAAGTTTATCTTCGGCATAAAAAAATATATACTGAGTTTCAGCCAAATCAGTCTAGTAGTTTTTCCGTGAAAACGGAACAGACAGATAGAGTTACTTTCGCATTTATATTAATTTATAATAAGAATTAGAGTGATTTTTTCGACTATTGTTTTTTCGGTTTTCACACGAAATTTCCGAAAAAAGCCCCGAATTTTACAGCCCTTAATAAATTTTAAGTACATTCCTTGAGCTTTTCCATATGAAATACACTGATTGATTGATAAAGATTTTCCATACAAAATACATTGATGTTCGCCTAAAATTCCAGTATTTTTGTTATCTCAAACGTAATGGAGTTTACTAAAACAATGAAAGTAGCAAATTCGTTGGGAATTTAATTTCCTACTAATAATAATACATACTAGACCTTAATTAGATAAAACAAATAGTAAATAATAAATATATCCCAAATTACCGCAAGTTGGGAACGTTCCCAAAACGCTCTCCGCGTTACCACGTTGAATGGCAACGCTACAAGCGTTACGTTGCCCAAAATACTGGCCAGCCTTTTGGTTACCCGTGTAATTAAAGTGTATTTTCTTACGAAAATCTGAGTAAGCCGATCTTTACCTATTATATACCACAATATACATTACTTATTATACCGGTCTTGGCCCGTTATTGATTATTTCAATTTAATTTATTGATTTGCTAAAATATGGTATACGACGGCATTATAAATAAAGATTTGACATGTTTTTGCCTAATGAATGTGCAAATTTATATAATATGTTTTTTTAAATATTTAATTAAAACGACAATGTTTTATTTAATTAAATATAAAATTTAGACATTTAGATTACATTAATAAATAATACTTTACTGCTTACCGAATTAGGATCAACAATAATATTTTTAATATTATAACATTTACTTATTAGTCAATAATAAAAAATAAAATTGTGTTACTACCACAAAGAACAATGCACACCTGCAGTTTATTACCTTCCCGCATTTGGAATTCTTTGGTTTACTTTGTGTTTAAATTTTATAATTAGAAAAACATCCAACTGTGATCGTACTCGTTTATCACCCCAGGTGTGCGGGTTAAGTTTTCTTTGAAAATTCAGTCCACGCTATCGAGTGTTGTATTGTATAGTTTTAGTATAAAACAATGCCCAACGGAGGGGTGAGGCAGTCAAGCGAGGATTACGATACGAGCAAGTCGTGTACATTCGATAAGCTATATAGAGACGGATTTGCGCGTGTTATTGAATCGTGCAGTTTGTACTGGTTGTGTCCAGTTATATTTGTACCTGTGTTATACGTGTTTTTATAGTTTTAATAAAGTCTAAAGTAATTCTAACGGCATTTTAATTCGAGTCCCGCACTCGTAACAATAGAATAAAAATATGTCCTTTACGTATTTATGTCATTATTTATAATATTCAATCAAAATTTGTCATTTAGGTTCTCGTTAACGTGATAGTATGTCTTACTGATTAGCATCTTTTTAAATTGCTTTTAAAAACGTTTTCTGATTTTATTTCTAGTAATTGATAATTTTAATAAATAATATTTTAAATAAAATAAATTTCATCGGTGTATATATGTTTAATCTAAACATATATACTTTCTTGACCTCACTGACTGACTTGACTGACTTATCAACGTATAGCTTGAAATACTAGAGCTAGGGCCGTGCAAATTTGTATGCGGGTTCTTACAGTACTGTAGGTGCGTTCTAAAAAATAATGTTAAAAAATTTAGCCCCTGAGGGGGTGAAAGAGGGGATGAAAGATACGTCATTTTCAAAGAACGAAACACGTAATTTTATATATCTGTGTCTGGTTAGAAACAAATGTAGATATACGAGTATCGGCCTTTTTGGAAATTCAACTCTTAAGGTAGTTTAAAAGTGTAAAAAGTTTGCTCCAACTATGACCAAGAATTTTTAATCTGAAAATGAAAATATTTATTTCTTAGGAAACACATGCACAATTTGTAGACAGTTGCTGGAACCTTCTTTTAAGCAAAATTTACTTGTAGCAGAAGATCCCGCTCTTCCATACGTTCAATGTTATTTTTAAAAGTTTATAAAATATTTTCATCCTATACAATTGATATTGTAAATTATTATAATATAAATGATATAATTATATTGCAAATAGAGTTAGTGTACTTAACGTTCAATTCAAAATCTACGCAGGCGAAACCGCGAGCAACAACCAGTGTTAAATATAATCATAAGGTGGGTCTTCATCTGTGATAATGTTAAAGATGTAGACCGTTCCGCGCAGATATGGATCGCCGGATTAGTGTGTTATTTGAGATGGGATCTTATTAATGACGCTAATTATTGACAAATAACGAATGTATAATACGCTAATATGGCTTTGTATTGAGGGTGTTATTTTCTAACGGTAGAAATGAAGCCGCAATAGGAACGGAGAAAGAATACAATTTCCTGCGGCCGGCTGCCTACGTAAGAGGCGACAAAACTATCCACAGCCAGGCGGTAGGGCATTTTCCCGGCTTTATGGCTACCAGCCGTGGCCAGAGTATGCCGCCATAGCAGCCTTGAGTTATGCTCCGGCATTATTTGCCAAGTTCCAGTCCCCTAAGAGAGCAGCAGCGCATTTGTAGTATCTTTGTTGTTTCAAATGTCCATAGGCGATGGTAACCACTTTCCATCAGGTGAACCATCCGTCTGCTGAACTCATGTAATAATAAAAAGCATTAGGTAAATTAAGACATGTACATGTATACATAGTTACAAAACATTTCACAGCCGTCTCACAGGGACTGAGAAAAGCAAACAAAGGGGATGGTTATTATAAAAACAAGGGCACTTCGAGTCCCGGTTCGGGCATTTTTTATATTCGTATACGCTAAGAATGATGTGAGATTTTGAACCGATTGTAAAACTTGATTTTTATTTTGACGTTTCAGCCACTTTACAGTAGCCTTGCTCACGGAAGACAAAGATCACAAATGCCAACTTAGTAATGTCAAAGTTACATTACTAACTGTTTAGCCTACCTCGAACTTCTTAGTTTGTTTATTTAATATTATTATGTTTTGCTCATGCTTACTACCAAAAAGCGGTGCTTTAGGTCTTGCAAAGTTTTCTTCATAGTGATAATTTTTAAGACAGTTTAAAAAAATATTTAATTGTATGCATTTTTTTATTATTAATCAATATAAATTTCTGTAAATTGTTCATACGACAAATTATTTTAATTCATTTTTAATTTATTCAGACAACATTCTTCATACAATAGAATTCTAGTTAATAAAAATTAATAAGTTTTAAGTATCTTTTTTGTGTGTATAAGATAATATTTTATGATAGATAACATATCTAGCATAGAATAGAAGTCGTGGTAGCTTAATGGATAGCGCACGCGTCCCAATTTCAAAGGGCATGGATTCGATCCTGGCCAGAACGCATGCACCACTTAGACAGTTTTCTAACCTAACGTACATATTGTTACAATTACCACTTACCACAAGAGTTGGTCTGAAAGAGAGTGTCGGGGTGAAGGTAAGGAAAGGAATGCTCCGGTGGTTCGGGCATGTGGAACGAGTGTATGATGAAAGAATGACTAAACAGATATACAATGCAAAAGTGGGTGGATGCAGAAGTCGCGGAAGGCCATGACACACCTTCCATGATCAAATTGATCGCGTATTAGCAGAAGGTGATACCAGGAGCCTTAAGAACAGACGAGCGTGCATGACAAGAGCTATGAATGTCAAAGAAGCAAGTGAGGTGTGTAAGAATAAGCCTGAATGGCGCTCTGTTGTTCGTGCCTACCCCGCAAGGGACCTGGCATGAAGTTATGTATGTATGTATGTACCACTTGCTAACAACGGTGAAGGAAAATATCGTGATGCAACCTGCACATCGAGATAACCGATCTGTCAAACCTGCACATATTTTTTAAGGCATTAAAAATTTAATTATTTAGGGTTCCGCTGCCATTTCGGAAAAACCAGAACGACTATTTCATAAATTATATTTTAAATAACATAAATGTCGTTGGTGTATATATTTGTTTAATCTTTACATATATACTTACTTGACCTTACGGACTGACCGACTGGACCTATCAACGAACTGGGGCCTAGGATCGTGAAAATTATTATAAAATATGGCTATTGCCCTCTCCCCTTCTCGCTCGACTCATATGTTTGCTGGAAGAAAACTCTTTTAGGGTTAAGTTCGACATCACCACTGTTCTATAATTTTGTATGAAACTTTTTGTGTACAATAAAGAATAAATAGTCGTTCTCACGTTTGTCTGCTTAAGTTCGATAAAGTCGTTTTTATTGGAAGATATTGGGTCTATATTGTATAATAAAATTCTCGTGTCACAGTTTTCGTTGCCATACTCCTCCGAAACGGCTTGACCGACTTTGATGAAATTTTTTGTGCTTATCCGGTATCTATGAGAATCGGCCAACATCTATTTTTCATCCCCCTAAATGTTAGGGGTAGTCCACCCCTAATTTTTTTAATTTATTTTTTAGACAAAATTTTTAATTTCTATTTTTTTATGATAGCAGCATTAAAAGATACAACCCTAAATTTTCAACCCTCTACGATCAACCCCTATTTTTTACCGGGCAGGACGACGTCTGCCGGGACAGCTAGTATTGTATAAAGTATTCCATGTTGCAAACAAAGTCACAAACAAAACTTATTATATCTTAATGTTATTCAATATGCATATCTGTTGAATATTAAATGTGCGATAAACAAAGACTTGCCAAAAAACAAATTCCCTCCTGACCTTTGCTTTTTGACTTAAATTTGTTTATAAATACACTTTATGTCTACATATTTGTATTTCTTCAAGGTTGTAGTCATGTATAATACATAATCTTTTGGGCCCAATGTTTTAGAAGTAGATAATATTATTATTCTTTTATATAAGAATGAATGTTTGTCTGTATGTCCTTTATAGAATCGTAAACTATACATTTGATCATGTGATGATCTTTAGCCAAGTTGTTGTGCATGAGCCAAAGAACGTTTCTGAGTTGGTTCACAATTGGACCCGGTAGGTGGCGCTGCTGTCGGCATATCGATTGAAGCTTTTCCGGGAAGGACGACGTCTGCCGGGACAGCTAGTATTTTATAATAATAATGTAATATTTTTATAAGAAAGTGTAAATTGAATTGAACATAAAAATATATGTGAATAATGACAATAATAGTTAGTTTTGAAATAAAATATGTTAATCTCACTTCATGGTCTGTCACGTTATTCACGTATCCTATTCCCATATAACTCAAAAAATAAATAATCCCAGTGCGTTATATTCAACGAACTATGGAAGGTTCCGCATAGGTAAAAAATGTCCACTTTAGTTATTTAGTTACGGAACAATAAATAGCACACAATACAATATAATATTCTTCATTGTAGATCAACGTTATACAATTGACTATTGTTTGCGAATAACGCAACTTAATAACTCCACTGGCAGTCTCGGCAGATATTGTCTTGCCCTGAATAACCAGAATCTAAACACTCATAAAAATTCATCAAACTCGTAAACCCCGATTCTAGCGCCACCTACCGGGTCTAATACTGAATGTAAACCACCACGGGACCCACTCAAACACACATATAATGTCATCAAACTCGTAAACCCCGATTCTAGCGCCACCTACCGGGTCTAATTGTGAACCTAAACCATCCCGGGACCCACTCAAACACGCATAAAATTTCATCAAGATTGTAGAACCCGATTCCAGCGCCACCTACCGGGTCTAATTATGAATCTAAACCATCCCGGGTCCCACTTAAACACACAAAATTTCATTAAAACCGCAGAACCCGATTCCAGCGCCACCTACCGGGTATAATTATGAATCTAAACCATCCCGGGACTCACTTAAACACACATTAAATTTCATCAAAATCTTAGACCACCATTCCAGCACCAAGTACTATGTTTAGGTTGACGGGTTACTTATTACAGTTTTAGTAGGGATCCCTAATTTTTATACAGCCTTTATCAATCAGATATAATGTAGTATTTGAATGGTGAAAGAATTATTGAATTCATTCCAGTAGTTTTTTTAAGTTTATTTCTTACAAACCTACAAAGAAATGCAAAAATACAACATTTTATTAGATACAACCTCATTTCATTACACGGAACAGACAGACAGAGTTACTTTCACATTTATAATATTAATAGAGATTTTGAAGTGTCACGTCACGAAATTCAGAACCCCTCCCATCCCTTGTCACACAACGTGGACGTATTTTATGGATGGCTAAGACATTCAAAAACGTAAGGGGTTTTGTGTTTTTGCCAAAACGTCTACGGAACCCGAAAACTGTACATCAACTACGATAAGAGGAAAATAAACAACCACTAAATTAAGAAATAAGAGCTTGTAAACCAGTAATAAAATAGCCTTCGAAAATGGTACGTGAAGTTTTTTTGCCACCAAAAAAAAACAGCAAGCGTTCAAAGGTTGTTAACTTGTGCAGTTTTTTACACGAAAGATAATCTCATTTGTATGAAAATTAATGTTTTTATAATATACTTTGTTTAGTTTATGAAACATACATACAAAGGTGTATCTATTTACTTCTAGGCATTACTGTGCATTACTATGGCCTGGACTTCATACAACTCGACTGCCCATAGCTTTCATCTAAGAAATTATTCACGCGTGCTATTCAAACATATTGTTACAACTCAGGTCCCGACAAAAACAAAATCCACCTGCATATCTGAACCAAAGCACATTTATTACCCGTCGGCATTCAAACTAATAACTATTAGCATTGACTCTACTGTTATTCTTTTATGATCGTCTTCTTTTGTTTATTTATTGGCATACGACCTATTGTTGTATTGTTATCATTAGCCAGGTGTTAGGGATTATAAAGTACAAGCAGATTCTAGGAAATTCGGTCCACGCTTCCGAGCGGGCATATTACATTTGTGCAGTATAAAGCAATGGCCCGATTGAGGGAGGAAGCAGTCGAGCGAGAACCACCAGCGAAGCGAAACGTGTGTACCACAATCGGGAATGTAATAAGTGACGGACTTTGGGCGTTTTTTGAATTACGCATTACATTTGGACTTGTTGTGTTCGGTTACATTTGTACCTGAGTTATACGTGTTTATATAGTTCTGATAAACTCTACAATAATTCCAACGGAGTTTTAATTCGAGTCTCGCGACTTGTAACAATGTTATTACTAGTGTCTCTATAAATTGACCAGCGTCCAAAAGGTCGAAAGCGCCATGAATGTTCGGCGCTTTCGTTTTTTATAAGAGAAAGAGAGAGAAAAAAAACTTCATGGCACACCAAAATATACAATTACAAAGCAGACCATATTTAGAATATTTTTAGACAATAAATACAATAGGTTGCCTTATCGCTCAAAGCGAGCTCTTCCAGGCAACCTAAATGAAAAAAAAATTGAATCAAGCGATATAGGTGGTATAAGAAAAAGTCAATAGATACATAAATACTGAAACTAATTTAAGAAATAAATATACAAATACATACATATTTACATAGTCTTATATATACAATAGGTATTACATAAATTAATATATCAAATGTATTAGCATGATTATATTCTGTTAATGAGACATAGCTATTTGTGGACCAATAGTGTTTACTAAGCAAATATGTAAATGTTGGTAAGAATTTGGCCTCTCTGACAGTAAGAGGCAGCATATTCCAAAGTGTGACAGCCTGCACCGTAAAAGAATTATCATAATAAAATGAAGTGTGTGCAGGCGTCATAAGCTCATATATTATTACTGTATTACTATCTCTTACTCTTGACGGTTTTTCACACGTGTTGGAGGTAATAGGAACTTATAACCCGATCGGGCACCGGCTTTTGTTATAAAATATGCGAGAAGATTGAAGAAATAAAAATTGTTATACGAAAAAACATTGTGAGTTAGACTGTCTTCAATAGAGGTGTAGTCGGTGCTAGTAATCCGGGTTACCTTAGCCGAATTCCTACCCCGCGCCTCGGAAACTGTTTGACCGTGCTGACAACCGCGGCCACAGACCGCTCCACTACACGCGCGGCCACCGGTCCATCAACGCACTTTGCTGCGGACCCCCCGAGATCTCATACGCTCGCTTGATCAGGATGATGCTATAAGGTCGCGAAGATCCTCATCCGTGCAGGAACGGAGAAAAAATACAATTTCCTGGGGCCGGGCGGCCTGTCGTAAGAGGCGACAAAACAACTCACAGTCAGGTGGTAGGGTATTATATATATGCTCGACTGGATGGCGACCACCCGTCTAGAGTATGCCGCCATAACAACCTTATGTTGTGTTCCGGCATTAGTGACCAGCATCCAGTCCCTCTTAAGAGAACAGTAGCGCATTTGTAGCACCTTCGGTGTCGCAAATGTCCATGGGCGATGGTAACCGCTTTCCAACAAGTGGGCCGTCTGCCTGTCTGCTGATCTCCCGCAATAAAAAAAAGATCACAAAGCCGCTAACAGGCCACCAGAAGCCATAGATGCCCACCCAAAGTCTGAGATGGCCACCGAACGCCAACGAATGGCTAACTAAGCCGCAGACGAAGCCAACGAGAGCCGTTGAGAGACCACCGTTAGGAAGGCTCCAAAGACTCTAAACCCCGCCACCGCCGGATAGTTGCCGATGAGTAGAATCCGGGGCAAAGAGGTTTGCCTTGAGGCCTCAACCCCCTCGCCGCCTCAATTTGCTAAAAGGAAGATGACCACCACCTACCCTGCGCCAGTGCTACGCACTAACGCATTCATTCATAAAAGCTACACAAGGTTTATGTATTAGATAAAAATATATTTTTCATAATAATGATAAGGGAATGCTGTTGATAAAAGAAGACGTAATATAACAAGAATAGAAGTAATGTTAAGGTAGCTTGCGTATTCAGAGAGAATGGATGCAAGTAGAATCACCAAACAAGTGTATGATACCATTGTGAATGGTGTAGTTGGTGTCGGTAGCTCGCGATGTTAACATGATCACATAGCAGAACTGTTAAAAAGAAGTCGTGAAAAGGCACCTCAAATAAACGTGTTTATAAGGGATTAATGAAAGTAGATGAAGCAAGAGTTGTTTGTCAGGATCTCCCCAAGTCAGAGTCGTAGCTACCGGCGTATCAGCCGTATGAATGATAAGGGGCCCCCAGGCTACATGGGCCCCGAAAGTGTGTAAGCTATAATTCCTAAAATATTTTCCACAGTCTTATAGTTCCCTATAGTCAGTATACATTTTTGAGAATAACTGATATGCTAACTAGAACGGCTATCAGACTTGTCATTATTGTCTATAGAGGCAGAAAATGTAGAAAAACTAAAGTCGTTTTCAGCTGGGGATAAATTAATAAAAAAGCTTGCCGAAAAAAAGGCGAGAATAGTTTATATTTGATTTGGATTTTTTGTCTAACTTCTAGGAGCATCAAGTAACAGCCAAAATATAATTATATCAATTCAATTCGAGCATTTAGGTATTGCGTCTGGGGACGCGCGACAGAAGTGCTCTAATCTAAGTTGAACTATTTAATATTGAAATTATTTAACTTAAGAAAACCTTAGATTATTACTCAAATTTGTATGTATATTAATATGATAATGTAAGGAAAGGTTATTTATTACTAAAATCTTTCATTGATCATAAAATATATTTTATTCTTAGTTACAAGTCTTGAATATGTACATTAGAATTTTGTGCATGTACATTATTAGTATCACTATTTACTGAAATACGGCTAGTGGGTAAGAGTGAGAGAGGAGGAGCCTGCCTACCGCTGCCGTATGCGTGAAAGAAAGGCCAGCCAGATAGACTAGCACCACAACGTGTTACGTAACGAAGCGGTTTACCCTCCCATAAGAAGTTATTACTTCAAAAAACTTTACCCTTCCTTTGAGCCCCAAGCACATTTAGATACATGGCCCGTCTCAAATAAGCTACGCTACTGTCCCAAGTGGAGGTCCAACGTCGCTGTTTATCCCCATGGGAAACAGGCGTACAAAATATGTGTATATTTCTTCTCTTATTACAATGAGCATTTTGGATTAGGTTCAGCTTTTTTGTCTTTACCCGGTATCTTAAGAATCATCAAAATCGGTACAGAAAGAAAATAGTTATGGCTGAACATGATAAAAATATTTACAGGGTAAATTCAGAACCTCCTACTTTTTTTGAAAAAAATGTTTATAAGACCGCCATTTTGTTTAACGTACTTCTTCAATTGTATTGTAATTTAAAGCAATTAATTATATTCTATTCTGATAATAAAAAAAACGTATAGCGTAACATTTGTTTTCATTAAAATAAAATGGGAACATTGAAAAATCTTTTGTTTAGATTAGCATAAAATTTGGGTAAATGACAAACACGCGAACGCTGGCAACACACATCTTAAACGATGGATGTTAAACAAACAACATTTTAGGCGAGCTAGCAACAAAACTATGTATTTGAGCTATTTGCTGTTTTTTTCTCGACTCTTGTTTGTGTGTGTTTGGGTTTAGGGTTGCCAATATTAAATTTCTTAGTACTATATTTTTATAAACGCCTAAACTGTGGTATATTTTTAGAGCTATTTAGGCAACTTCTTATAAATATAGCGCCAAATAGTAAAAGTATAAAAATATTCATGCTGAACTATCAATTATGGAGATTATAGAAGAAATATAAAGAAACTAAATAGAATACTACAGGTTTATATATATACATACATATACATACATAACTTCACGCCAGGTCCCTTGCGGGGTAGGCACGAACAACAGAGCGCCACACAGGCCCATTCTTACACACCTCACTTGCTTCTTTGACATTCATAGCTCTTGTCATATATATATATAGTCAACAAAAAATGAGTTTACTGGGTGTCAAATTGACATTTTATGGTGTATTTTTTCCCGCTGAATTTGAAGTCAAAATTGGAGCAAGTAATATAGATCGAGGATAGCCTGTTTTCGGTATTGTACGCCGAAATCAGAGAAACACAATGCACGATTTTAACATTTTATTTCACTTGCCACATTGAAACACAATTTCAATAACCAACTTTATCAACTACACTTTTACCTTTCCAGGTACATAAATCAGGGTTTAATAAAATCTTTTCCAACCAGCGGTTTTTTTTGGATTTTTTAATTGCTGGAGTTCAGCAGACAGGCAGACGGCCCACTTGGTGGAAAGCGGTTACCATCGACTATGGACATTTGCGACACCAAAGGTGCTATAAATGTGCTGCTGCTTTCTTAAGGGAGACTGGAACCTGTTCCCTAATGCCGGAACACAACTAAAGGTTGTTATGGCGACATGCCCTAAACCAGGGGTGATAGCCATCTAGTCGGGCAAATGCCCTAACACTGTGTGGGTTGTTTTGTCGCCTCCTACGACAGGCTGCTTGGTCGCAGGGAATTGTATTCTTTCTCCGTTCCTGAACGGATAAAATATAACAATTAGGCCGATGTGAAAAGTCGGTGTTGTGGCAACCCTAAGTATGTTTACACGTACTCGTGCACATGTAGGCGTGACGCCGATAGCGTTATCGGCATGCCGGGCCTTGCAAAAATACACAATAAACATAAATACAGTACACCTTAAATATGTACATACAGCAAGCCACAGGTGTGGTTTTGTTTCAACAGATAATTAAGTAGGTAGAATAAATAATGTATCTTAACTTTTTGAGGTTCTATTAAGAAGAACTTATAATAATCGGCAGACTAAAACACATTGTATATCCCCAAATTAAGCAAGCTACGCTTGTGTTATGGGTGATATACAACGGACTATATAACGGAGAAAATATGTTTCCAAAATTTACTGTACCAGGAATCGAACCCGGAGCTTCTGCGTTGCAGTGAGGTAGCTCAGCAAAGGTTAAGCTCGTTCAACCACAGAGACCTGCAGTAACTTAGAGGTTGTGTTCGCATAAGTCTATACCGAACTTTACTCTCAAACGTCTTCCGTCAATTGTTTTCGTCGAATCTGTCCAAAATATTAAAAAAAAGATTAGAAAAAGAGATCAATTAACATTATGTTTTAACGGTCAACGGTAAATTAGTAATGTTAGAGGTATTAGTTAGCCTACGCCCTATTTGTTCATTTTAATTATTCATTTTTTATTTATGGTTATTAATTACTCTATGTGAGCCTAATCTAATTTACCACCGTTTCGCAACATGTTGTGGCTTGAAGGGGAAAAGTGGCGCAAGAAACTATTCAGCATGGGTGGGAGGAAAAATAAACAATCAATTATCAATCAGGTTGGTTTTTGTTCCGGGGCACGCAGAAAGAGCTCACAGTGTCCGACGTCTGGTAATTGGTTTTTGCTGGGTTTGGGTCTAAATAGTTGATCATGATCGGATTCCAAACAGGTGGTACTTGCCACCATCTTCTCTATTGAAATTTAGGTGTTTTTTGATTTTAATAGCTTCACGCATCAGTTTCAAGTGAGTCCGTCCTGTGGTGGTTCTAATCTTTTTATATATATATAAATAAATATTTTCTGTTCGTGTGTATGTCACTGAACTCGTCCTAAACGGTTGAAGCTATTTTGATATATATTTTTTGTGTGTGTTCAAGTGGGACCCGGAATGGTTTATACTCGCAATTGGGACCGGTAAGTGGCGCTGCAATCGGGTTGTAATTTTTTTTAGGATGGTACTCATTGACTGTATACAAAACTCAAAACAAAGATTTTCAAACTAAGGTCTACTGGAAAACATTTACATACAAGGATATGCCCGCGACTTCTTCCACGCTTGACTTAAATTTTCCGTAGTTTTCACTTAAATCTCGAACAAACAGACAAAATATGCGTCGTCCTCTGCATTGTTGATGCAGTCTATTCTAGTTACTCTGGACTGGGCGTAACTACGTTCTAAGTCTCAGGCCTTTCCTATCCCATAAAGTGCGGGGCACATGAGAGGAGGGTGTTTTTAGTGGGTATAAGTCACTGGCCGTTCAATGATCTCGAGTCTCCACACAAGCTGATAAATTATGGACGGATTACCTGACTAAGGGAATCCCTCCCTATGTGATATCGGTCTAAAAGTCCCTTGCAAAGGACCCAGTATCGTGCGTAAACAGCATTTCCCCCGACTTCAAAAAGTCTATTCTAGTTGTTTTCTTTGATATTTTCAATGTACAGATGCGGCTTGTTTAGAATTTTATAATATTACTAGCGGCTCCGGCAGACGTTTTCCTGCTCTGAAAAAATAAAATTTAGGACCCGATCCCAGCGCCACCTACCGGTTCCAATTGTGAATTTAAACCATCCGGGGACCCACTCAAACACACAAAAACAAAATCGCTCCCCGTTGTTAAGAGGATTCTAGAACCCGATCTCAGCGCCACCTACCGGTTCCAACGGTATAAAAACTATCCTATCTTTCAAGTTGGATCAAACTGCACACGGTGTGCAAATTTGATCAAAATCGGTTGAGTAGTTTAGGAGTCCATCGCGGACAAACATCGTGACAGGAGATTTATATATATTAAGATATATTTCGAATTTTCCAAAAAAAAAAACAGACGAAGTCGAAGGCGACCACGAGTACTGTAATCGTTTCTTAGATAAATATAACAAACAATTTTTACACATATATAAGTATATATCGCAAAAAATGTTGATTCTCAAATATTTGCATTTACTTTGCGTGAATACGAAACTGCGCCTTCCTACTGATAAAACAAAACAACCTAAATAATATTGTATGCGGCCTCGAAATCTAAATAAATTGCTATCAACAACGTTTCCGACCTCCTTTTGCTTCCTAAACACACTGAAAACTAGCGCGTGCCTTCATATTTAAAACGCTAGACAACGTTACTTGTTGTTTCAAATCTTGCAAATAACATTGGTGAATTATGTTCGATAGCGCATGATATAATTCCTTTTTTTATGAGGCGAGGGAAAATGCCTAACCGGTTTACGCACTCTCTGGGCCGTCACTAGGAAACGGCACGCATCCACAGGGGGTCATCCGAGTGATGCCGCACGGGCGAGCAACCTCAATAGCCACTAAAAATTCCCTCCTCCCTGTCGATCCTGCGCTTTTGTTTGTGATGGAAAGACTGAGATATAGAACATAGTTACGCAACAGTCGAAATGATATAATTTCTTTAGCCTACATCTGTCAACATGTTATAATTCAAAAAAAATCAATCTAACTTACTGATTTTGGTTATTCCGACGTTTAGGCCACTTTTCAATGGCCGTGATCACGGAAGACAAAGATGTCAAGTGTCAATTAATATTGTTAAAGTTTTATTTAGCCTACCGCCAATTTGTTCATTTTAATTATTTACTTTTGATTTTGTTTATGGTTATAATTTACTCTATGGGAGCCTAATCTAATTCACCACCGCTTCGTAAAATGTTATGGCTTGAAGAGACGAAGCAGCCCAAGAAACTCTTCAGGAAACATACCCAGCTCTTAGGTATTTTACATTTAATTCTTTACACAAATCGTGCAAAGATACATTTAAAGAAGAATTGTTTTATACTAAACAAGGCGACACACACCTTAGTTTATTATTAACTCAATTATCATTATTAAAACTTAACAAGATAACCAGAGTCCATAAATTTTAACTAAGTGTAATTAAATTATGACTAAATATAAAAAAATCTCACGATTTCTAATTGTGTTTAACTTTATTATTAATAATTCGCAAAATAACAACATTTGTGTATGTAATAAAATATAATAAATTCATACATTTTAGATTGCCTATTATTACATAATTATTATTGTTATAATGAGTTTTTAACATTCCTTCCTTCCTCATTGATTTTATTACAAAATTCAAATTTAATTGAAATTCAAAAGATTTGTTCAAACTAAGGTCCACTAGAGAACATTTTTTGGAGGTTATATTCACATACAAGGTACAGATGTAAAGATACACCAAAAAAAGATGGATGATCTGCGTGAAGGATGATATGATGATTTGTGGTGTGACAGAAGATGTATATCAAAATAGAAGAGTGTGGAAGGAAAAGACTTCAGGTGCCATTCGAACCTCGGCTGCAGGCAGCACATGCGGCGGCTGCACGAAGCCGGCTGTGGCTGCACGACTGGTTTTCTATGTAGTAGAATAGAAATTCTGAGAAAACATTCCGAGCGCGGCTGCGGCTGCACGTGCTGCCGAGCCTCCGCTGTAAGTGCTGCAGCCGATCGCAGACCAGTAGTGCTGCGGCTGCAAGCCGATGCGCACGTAGTTACCTCACTCTAACCTTATTAAATCGACAATAATTCCTAAACTGATCGTCATTATAGTTCAAGTGTTTCTTAATTAGTATTGAATAACTTCCATCAGTGGGTCTACATTTTATATAAGGACGTGTGGCTTCTCCTTTCTGGCTAGTTAACAATGACAACATGTCATCATCACCCTCTTCCTCTTCTAATAAAAGACATAACATCAAACTTTTCTCACGACTATTCCTCACGTCCGACATTCTAAAATATTGGAAGCGATTGGCCGCCACCTCCTGCCTGCCGCATAACGTGCAGCCAGCCTTGGAATCACTCCCGGCTGCGAATGTAGGCAGCGGCTGCGTGTCATGCGTGTGCTACCTGCATCCGCAGCCTGAATCCGCAGCCTGAATCCACAGCCTGCAGCCGAGGTTCGAATAGCACCTTTACTGTGCCGACCCCAATTAATTGGGATATGGTGAAAGAAAAAAGAGATTCACATACAAGGATATACCTTATTCACGCTTAACTTGAAATTCCTGTAGGATTTCCGGGACAAAGATTTAAAAAAGGAAGATATCGTTTTAGTGAAGACTGTGTCGGGATAAGCTAATTTTTATTCACCCGATCAACTACAAACCGCTCCCGGGAAAATTCCCGGGAGACAAAATATCACACATTTTATTACATAAAATTTACTATCGATCAGTGAAAAAATCAGATAGCAATTCGTTTTTTTTAAGCTGATCGTTTTAAATAATTCCCAATAAACATCTGCGGTTTTCCCAGGATAAAAAATGGCGTAGATTTGATGTCTAATAATTGCTGTCATTAGGTCTTAGGTGAATTCCGAACAAACCGACAAATAAACAAGAAATTCAAAAAATCTTGTATCGTGTTCTCCATCGTTTATATAGTCTATTCCAGTTGTTTCTTTTTAAATAGCTTCAATATACAGACACTGCATTTTTAGAATTTTATAATATTATAGATAAGGTACAATTAAGTGTACTATTCTATGTATAACAATATAACACAAAACATTGGTGACGCCATGTAACTGCAGCTTCGTACGAGTTACTTATTTTGGGTAATTGACATGAGTCAGTATTCTTATCTCACGCAGAAATTGCGTACAAGAAGTTTTACTTATTCACCAATAGTTAGCCAAAAGTATCAGGGAACACACAGCAAATCCCTAACTAAAACACAGAAACTATCTCTCTATGTCACAGAAAAATCTCTCTCTAAAACTCGGACGCTAAAACTATCTCTCTAAGACACAGAAACTCTCTCTAAGACACAGAAACTCCTTCACTAAGACCCAGAAACCTACTCTCAAAGACACAGAAACTCTCTTTAAGATACAAAAACTGTTTCTTAAGAACACAAAGCTCTCTATCTAATACACAGAAATTCTCCCTCTAAGACACCGAGAGTACTCGGTATTAGAGGGGCTACGTTTAGCAGTGATAACTGTTTTGTTATCCATGTGACCTTTTAAAAATAAAGTAAAAATGCAATTTTTACATAACATGCTCTATATCTAATCTATGTGAATCGATAAGATTGTGGATTATGTGTACACAACAGTATTGCATATTTAATATCTCACTTGTTTATTTTTAAGGGTAGTACCAAGTGTCTAGAGCGAGAACTACACTTTTTTGGTAACGCAGGGGAATGTCTTTTCTTGCGACACACACTCGTGACATGGATACAGGGGCTAACTGCAGCGCTTATTGTCGCCTGCACGAGTGCGTGTGGGTCTCTAGGGAATCCGACTAAACTGCCCACTAAACATTACCTGCGCCCCATACTCCCACTTTCTCTCTGCAGGAACGAAAAAAAGGATACAAATTCCTGCGGCCAGGCGGCCTGTCGTAAGAGGTGACAAAACAACCCACAAACAGGTGGTAGAATATTTACAGTACATTGCTAACACCTTTAGTGTTGCAAGCCTGTCTGATGTACTCCTGCAATAAAAAATAAAAAGACTTTAGCTGAACGTCGTGGGATCAAGAATATAGTTACTACGCCGTGACATCCTCATGTTACTATCTTGGTACGCCCCAAGGAGCAGGGTGTACCGGATCATCGAGCAGGGGAGGTGAATCTATTGTTACCCCCGTATACAGCGGCCCCCTACGATAGTGAGAATTACATTTTTGTTGTTGTTGTTAAAGCAGGGTTCTTCTCGAACTGAATCAGGCTCGATCAGACTACCGACCAAATGGAGGGAAAATTTGTAAAATAATCACCGCAATAGACTCTGGTAAAGAAATTTTCAACTACTTCGCTGAACCGTAACCTGTGGCCCTTTAACACGCATTGGAACGGGGTGACACCGGTTCTAGTATACGTGGTTACTGTAATTTCTGCGAGACAGTGATGTCTCAAAAGGAGGCCGCAGAACGAGAAAGGGAGAGAGGTACGGATGCGTCTCGCGGGTACCGACGCCAGTCGGGGTCCCGGAGGCCCAGATATGAGCAAGATCTCCTTCCGTAATGCCGCTTGGGGCCCTCTAGCATCTACGGAGCAGAGGAGTCTTCACCCCTGTTGACAAAGTGAGTTTGCCTTTCCAGGGGCATTTTCAAGCACTGATGCGCTAGGATCAGCGTGGGCGTAACTACATTCTAAGTCTCGCGCTCTTCCAAGCGCGGGGCACATGAGAGGAGGGTGGTTTTAGTGGAGTATTGAGTAGTCGAGTCTCCACACAAGCCGGCGATATGATTCTGGTGCCCATTCGTGGTCTCACCTCTTGTCGATTTGGTCTATCCCTAGTAAAGGACTCGGTAGTGTGCGAAAGGCATTTCCCCTGCCTCAAAAAATAGAAATACGTGGTTACTGTTACACAATATCATTCCATGTGCAACCTATGTTTCAAGGTGACTCGCTTCATCAACAGAGAAATTGCCCGACTCTACCCCATAGTATAGTGTCTGCTGTAATGTAATCATGAGACAAGTCCGAATGCCAGTCTGACGACAGCGGCCGGGTGACGCATGCGCAGATTTTTCCTTTTAGCGAGGATTACATTAGTCCAACCCCACACTTCTGAGACGTCTTTCACATAGAATGTTTGTGCACACCAAATCCATGCGTGTCTATTAACAAATTAAGATCTTACTTAGTATGAAACTCAATACAGTAAAACAAAAGTAGTTCTAAAAACCAAACGCGTGTAAACAATAGATAAACACAAAACAAAGTAAAGAAAGGTTGGTTCCCACAGCGTATTGTCTGTTTGCGGCGCGAATATTGCGTAACCAGTTATAGGCACCGTAGACGACAAACTTAGCTTTTAACACGTTTACAGCGAAACGGGGTCTAAGTCGCCTCGATCGTGTCTCATTTTCGGTACGGCAAAAAAATCTGTGGTGTAAACGGCATAACTTCAATTTGGTTCTGTGATTACACAAAATAAAACAAATTAATAATAATATCAGTCTATAAATGACCCACTGGGCTTGGGCCTCCCGTTATAGGGCAACGAACAGTATACCCGCCACGCTTGTCCAAGGCGGCTTGGCAGGTTTGACACATCGGTTATCTCGATGTGCCGGTTGCATCACGATGTCTTGTCTTTTCTTCACCGTTGACGTGATAATTGAAACAATTTTTGTTTGAGTTTGAGTTCGGGACGCGTGTGCTAGCCATTACGTTATTACGACTTTTTTGAAATTAATAATAGTCAGGGCGTTCCACTAGTAGCTCACAACGCCCAAAATGCCGTTAGCCTTTCCACAAGGCTACCGCGATTGTTGTGGTCGTCGTGAAAACGTCACTAATGACGTCATCGTTTTCAATCACACAACGCTCGCAACGACTCATGTCAAGAGGTGGTTCGAATACCCGTTCCACTTGGATTTAAGATTGTAACGCCGGCAAGCAAGTGGAACGGGTAAAATCGCTGTCGTGAACGTGGTCATTGTGAGTCCCTATGGAATGGAACATAGCCAGAGTGAATTGATCTTCAGGGCCTATGCTTAATTGCAAAAAACTCTCAAACGAAAACCGTATTATTACATTTTTGAAAAATACATTATCCGTGCTAAAATGGAGGAAGAATACAAATTCTTGCGGCCAGGCGGCCTGTCGGAAGAGGCTACAAAAGAACCCACAACCAGTGGTAGGGCATTTGCCCGACTGGAGGGCTACCACCCCTGGTCTAAGGTGTGTCGCCATAATAACCTTGAGTTGTGTTCCGGTATTGGTGACCAGGTTCCAGTCTCCTTTAAGAGAGCAGCAGCGCTTTTGTAGCACCTTTGGTGTTGCAAATGTCCATAGGCGATGGTAACCGCATTCCATCAAGTGGGCCGTCTGCCTGTTTGCTGAACTTCTGCAATAAAAAAATACCCTTGTCAGGAATCGAATCAGCTGATTTTGAAAAAATAAACACAACCTGTATTATTATATTAAAACACAGTGTAGCGTAAAGGGATCAATTCCTTCAAATATTTTAAATTATTTAATTCATTAATAATTCAAATTATTTCAAACTCGTCATCACCCAGAAGATTTATTATCTTGTTTATTTTTACGTAAATAAGTGAACAAAAGAGACAATTTTTTTCGCTACTCGTAAAATATTACTTGACAGCCCAAAAAAAAGGATATACACTTTTAGAGCTAATGTATATTTATTAACTATTTACGTGAGAAATTCTTTATACCAGTATAAAGATAACACTTTATGTGGTATTGTTGTGTGTAATGGGGATAATATATTCTAGAATAAATAAAATGAATAGTCAATAATAACAAGTATCCGAGCTAATCAAGTTAGGGCGCGTTCCCACTTTGTCGTGACGACAGATAATCGTGTAGTTTTAAGTGTCGTGGCTTATATGTTTAAATGGAGGTGTTCACATATAGAATGACACGACTTACTGTCGTCTACGACATTTTTTGTAGTGACAACAGATTGTCATGACAGTGGGAACGGCTAGCACGGCAGTCGTAAAACAATAAAAAATCGTTGCGTCTAAATCGTGACGGCAAATCTATCGTAGCCACGATAAAAATATCCTCTCATTGTTTACACTTTCCCTTCCCCCTCGCAACTGTAGTAGCTTGCTAATGACGTGTAAACGACAAAGCGACTGCCGTGAAACGCTAAAATGTCGTCACGATCCAGTGGGAACAGCTAGATGCGATAGTCGCTAAACGATAAATTAATCGTTACGATATAGTGGGAACTCGCCCTTACCCTTGTGTAATGGGTTGCAACGAACCACTCTGAACACTCGAAGCTTACCACGGCTGTAAGAGTAAGAGGGGGTGTTTTTTTAAGTAATGCTTGTTCAGGCTGTGGGTTCGCTTCCGTATTTTACTCCAGCCCGGATTGACGACGGCCAGCTTCTTTACTGGCTGGCCCCTGCATTGGTAAGCCGGAGATCTAAGGGGGTTTCTCCGGTTACCTTGGAGAGAGAGGAGACGAGCGGGTGTGCGTCGCTACTCTCCGAAATACGGAATATAAAAAATACTACAAATAGACTGACAATAACTTACTTATACCAAAATATTATGAGTGTTTGTTGACAAGTTTATCTTAAATGCATTTATCTATCTTTGGATATACATACATACATATATAACTTCACGCTAGGTCCCTTGCGGGGTAGGCACGAACAACAGAGCGCCACACAGGCCCATTCTTACACACCTCACTTGCTTCTTTGATATTCATAGCTCTTGTCATGCACGCTCGTCTGTTCTTAAGGCTCCTAACATCACCTTCTGCTAACACATGATCAATTTGATCATGGAAGGTGTGTCGTGACCTTTCGCAACTTCTGCATCAATCCACTTTTGCATTGTATATCTGTTTAGTCATTCTTCCATCATTCATCTTTAGATATAACTACTATTATCTGTTTTATAATATACTAAGAGTCGAGGATATTTTTTAGTATTAATCTAATTAGGTACTAGTATAAACAATTAAAAGTATTTTTTAGACCCTCACACACTGTCAGCTCTTTTTTGCGTGCATCTTAACACACCAACTTGCGTGATAAATTTTCTTTTATTATTTTACCCAACCCTTGTAATCTTTACTAATAGGTATTATAAAGAGGAAATATTTGTATTTTTGTATGAAACTAATAAACTCAAAAACTACTAGACCGATTTTAAAAATTATTTCACTATTAGAATGCTACATTATTCCAGATTAATATAGGATATATTTATAACTAGAAAAATTAGGGATAGGAAATTAGGAATAATGTAACCCAAGGCTAAAAATAGTGTTTGAGTGGGTCCGGGTTGGTTTACATTCACAATTAGACCCCGTAGGTGGCGCTAGAATCGGGTTCTAAATTTTATTCATCTGTGCTTTGCATAGTTTTTAAATTTCTTGACAGCAAGGAAACTCATTTCCCGGGGACGAAAAGAACTATTTTCAACCCTGTGATGAGGCATCTCCAAGCGTACTTGCAGAATATGAAAATGACAAAGCTGTACAGATTGTGATGTTAAGGTTCCCATAGTTCAAGGGTCTCGACCCGAAAAGCCATAGACAACGAATGCTACTTATACTTACGCAATGACGTCACACAATAATTACAATTCGTCATTACGATAGTTAAACAAACATTATACTCATTTACGTTACTCTAAAAGACATAGGTCAATGTTTTACGTAGGAATGGCTATTTATAATGTAAATTACGTGATTTCATTGAAACAAATTATCGATTATATTACGAGTATATCATAAGTTTGTAACATGTGAATATTAATAAGTAAAGTGGCGGATTTGCAGTCTTGGCCGCCCTAGGCCCCAGGCCATCTAATAAGTACCAGCCACCCCTTTCTCAGCACCCATCATATTGAGTACATAATGAATTTACTTTTTTGCCAACTTTTATCGAAATCAATTCATGCGCGAGCCTTTAGAATATTTACGTATTTTGAGTTATTACTTGTTATCATTAGTGAATTTTTGTCATGACCGCCCCTAATATTTGGCCGCCCTAGGCTCAGGCCTCCTTGGTCTTAGGGCAAATCCGCTACTGAATAAGTAATAGCAGCCCATAAATGTCTCACTGCTGGTCTCGGGCTTCCCACTATAGGGGAACGAACAGTATACCCGCCACGCTTGTCCAAGGCGGCTTGGCAGGCTTGACACATAGGTCGTGGTAGCGTAATAGTTAGCGCACGCATCCCAAACTCAAAGGACGCGGGTTCGATCCTGGCCGGAACGCATGCACTTAGGCAGTTTTCTGACATAATGACATATTGTTACAATTAACACGTGCTAATAACGGTGAAGGAAAACATCGTGATGCAACCTGCACATCGATAACCGATGTGTTAAACATGTAAATGTGTTTCGAAAATGTTGAATATTTAAAATATGTTTTGCTAGCATTGTAGTAACCTGTAAGTAGGCCTGCATTTAGACAGTAGTGGAACACTTACAGGGCCAATAGATGGCGCTGTTCAATAATAATTGAGGTCGCAAACGATTCTCGACCCGTACAAAGAATATAGAGAAAATTTCCAACAACAAGAGATGGGCCTAGGCCTGCGAGGCATAGGAATAGCTTCGCTGAAAAATCTTCCTTTGAGACCGAGGAGCTTTCTATCTCCCTCCTCCACTTAGTCGGGACATCGTTTCGGGATATAGTTTTAGTCTGTAAATTTATTATATAATGTATTTATTTAACGTAATGTCGGACGCTCTCCAGCCCGATGGACCGACGACCTATGCAAGGTTGCTCGTAGGCGCTGGATGAGGAAATCGGAGGACAGGGATGAGTGGCTCAGTCTTGGGGAGGCATACGTCCAACAGTGGATTGCCAATGGCTGACGACGACGAACGTGTTTATCCGTGCAGGAACGGAGAAAGAATACAATTTCTTGCGGCCAGGCGGCCTGTCGTAAAAGGCGACAAAACAACCCACATCCTGGTGGTAGGGCATTTGTCTGACTGGATGGCTAACACCCCTGGTCTAAAGTATGTCGCCAAACAACCTTGGGTTGTGTTCCGGCATTAATGGCCAGGTTCCAGTCTCCCTTAAGAGAGCAGCAGCACATTTGCAGCACCTTCGTGTTGCAAAGGTCCATAGGCGATGGTAACCGCTTTTCATCTAGAGGGCCGTCTGCCTGTCTGCTAAGCTCCTGCAATAAAAAAAAGTATTTAAGACATATTATTATACAAAGTAAGAAATTTAAAAAAAAATGAATCGAATTCGCTTCATTTTTTGATATGGCCATTTTAAATCATTCCCATAAAAATTTCGCGAGATTCCCAGGATAAATAGTAGCGCAGATGTTAAGACGAAGAATTTGCTGTCGATCGGTGAAAACCTCATCGATATCGGCCTAGTAGTTTTTACGTGAATCTCGAACAAACAGACAAGAAATCTAAAAAAAATGCATTGTGTTCTCCATCGTTTATATAGTTGCTTTTTTTTTTAATAGCTTCAATGTACAGATACATCATGTTTATTATATATAGATAGATAGATTAGGCAAGGATTGAAAGTTGCATTAAGCTATTTGAAATACTGACTGATTCAACAAAATTAAATGCCTTAAACATGGAAGAATATCATCACTATCATCACTACATAGTATAAAACAAAGTCGCCTTTTCTGTCCCTATATCCCTATGTGCGCTTAAATCTTTAAAACTACCCAACGAATTTTGATGTGGTTTTTTCCAATAGATAGAGTGATTCAAGAGGAAGGTTTATATGTATAATACATGCATCATATACTAAGGCAACATTGCTAATTTTAGAGGTTTCTATGTAGTGATGCCCGTGCAAAGTCGGAGCGGGCCGCTATGTTTTTATATACAACGTTCATAGTTTTTCTGTAGTGTATTTAATTTTGTATCAGCATTGCACCCGTGCGAAGCCGGGGCGGGTCGCTAGTTCTTTATATAATAATACGTTTATATTTTATAATATAATTAAACTCCAACAAGTCGGGGCCTGTTTAGAAATTTTTATAAGGTGATTTGCCGTCCTGGTATTCTTATTGTATAATATGATAATACCTAACTTGCAGATATGAATAATTTGGCATAGATTACAATATTATTAAATTATTATACATAACAGCCATATATTAGCATAAATTATTTCTCTCGACCCAGCAACGAAACATTAATACCTAATCAACAAAGTGATGATCATGGAAACTGTATTTTTTTTCTAACGATATATTGAATTTTGTTAATAAGTTTATGTGTAACCTAAATTTGCAATAATGGAAGACTACTTCCATTATTCGGTTAAAAGTAAACCTTCAAAATACATAATATAATTATATTAATGCGTGGAGTAAAAACTTTGTACTCCATTTTACGAAAATTGCGCGGACAGAGGAGTACGAAATTTCGCACACTTAATGTTTTTAAATTATAAAAAAATACGTTAAATCAATAAAAAAAAACATTACACGCACTACCATGTATTTGACACACACAAGCATATAATATGCTCTTTTGTCTATTGTTTTAAAGTCAAACTAACAGTGTAGGCTTGCCGAAATCTGTGATTATAGAAGTATAGTCCTTGACAATAGAACCTTAATGATGTTCAAACTTGTAATTTGAATTAATTATTATGGTTGAACTTCAACCACGAGGCGATCACTAGTATTATTGAATTTATAAATTTAAAAATATCAATAAGCCACTTACACCTGGTAGAGCCATGTTGAGATCTCATTACCTATATTACACCTGTTAGTATCTCGTCGGCAAGATCAGTGTGATACCAGGCTCTCACAGAATAATAGCGTGAAACGATTATCCTTAAGCGAATTGTGTTTTGTGCGATGAGTGAGGGTTCCAATGGCCCACTTCTTCCCCTCCCCCTATTCAATTATCGCTATCCTATTTCAATTCTCTATCCCATCCCATTGCATTCCTCCTGTCTGATCCCTCTATCTCACACCATAATCCTGTTGCTGACGTCTATATGCGATGGTAAGCACTTTCCATGAGTTGGGCAATCTGCCTGTTTGCCAGTTCTGCAATAATTAAAAATTAAAAAAAAAAAGAAGTTACTGTCAGCTGTAAGCGTTCCCAAACATGCAAAACAAAAATTAAAAATATAATTTCAAAAATGGAATACCTAAAACTCAATTCGTATAATATCTTTTTAAAAAGTTCAGAGACGGAATTTATTGCCGAGTCGGTTCATGCAAACAACAACACATTGTGTTGTGTACACTCGCACACCGCGCCGGCTGTGAAAACACAACACACAAACACACTCACACACACGTGTGTACCACACACAAAACAAACCAGGAAACGTCTAGCGAAAAACAAACAAGGGTCTTTTGTATTGTGTAAACAATTGGCTGGCCGTATGCAACAGGCGTGACGTGATCTCAAAAAAAAAACAATTGTTACGGTTCATTAGTACTAGATGGCGTTGAAACACAATTTGCTTGCTGAGCCGTTAAAATGTTTTTAAGTTAAATTCATAGATGTCTTTGTTTTTCGGAACGCACGTGTTTTATAATGGAAAAAGTATTTTAAATATGTACTATGTTTGTTTGGGAGAAGTATTAAAATAAAAGTTTGCAAAATGTTAAAGATAATATATCGAGGGGTGAAAAGCTATTTGTTTTAAGCGACATTTTGTGTGAGACTTAACACGATGGGTTTTTCATCCTAATGTCGCAACTTAAAGAAATATAAAGAACTCGATGTCTAGATTCAACCTATAGATATTCTTTTTTTAAGTATGGTACATAGTTCGTTAGTGATGTGTTTTTCTGGTTCATTTGAAATTTCAAACTTTTCTTCCGAAACAATTGGTTTAGAAAAAATGTCGGTTAAAACAAATAGCCTTTCACCCATCGATATGATATTTGTAATTTATAGGCAAGCAAGTGCAAGTGCAATGACTTTCTATTTTTGGCTTGTAAAACTTACATGAACAGATGGTGCGCTATACAGAATGCATTTTTCTGAGGACCTTCCGGGCCTAATCGTTAACCGAAAAATACTCAAAAGACTTTCGAGGCAGGCAGGTTTTGATGATAATAAATGCAGAATCAATCATCCTAGTCAGGGATCGAACCGCCTGATTTTGAAAAAGACATAAATACTGTTTATGGCACCAACTCATAGTGTAGCTGGTAAGTAACAATTTCTGTAAAGGAATGTTATGAGTAACACTAAGGGAAGGGATATTAAATATATTTTTTTTAGACAACATTGACAGGTCTCTAAAGTCAATCAACATCTTCATCTCTCCCATATTCACGTTATCCTATACATTATTACTAAATACAAACTTAAGTAGGTTTTTTATATATCGCCAACGAAGCGACGGGCCAAAGGTATATATGAACCTTTTTTGAAAAATCATCTAACTGGTGGTGAAAACTTTTCAATAATCCGTTGCGTAGCTTAGGAGTTAGCGAATATTATACAGACAGACAGATGCGGAAAGCTACTTTGTTTTATACTAGTAAAGATAAATATAATAAATTTCGGTTTTAAGGAATTCTTAAAATAAATTTATTTAACAAAGTTATATTGTAAGGCAATGTCATTTCATTGATTGATTTATGGCGAACAAAGCCTGCTTTTCGTGATTGGATATTTTTGGAACGGAGTTCCTTATCGCACGTTACTCGGCGGATAGGCGCTACGAAAAAAGGGTAACCGAAAGCAAAAATGCTATTATACAATTGTTAAATGTTATTATACAATTTCAAACTTTAATGTATTGAAATAATATCTAATATAAGAAATAATATCAATGTAATATACTGCATTTTGAAATTAGAACATCTTGTAATTGCCCTTTATTACTACACAAATACTTCGATACCCTTCTAAAATTTATAGACCTATTGACCTGTGTTTGATTCAAAGTGCCGCAAGAGAAAACTCTAGAATAGTTATATTTTGAAAATTGCCGACCAAATTCGCATACTATAGCTAAAATTACGATATACTAAGACTATTTAATATAACACGTTACTTTCTATCTCTTTTAAGGGAAATAAGAGGGATTTGATGTTAATAAAAATAATGTAAATTAATTGAAACCTGCATGAAACGCAACATTTTATCACTCAAAATAAACAAGCTTAACGTAGCTTTTAATGCATAAAGTAATGAAAAAATAGAGATAAAAGATAAATATTTGTAACGCAACATAAATAACATTAAGTAAACTGCGGAATACCGTTAGAAGGCTTGCTTGCGAGTTTTATTTTTGTTTTCGAGACAATCTGCTTTATTTTGATGGCCGGGTAAGTTCAGGCGGACAAATTAGGTAGACTGAGCCCCGAGGTCTCAGGGTGAACCCGGTTAAAAGAAGTCGATTTTGAATTAGATGTCGATCGCTTCGCAGTGCATTTAGGGCCATACATAAATTACATCAAATGTTTGATCGACGGAATGTGACATTGTGTGACAAGGGATGGGATGGGTGCTTAATTTCGTGACGTCACATTTTAAAATCTTATATATTTAAGCTCTGTCTGTATGTTAGTAGTGAGTTTAAATTTTTTTAAATAATTTAAGTGGAAATAAAACTAATCACGGAACGGCTGTTTTAATTTATTTTTGATGTATAATTGTTAATATATGTTACAGTAGAGAGGGAGGAGTCTAACGAATTACATTATCTGTGACAAGGACGGGGTTAAAAAATCATGAAATTCGTGTGACTTAATTTGTTCATGGTCCCTTGAAGCCAGCCAGGTTGCAGGCTTGTCTGGATGACTGCCACCCGTGGTCTAGAGTATGCCGCCATAAAAACTTTGAGTTGTGTTTCGGCATTATTGACCAGGTTCCAATCTTCCTTAAGAGGGCATCAGCACATTGGTATCAACTTTAGTGTTGCTAATGTTTATAGCCGATGGTAACCGCTTTCCATCAAGTGGGTCGTCTGCCTGTTTGCTGAACTCATGCGATAAAAAAATGACTGTTGACGACCAATCGACGCAAACAAATAAGCTTACGCATACAAATTTAAAGAAATGCTTCACTTCATTTGATGATTTCTTCACGTAGGCTCCGTCTATACTTTTATTCATTCGTCTGTACATAAAATAGAAGAAAGGATATTATAGGAATATAACCTCTCTGTTTAGACCCATAGGACCTTACAACACGCGGAGAAGCGCTGGTAGCTGTCGTGGGTGGTCTGTAGTTCGGCATCTAACAATTCTTTCCACAGGGCAGGGAAGGGGTGTCCAGAGCAGGCCCCCAGAAATCCTACGTACCCTTCGTTAGCCGTCCCCAGGGTCTGAAGGGATACATAAATTCACCTAGCAATATCAAAAAGGACTACAGGGAAGAGTTCAGATGAGTCATTTGATTTGGTGCCTACGTCGCAATTTTAACACTCAGCTCGTTTACGATCGGGAGTTCATCCAGAGTTCCTGGAAATCTGAAAGATAACAATAGAATGTTTTCTTAATTACAAATTCTAAACTTAAAGTAAACAAAAAATCCCTAAATGTGGGAAGGTAACTAACTGCGCTTTACGACAGGCAAGTGTGCGTTTATCTTTGTCGGCATGTAACATATAGCAATGCAATAGCATAAACAGATATTTAAAGTCTTAAAGTGTTAGGCAACGCATCGACTTTCATTGTATTGTAGATTACCATGGGCGACAGGAACTACTTGCTATCAAGTGGATCCAATTTTGCCAATTTTCCTACAAGCAAACATAAATAAAAATATACAATATTTCTGAGTACACCTAAAGAGGTTGCACTTACGCGTCTTTGGGTATAGGTATGTTCCAGTTAACCATACAGTAGCATGGCTTATATTACTGCTTTAATTATTTACATCACACGTGTGCCTGTTTGTTATTCAGTTGTTAGCGAGAATGCAATTCTAATTGCATGAAACGTTTTAGGCTATCGTATGACCGCCAAAACATAATTGTTTTTGCTTTGTGGGCTTAGCAATAGTTTGTTGATTGTTTTACTTCAGCACTGATTGTTTGTAGGAGTTATGTTTCACTTTGTGCCTTAAATATATTTGATGACCTCTTTCATTGAGTGGTTTAAACGTTTGCCCTTCTAACTAATTACAATGCAGAGGTCCCGAGTTCAATTCCTGGTCATGTAAATTTTGTAAACGTACTCGCCATTGTTTACTAAAGTGATCTAAACGTAACTTGCTTAGTTTGATAATATATGTGTGTTTGTCTGCTGATTATTATTATATTAGAGTTTCTCGGGGTTATTGTAGTCTTCGTAGCTTAGTCGGTAAAGCATCCGCGTTTTACTCTTTTGAAGGTTTTGGTTCAAATCGTAGCAAACAATATGCACTACTTAGGCTTGTGTATTAAAGCAGAGAAATGGACGGTTCAACATCGGTATAACGGTTGGTGTTGAATCCTCACATTTTTCTAATGTGGGTAGTTTTATAAGTGCCGCTAGCTCTCGGTTTCGCCGCCATTGCGTGGTGGCGAAACCAGTCTCCAACGCACGTGAGTTCTGTCCGGACGTTCCGTTTTCTCCGTGCATGTGAACGATTCACATCCCATTCTTGGAGCTTTTTATTGAACTTTACATACAAGCCGTGCTTGCCCTTTTTGTGTGAGTGTGCCAGACGAAAACAATCCAAAGTGCCATTCCAGGACCTGTTCGTGCCGTGCACTTTCAGGAGCTGCCTAGCTGCCCCATTGGAGGTGGATTCCGAGGTTAGTGGTGCTTATTACCCCATTGGTTTTGTGCAAGATTTGGCATACCTCTCACTCTCTCATAAATAACCTATACAGTCCACATATTACTAGAACCGACCAGACTGTGTGATGGATCCGTGATCCAGCACTGCACAGTTTTTTGGTCCTTCGACCCGGATTACTCTATATTCCTTCCTTTAATAATATATATTTCATTTGGCCGTGCCAAAATATCATTATTTTATGTAAAAAGTCCCATATTCATAGTTCATTATATTTTATGTAGGTACTTTTTCATTTTCAAATATTACATATTTTACATATTTAAGCCCGTATTACACGTATTATATTATATTTATAGTGTTTATTTAGATATATTATACGTATTTCTTGTCGTACAAGAACATAAATACGTGTGTTTACGTAAAATACATATATTTTTAGTCCTCAAAGAAGTAGGTAGGTTACAAAATGTCGAAAAAGCGCGTAGATGAATATTCCTCTCCTATTTCACCTGAGCTAAGATTACTTATTAGTCAGAAAGAAAGATTATTTGAAAAACTTCAAAAAACATATAATTTATCGACAAACCTTATCGATAATGATTCTGAGCAATTATTTTTATTACATTGTTCGGAAATAGACGAGTTACGTAAATCTTTTGAAAAGCAAATATTTAAAATATATGAGTATGAACTCAATGATAATCCTAATGCAACAATTAATAATCGAGAATTAAATAGTTTTGACGAGATTTACTACAAAATAAAAATGTGTGCGTCCAAGTTGTTGCCTACAACTAGTGGCAATAAGGTTGAAACTCCTTCGGAATTTTCTCATTCTCGACCACGTTTACCGAAACTAGAATTACCTATATTTGATGGTAATATTGAAGACTTTGTGACGTTCTACGAGACATTCTGTTCGTTGGTGCATAATCAACCTAATATACCAAAGATTGACAAGTTTCATTATCTATTATCATGCACAAGGGGTTCCGCTTTAAACATCGTAAAAAGTGTGCCGATTACTGCGAGTAATTACGATGTTGTTTGGCAATCTTTACTTGACAAATATCAAGATAATCGCATGCTTGTCGGTAGGTATCTTGATAAAATGTTAAACTTTTCACCTCTTTATAAGGAGTCTTCATTTCATTTAAATTCATTTTTGGAAACTTTTGAACATTCCTATAAAGCTATTCAAGCGTTAAAAATTGATAATTTAGAAAGTCACATACTTTGTCATATCGCCTTAAGAGCTTTAAATATCGAAACTCGAAAATCGTTTGAACAAACTTTAAATCAAAAATGTTTACTCGATGTTTTAGAACTAATTTCTTTCTTACACAATCAAATAAAAATTTTGGATCACAGCGAATCTTATAACATTAATTCAAATACACAACAAAGTAAAGTACAACAAAATTATAATTTAACTAAAAATAATAAAAACAATTTTAATAAAAGAGTTTCGCATTCTTCTTCTTCGCGTTTGAATGTTTTGCATTGTTTGCATTGCGGTGGAAATAATCACATGATTTATCGTTGTGAAAAATTTAAAAATTTATTAAATAAAGATCGGGTCAGCCGTGCTGACGCGCTTAAATTATGTCACAACTGTTTAAAACCCAATCATAATGTAAACAATTGTCCTAGCGAATATAGATGCATAGTGTGTAAACAGCCGCATCACTTATTACTGCATATTGATATCGGTGATTCGGCTGATAAGAAAACCGGTTTCGCGCGTCGCAGCCGCACGCCTCCCTTGCCGACCGCGATGCCCGCAGCGCCCGCGCCGCTGACGCCTACCACCACCGGCTTGAATACTTACCATGCGTCATCGGTTCAAAATGAAAATAATGCAGTTATATTAGGGACCGCACTTGTTCATGTTTTAGATGCGAATAATAAGTTTCAATCATGCCGTGTTATGATTGATTCCGGCGCGCAATCTAATTTTATTTCATTGTCTTGTGCACAACGGCTCGGCTTACCAGAACGTAAATGCCCTTTTAGTATTTACGGTTTAGCCGGGGAAAATGTAAAGAACTATGGCATGACGTCATGCATAGTACAACCTCGCGACAATAGTGAGCCGTCGTTTAATGTTGATTTAGTCATATTAAATAAATTAACTTCCGATTTACCTACCGTCCAAATTCCAGAACAAGTCATTAATCGATATAAAAATTTAAACCTAGCGGATCCTTACTTTCACATTACGTCACCGATTGACATGATTCTAGGCAGTGACGTATTTCCCTATGTTTATGACGGTAGAAAATTTATATTTAGCCGCAACATTCCTCTTGCATTAGGAAGTGTTTTCGGTTATATTATCACTGGAAATTTGACCGTGTCTCATTCCAGTGAAAATGTAGATTGCCATACAGTTGCAACCACATCTGTAGTGTCGTACAGTACTGGAGACAATACATTTAATGATACCCCTAAAAAATCTTCTAGAGAGAAGTCTTCGCCGTGTGATGTTTCTTCCAAATTAAATACGACAATTACCCAAAATTTAAGTACGGTAAGACAACAAGACGCCACGAGTCTTGTAGTCTTGCCTTTGTCAAATGAGTCACCTGAGCCAGGGATCAAGCGCCGTGCGCATGTTGGACGACGTTCTGTTCAACCCTTAGATCTAAAAACAAATCATTTACAATGTTTTTCTTAGTAACCTGCTTGGTTGAGCTTCGCATTGAACAACATTATATGTAGTACTGCAATTTGTTGACGTTCAACTTTAAACCTTTGTGAGGCGTCCTCACTAGGAATTGCAATTACTTTTAGTTATTTTGTAATTTAGAAATGCCGAAGCTTAATTTTACGTCAAGTTTAGATTACTAATTAATAAGTTTAGGTAAGTTTTAGGTAAAATTTTGTATTTTTAAATGTAATATGTTGCGAGCGGCCGTGCTGCTTTATTAAACTTGTTAGTTTTGTCGTACAAAACATCAAGTAGATATTTGTAACCCTTTACATAGTCACTCTCAGTGATTGAACAATAGTTTTATCCTGAACTTAAACACCTACTTATGAACTAAAATCTTTTATAGCTAACCGTGTTAGTAACATAAAATAAATATATAAATATAAAAGTTATAATGTAATTTTCACTATGTTGTTTTGTTGGCATCTTTAAGAAGCGAAACATATATTGTAGATATCTACTCATGTGGTTATCTCGTAGATTAGACCAAGGATTAGATTCATGGTTCCCTGTGGCCATCGTTCATTTTGGACCAGGGCATACAAGTATATCTACTTTATATCCCAAGTAAATTACTAAACAAATTATTTATTATTTAAAATTGGAATTAATTGAATAGTTTGATCTAAACTTGGATTTACTTTATGTTGGAACAATTACTAAATTGTTTCAAATTATAGTTATTTAAATAAATTCCTCAGGGCGGGGGGTTACTAAGCGTTTTCTAACCGACCCCTCATTTAACATGTTGTTTCGAATTAAATGTCAACCAACAACTATAAATAAATAATAAAAAAAAGGTTATCTTAAAATTATATTTATATGTAGAACCATGTACGTTACATGGCAATTTATGTAAACAATATTTATTTTGTCAATTAATGTTCGAAACGTTATTCGATCAGTTCCATCCAATTATTAATTATTACATTTAATCCCAGAGGTTCTCAACCTTTGTTGGGGGTCCGTGACCCACCTCACGTCTTGAACCTTGTAGGGTTGTCAGTCACGTTGACTGCAACCTACGCGGTTATTTATAAATTAATTGATTAAAATATTTTTAACTTTATTTGACTAGTTCGTAACCTGTCTTGATATTTCAATTGTTTATCTTGTGGTTCGTAAATTATAAAGATAACTTAATATTAAACTAATATAAAATCTATGATGATATCTCTTTTATAGATATAATTTCGAATTTTTGAAACAATTTGCTAACTTTATGACGTGGATTAAAATAATCGACGTGCCTTCGAATAGATTGTCTCGATAGCAATTATTAACGAAGGCTTTTGGAGATGTTGGTCGAAGGATTACGTTTATACTCTCTAGAATAGAAAGTGAAATAGTTTTCTTCTGCTCCATTTGTAACCGTTTGCAACTTCAACCTTTTAAAATCAATTAAACTAGGTATTTCTAATGGTCTTTAACAAAGGTAAAGGAGATTCATCTAAGTATAAATATTTTTCGTATGTGCGTTTTGTAACATTACGCACGAATTTTGGTCTCTTTCTAAGAAGACCCATCAATAAAATCTATCTTTTCCCCTATATTAATTATCAGACCTTAATTTACACAATTATAATATCTCATACTTTATATTTATTTATGTATCGGTATGAGAATATTATTTGTTTTAATTATATTATTATATTTTACATTATTACACTTATAATACTCCCACATCCTACCTACGTTCCATTTGGTTTTCTGGAAATCATCATAGTGATTTCGGCGCGGGGTATGTTGAATCCTCACATTTTTCTAATGTGGGTAGTTTTATAAGTGCCGCTAGCTCTCGGTTTCGCCGCCATTGCGTGGTGGCGAAACCAGTCTCCAACGCACGTGAGTTCTGTCCGGACGTTCCGTTTTCTCCGTGCATGTGAACGATTCACATCCCATTCTTGGAGCTTTTTATTGAACTTTACATACAAGCCGTGCTTGCCCTTTTTGTGTGAGTGTGCCAGACGAAAACAATCCAAAGTGCCATTCCAGGACCTGTTCGTGCCGTGCACTTTCAGGAGCTGCCTAGCTGCCCCATTGGAGGTGGATTCCGAGGTTAGTGGTGCTTATTACCCCATTGGTTTTGTGCAAGATTTGGCATACCTCTCACTCTCTCATAAATAACCTATACAGTCCACATATTACTAGAACCGACCAGACTGTGTGATGGATCCGTGATCCAGCACTGCACAGTTGGCTATTTACCAAATTTGCTGTGGAGCCGTATAAAATAACGATTTCTGCGTTTTATTTAGAGTTGAACCCGATTATGCCCGATTTTGATCCACCGACAGTCAATTTTCCAATACGATTGATTATATAATTTATATGTATGTTATTTATATTTTCCTATGACTTTCAATCTCAGATCGTGCTGAAGATATTATGTATACAATTTCAAAGAATGGTGTGATATTTAGCCTTCAACCAACAAATGTTTTAGTAATATTATATTAGCGAAACTGTTTTGCTTAGGCGACCGATGGAAACAAAATATTTTGTTTCGGACTAGTGTTGCCTTCAGGTGTCTATTACACCTAAGTCTAATGCATGAAACCAAAACATCGCACAAACAAATCTGCGCACAGGGAATACAACTCTAAAGCTATACAAATAAAGTTTTATATTTTATAAAATGTTGATATTCAGGTAGGCTAAGTTATCATGAAATCACAAGTTAGTCATAGGCAAAGATTGCTCGACAATATTTAAAAATAATACCGTTTGTTTATGTAAAAGCGTATCGTGGAAAGTAACGCATGTATAAAAAGTAATGTTTGTTTAGGTTCTGTGTAAAATTATTTATATTTAAAGCACCATTTAAATTACTTAAAGATGTCGATGAGACTGATCAAATTTTTTAAATAAGGAGATAAACAAAAATTTCTCTGGCGATTTGCTAGTAGTTGATTAAACATATTTGATCTTATTTTATAAAATTAAATTACACAAATTTTGTAAGTTCATCATTTGTATGGGAAACTGACATTTCTGACAAATTTCGCATTTGTTTCAAAATGCTTATTTTGAAATCTGATAAATTAAATTTCTTCCCAAGAAAGTATATGAGAATGATAAGATGACCCCAACTTGATGTGGATGATAATTTTCATACTCCTCATCATCTCAAATTAATTAAAGTCAAGTTAAATGACTCCAAAATATTTTGGATTTACTACAAGCATTCGACACACCCGATCATGTTTGGTACCCTCAACGAAAATAAACAAACGTACAAGGCATTAAGTTTATTATTGTTTTTTCTTTCTGTTACAGATTGTGTTCAAAACATTCGTGTTACATTAGCTCAGTCAGTCTCAGTCGTATGGTGGCATTGTGGTGTGCCACAGGGTGCATTGTTTGACCTCTAAGATTTAAGGTGACCAGAATAAGTTTTATGTGATATCTGGATGTGTCTTCAAAGGGACGAAGAGGATGATCGTCACATAGATGAAACGGTATGAAATATTCTGTTTTATTGTCCTAAATATTAGTAATACCGGTTCAATATATATATTAGGTAGGTTATGAAATATAATTTATTGATACTATTATAGTATGATGTAAATATGATAAAAGGATTTTGGGATATTTCTTAGTGTTGTCAATAAAGTGAATCTTACTAAATATTGTGCACTTGCCACAATATTAGTATATAGGAGCCAGTTTTTTTTGTGCTGAAGCAAAATTCTTAGACTTTGGGTGCTTAAAAAAAATTTGTAAAATAAATCTATTAAAACTTAGTAATGATATAATATCATAGGATTATTTAAATAATAGAATAAACTAAAATCATTTTAAAAATTAAATTAAACTATGACATTAAATACTACTATAAAAATATTTACAAGTAAAAGGTGTAGTACAAATCGCTGTCGGTGGGGAGCGTTCTCAAAATGTATGGCAACGCTTATTCGTTGCCCTAAATATAGGCCAGCCCTTTGGTCACGCGAGACTACTTTCAATCGCCTTGAAAAGTCTCGATAAGGTTGATAAGCCTCACGTCCCCATGGCTCCAAAGTCACAACCCCGAAAGCCACAAATATGTATCCGTCACCGATGGATGCATATTTGCGGCGTTTCAGGGTTTCTTGAAGTGTGGCAGCTCCCCCGGCAGTGACGGCTGTATTTAGAAGATGGAAAGCCGCCAACGTATCGACACAGCTCGTCATCACAGACAAATAATTAGAAAAAAAAATTCAAGTCAAGCGTGAACGAAGTCGCTGGCTTATCCTAGTGCTTATAATACACTTTTAAACAGTTATCGTTAAAAACCATAATTAGTTCTAAATGGTTAAAAAAATTATACTTAGGTATACATATGTCCCTCCACTGAAATTATCAACGACAAATTGTTTTACGTAAAACATGTAATAGACTGGTAAACAAGTGCTTTTCAACGAAAATTATTAATAAAAAAAAATGAAAAATAAACATTTCCTAATTTTTCCAACGGAGTTCTATTCTAAAGCCTTTCAAGAATTGCTCCAAGAAAGGAAAAAATCTTCAATTTACAGTTTAACAATTATCACAATTGCAATGTTCATGTTCAAGCAAAAAAAAATATTATTTGACTATTGAATAACTAAATGAAAAATTGTTATAAAAAAATTTTTCAAGCAGATTATTGTTCATTCATCTATTCAGTTAGTGCCTGAATGTTTTCAATTTTTTTATTTTCATATTTAGTATGTTTAAATAGTATTTATTCATTAGAGGGCCGATGTGGGTGTGACTTGCGTAAGCCAGAGTACCCGTTTTCGGCTGTATTTTCATCCCTCTGGGAAATTATAAATATTGATCTTAGTTTCGGGAGTCAAAACTTTTGTTAGGAAATTTCCTGCTCTTTTTGAATCTTTTTTCAAATTTGAAAAATCTTTATTACTTTTTGAGATATTTGCAAAAAACTAACCCCCCCCCTTTTTTTTAGTTAATTGTTAATAACTTTTACAATTTTTGCAAGCGGAACTTCATTTTTTTCAAAAATCATCTAGATGCCATTCCGAATCGAATGACACCTTATTTATAATTTTCGGAGACTGCTAAAAAAAGTTGGTCCAAAAAGCACTTGTTTACCAGTCTATAAGTAATTTTTGTAAGGAAAAGAGAATTTCAGTGTCAAATAAAGCGTTAAATATAATTAGAATACAATAGGTAAACTGAAATACAAATAAGTTTTCTTTAATTGTATTAAATAATATGTGTTATTTAGCAATAATTATTTACATACATACATACATACATAACTTCACGCCAGGTCCCTTGCGGGGTAGACACGAACAACAGAGTGCCGTACAGGCTTATTCTTACACACCTCACTTGCTTCTTTGACATTCATAGCTCTTGTCATGCACGCTCGTCTATTCTTAAGGCTCCTGACATCACCTTCTGCTAATACACGATCAATTATTTAATTATTTATAATTTCAATTGTGATATAATTATGACTACTTGTATATTTTAGAACATTTAAAACGCATTTTTTTATTTATAAAAATAATATCTTATCATCTTTTTATCCGTGCAGGAACGGAGAAAGAATACAATTTCCTGCAGCCGATTGGCCTGTCGTAAGAGGCAACAAAACAACCCACAGCCAGGTGGTAGGGCATTTGCCCGACTCGATGGCTACCACACCTGGTCTGAAGTATGTCGCCATAACAGCCTTAACTTGTGTTGCGGCATTAGTGACCAGGTTCCAGTCCCTTAAGAGAAAAGCAAGCAGTGTATTTGTAGCACCTTTGGTGTTGCAAATGTCCATAGTCGATGGTAGCTGCTTTCCATCAAGTGGGCCGTCTGCCTGTCTGCTGAACTCTTGCAATAAAAAAAAAATCTTTCGCTTAGATGACGCTAAAATTAAAAAAAAGTTATCAAATTTGTTTAAAATATTTGGTATGAAAATCTCAAAATGTAATTGAAAATATCATCTTGTTTTCATTATATTTCCAAAAATCTGCAATGTAATAAACATTTACTTAAAAACGCTTTATATTGCTTTGAAAAAGAAGGCTGAATAGCCGTGAATACCTTTTCCGGTCATAACGACTCCAGTGACTCAGCAATATTTTTGGATCAAAACATATTTTGAAAGTCTCCTTCCTTGAAAATAGAGGGGTTGGTAGGTACCTACCCTTGATAAATTCTTTATATACTGTCTAGTATTATCTATGTATATTGTTTCCAAGTGTTTATTTTACTTTTAACGTTTGCACGTGAGTTTGCTACAACTCATGTTAATTCTTCTAAAGTCATTCTGTAACATAATTCTGTATAAAACTTTTAAAAAATATCTTGAATTATAAATAGAACAAAGAAAAACAATTTTTAGCTAAATGTGTTGCTTGGGAGTTTCTTGCCGCTTCTTCTCCTTAACAGCAATAACACGTTGGAAAACGGTGTACGTAGACTAGGAAGTAAAATTAAATTTTAACCTATATGTATGACCTTCAAAAAGTGTTCTACAGTGGAACTTATCTATACATATAATAAAATTGTAGAGGTCAAATTTCTGTACAATTAAAAAATTGCTGAAAACCGAGTCAGGGGGATGTAAGAACTGAAATAGAACCAATTTCGATTTTTTCAATTTTTTTGTTTCTCTGTTTATCTGTTTGTACCGGCTAATCTCCGAAACGACTGGACCGATTTACATGAAATTTTGTATGGTGATAGCTTATATCCCTGGTCAACATATAGGATACTTTTGATCCCGAAAAATTAAAGAGGTCCCGTGGGATAGTTAAAAACCGCACTACGCGGACGAAGTCGCGGGCAGAAGCTAGTTCTGAATAAAAAAAATTACATTTGAATTTGAAAATGAAACAAATGACAAAATGGCGCCAGGCGCATTAGCAATTTGCGGGGATAATATAAGGAATGTAATTACGTCACTATTTTTGCAAATAAAGATGTTCTTTCAAATTTATGAAAAGAACAGAATGGGTGGTCAATCTCTTGTAATAAAATTAATAACTCCCTACATAAAAGTATAAGAACGCTCTTTATAAGATTTAATTATGAACGCCCAACGTGTGTATGGAGAGCAGAAATGCAGTATAAAATGTTTATGGAAAACATTTTGACGTAACATAAACATAGAACGAACCGAGAAGTGTTTAAATCTAAACAATTTTATTTGATTTTAACCTTTTTTACGTGTATATCGATTGCTTTCATCGATTATTCTAAACATGAAAATCGAATGAAAACATTTATACGAATAGGGTGCATACATGGTGAGTTGTTCAAGTGGGCCTCGATGATCAAATCTGAAATCAAAATTTTACCTTAGTTTTACGTTTGACGTTTCTTCCCAGAAATTGTTTCTTCGTCCGCGTTGAATAGTTAAACAAAAACCCAATTTTGAAACATTCTACATTGGTGCTCCGCTGCTATTGGTTTTAGCGTGATATATAGCCTTATAGCCTTCTCGATAAATGGGCTATCTAACACTGAAAGGATTTTTCAAATCAGACCAGTAGTTCCTGAGATTAGCGAGTTTAAGCAAACAAACAAACTCTTCAGCTTTGTATATTAGTATAGATACATATACTATGATATGGTAATAAAACTACGTTTTAACGGTTTTAAGCTATTTAGATTTAGAGTAATTTATTAGATTTTGGTTTATCTGACGTTTTGTCGCATGATTTGTTGTTGTTATACGTTATTTGATTTGATGTTTTTTCAAAATCGGCCGATCCGACTCCTGACTAGGGCAATTGAGTTTTGTCTCAGTTTTCCCGGGACTCTTTTGAGTGTTTTTCGCTATTCGTTTGGGAGTTGACTCTAAAGGGCCATTTGAAAAACTGTATAGCTGACGGCCACTGCCGCCACTGGGTTGGGATCATAGACCACTATTGGACGTAGGCTCCCAAAGTTTGCGCCACATATTCTGGTCCTCCGCTGTCCTCATCCAGCGCGACTTGGTCTCCAGTCTAAGACTCGTTTGCTTCATCGGCCAACTGGCTTAGGTTGGGGATATACAATGTGTGTGATTGTCTGAATTGTAGTAAAGCGCAATACACATGAAAGCCACTGACCCGCTGACATCGCCCGCTGATAAAACCCGGCGGCCTATGTGAAAAGAATCATGTCGGCAATATGCTCCCACGCGTACGCAAGCGCTCAGCACCCTCTAGCATCTAGAGCAAAGGAGTCTTCACCCCTGATGACGAAATGAGTTTGCCTTTCTCGGGGCATTCTCAAGCACTGATGCCCTAGGATCAGTGTTGGCGTAACTACGTTCTAAGTCTCACGCTCTTCCTGCCAAAAGGGCGGGGCACATGGGAGGAGGGTGGGTTTAGTGGAGTATTGAGTAGTCGAGTCTCCACACAAGCCGGCGATTTGACTCTGGTGCCCATTCGTGGTCTCACCTCTCGTCGCTTTGGTCTACTCCCTAGTAAAGGCCCCGGTAGTGTGTGAAATGCATTTCCCCCGCCTCAAAACCAAACCCAAGCGCTCAGCCCAGCGACACTCAAACTGTAGTGACGTGCTGCATTTTTATTCCTCATAAGCGTCAAAAAGTTGCCAACATAAGTCGACGGGCCGGCGGTTTTGGTGTGTTAAAGTGGATTGGCAAAGGCTGCACTCAAGAAGAGAGAAAGAGAGGGAGGGTCTGATTCCTAAAAATTAGAAGGCCCGTGCCAAGTAGGATAATAATGGACAGATATTATTTTATTAACCACACTATCTTAACTAGAATACGCGATAAAAGAGTATATGACGCACGTATATTAGACGCAAATGTAAAGCTTAGTCTACATTAAAAGTTAGAGGGGGTAATTAGAAATATTTTATTGAGGTGGAGAATGTGGTTAATTACTGTCTTTTAAATGTTGATACCAATATGGCGATAATTTTAATAAGTAATAGAATTTATTTCATTATAAAATGTTCAAAGTAAGGGTTCTCACTCACCTGCATATGCCTTCGCGATGGGGGCGCAACGTGTTCCACGCACACTCATCTCTTCTCCCGTGGGGCGAGTTAAAAACTACCCACGCACACAGAGCTTGAAGCGGTGGGGGTAAAAGTAATCCCCCGACAGTGAAAGTGTCTTTTCGAAGGCCCACGCCTTCCAGGCCTGATGGAGAGGCTAAATCATATACCTGTCACCCTGGCATAAGACGCAGGATCATTCAGGGGTTTTAGTGGGTATCCCTAACTGGGGAGTGGGCAAAAGCAAGGAACCAGTTCTGACTGGGAATGCTAGTGCCACCCTCGATCTGGCGAACCCCACATACGGTTTGAGAATTATCCCAAAGGTTCTGCCCTTATCGTTATAAAAGTTTTTAGTTGCACACACACATATATATATATATATATATATATATATATATATATATATTTGCATTAGAAATAGTTGTCATGTAGAGAAACTAATTCTCGAAGAATAAATCGGTTAATGCAGGTTTATATAACATTTGTTTGTAACGGATACACTCCAAAAAGAATAGTTGTCTGTAACTTAAATTGGCAATTGAATCGAATTGAAATCGTAACTTTTAACGGTTTTGGTAGTCTATAAACCATCTCGCCTCAATATTTCATCAATCTTGATCTTGACTGAGACTGATTGAACGTTTAGTTCAGAGACTACGAATATTTTACCAGTTGGCAATAGAGATCTTGATTCGCACCGGCATTTTATTCTTTGTGAAAACGTAAGATTTTGAGGCTTGAACACCCCTTTAGCCTCCATTGCTGATATAATATGCATGGTACATTACTGATGATGACCTCGCTGATGTTTCCAACAACCAACCAAAACTGCTTATCTGCGACAGTGTAGACTGGGCTTAAATAGTTTTACATCTGCGCGATCCATTCAAAACAGTTATCGCGTGTTTACTCAAACTGATAACAAATGGCAAATAATAACAAGCGCTGTTATACTGGGAAACCTTGTGTACTTGGTTTTATTTTATGATATGACGTGTATATATGATGTATACATATATATACCTACGGATGGTTATATATGCGTCCCTTCCCTGGTTAAGTCTAGGACTTTATTATTGTCCGATATTTTGTAATTTTAAGGTAGCCTAAGATTTGACGGCCTCTGTGGTTGAGCGGGCTAAGCATTTGATGGCTTACCTCACTGCAGCGCAAAGGCCCTGGGTTCAATTCTTGGTATGGTAAATTTCGGAAACGAATTTTTACCATTAATTACATGGTCTGGGTGTCTGGGATTGGCTCGAGAGTAGTCCATTGTAAATTAACCATAACACAAGCGTAACTTGCTTAATTTAAGTTCAGCAGACTGGCAGAAGGCCCACCTGATGGAAAGCGGTTACCATCGCCTATGAACATTTGCAATACCAAAGGTACTATAAATGCGCTGCTGCTCTCTTAAGGGAGACTAGAACCTGGTCACTAATACCGGAACACAACACAAGTTTGCTATGGCGGCATACTCTAGACCAGGGGTGGTCACCATCCAGTCGAGCGAATACCCTACCACCTGGCTGTGAGTTGTTTTGTCGTCTCTTACGACAGGCCACCCGGCCGCAGGAAAGTCTATTCTTTCTCCGTTCTTGCACGGATACATGTAATAAACACACACATATATACTATATAACTCTTCACCGACTTTTCTTTTTTAAAATCAACTTTTAAAAAATTTATATATTTTTTTAAAAGTTTTTTTTGAATTGATTAAAAAACGTTATTTTTATATAGCCGAGGTGGCCACTAGTATAACAATTATATGATTTGGCCCTGAAGGCGCAGTTGAAAAATTCATTCTGTACATTTTTTATTATCGCGAACATAGTGGTCAAGGATCAAACTGGTTCAATTCACAAAACTTGATATTAATAAAAAAATGTTTATAAAATAATTATTATTGTATGTTTAAATAAATATTTGTTTGCTTATCTTTGATACTAAAACACGGATCACGTTGACAAGTTATGACAATGATTGATGTATGTGTATAATTTGGGAATGACCTTTCGATATCTGTATGTATATTATGTACAGTCGCGGTGTGAAAAGCTTTGCCAGTTTTCAAATTGATTCATTTAACGTTCCGCGAACACATATTATCCTTTTAGAAAAGACTGTTTCACGGAAAATTATATTTAACTATTTGACAATAAAGTTTAAAATTACTTAAAGGGGTTTTGATTTTCTATCTTATGTAGGGTAAGATTGCTTAGAAATTTAAAACTTTTTTATTGGTTTTAAAATTTATAATAAGCGTAGTGATTATATTCTCTTTTTTATTGCAGGAGTTCAGCAGACAGGCACTTGGCCCACTTGATGGAAAGCGTTTACCATCGCCTATGAACATTTGCAACACCAACGGTGCTACAAATGCGCTGCTGCACTCTTAAGGGAGACTGGAACCTGGTCACTAATGCTGAAACACAACTCAAGGTTGCTATGGCGACATACTCTAGACCAGGGGTGGCAGCCATCCAGTCGGGCAAATGCCCTATCACCTGGCTGTGGGTTGTTTTGTCGCCTCTTACGACAGGCCGCCCGGCCGCAGGAAATTGTATTCTTTATCCGCACGGATAAATCTCTTTGTTTCTATAAATAAAACCATTGTTAAGCTCAGTGTCTATCGTTGTCAGTATTACAGTTTTATTTTTCTGAACGTAACAAAACGTATCATTTATGGCAGTACTGTTTCTTGTATTCCTGCAAGCAAAAGTCGATTTTAAGGTGACGAACTGTTATACCGCAACTGTAAATTAATAATTTTCTTTAAATCGTGTGAAACAAAGTCGTTTTCCACGTCTGTCTTGCTGTGTGTATAGCCGCTAATTCCTAAACTACACCATGGACTTTTAAACGCTTACATCTTATCTTATTGAGTCAATAACTAAATAGTCAAATATATAAACTAGTCTAGGCTATGCCGCCGTAAAGTTGTATTCCTGCATTAGTGGCCAGGTTCCAGTCTCTGTTTAGAGAGGGGCAGGAAATTGTTAGCACTTTTAGTGTTGTAAATGATCATAGGCGACAGTAACCGCCCACCAGGTGGGCCGTCTGCCTGTCTGCAGATTTGAAGCAATAAAAAAAAATCCCCTTCGCCAAATAGAGGTCACCTAAGAACGGATTTTACGAAATTTATATTTTACGGCACGCGAAGCGGGCGGGTATCAGCTAGTTAAATATATATAACAGAGAATGGGCCAGACAATTTATTATAGGTAGTAACTTGGTAGTGGTGTAAACGCTAACGTTTGTCTGTTTGTATATCAGAAAGTAGAATACGTAATACATAGTATTAAAGGTTTTTCTGTTTTTGCAGAGACCAATGGTGCAGCTACCTCTACTGGTAAGTGAATCAAGTTGAAATATTTTAATTCTCTTTACGGTTTGAGCATGCAAAAAGAATGGGTGAAAGGAGAATGACAAAACAAATGTATGGTATAAGTGTGAATGGTAGAATTGGTACCGGTAGACCACATCTTACATATTTATCACGATCAAATCACAGATATTTATATTAAAAATATACATACATACATAACTTCACGCCAGGTCCCTTGCGGGGTAGGCACGAGCAACAGAGCGCCATTCAGGCTTATTCTTACACACCTCATTTGCTTCTTTGATATTAGAAACAGACCTGAATATATAAAGAATTTAATGAAAGTAAATGAAGCAAAAGATAAAGACCACGTTCCTAGCCCATACCAGTCTATTATCTTTAGCTACTCCTATGAGAAACATTTTTTTTAATCGCTAGAGTACAGCAGACAGGCAGACGACCCACCTGATGGAAAGCGGTTACCGTCGCCTATGGACGTTTGCAACATCAGAGGTGTCACCAACGCGCTGCCGGTTTCGAACTAATTTTAAGACACCCTTTTTAAAAAATCCCATGTTGTAGCGCTGTTGGAAAACCACGGCTGGGAGCTCATTCCAAATCCCCACGGTGCGCAAGAGAAACATGAATAATATGTATAATGTTGGAATGTGGCGGTGGTGGGTAATTGGGTATTCATGCATATTCGCATCAGCAGGCTCCGTTACTATTACTTCGTCGCCCCTATTACTCCGTGAACACGTGCCACCACATGATACGTACCACGGTGTTCATACAATGTCTAATATTCAACCAAAGACGAAATTTGACGGCCTCTGTAGTTGAGCGGGCTAAGCTTTTGCCGGCTTACCTCACTGCAACGCAGAGGCTCCGGGTTCGATTCCTAGTACGGTAAATTTCGGAAACGAGTTTTCTGCGTTATTTACTATGATCTGGGACTCTGGGATCGGTCCCAGAGTGGTCCGTTCTATATTACCCACATAACACAAGTGTAATTTGATTAATTTGAGGATATACAGTGTGTGAGTTTGTCTGTCGATTTATATTTTTTTTTTTTATAATAACGCTGCAAGTACAGTATAGTGATTTAATTATTCAATCTATAACGTTGCTCAAAAACGAATGTTGACGCAATCTGTTCGATATGAAATAATATAATACACACTAGCACCCGGTGTTGTCAGGGTGACATTGACAGCTGACAGCTCTACATTGTCATTAAAAAAATGTAACCCGACTATCGTCTAAAAATTTCAATTTCGTAGCATTATTATCGAAGCGTCTTAATCAATATATTAATACGTGAAGAAAAAATTTTGTACCCTTTTTTACGAAAATTGCGCAGACGGAGGAGTATGAAATTTTGCACACTTATAGTTTATATAGAGATACATTTAATCAATAAAAACATTACACACACTACCATATATTTGACACACACGCATACATACTCTTTAGTTTATTGTTAAAGTCAAATTAACAATGTGGCCTTGGCGAAAGCTTTGATTATAAAATTACTAGCGGCCCTAGCAGACGTTGTCCTGCTCTGAAAAAATAAAAATCTATGACCCGATCCCAGCGCCACCTACCGGTTCCAATTGTGGATTTAAACCATCCGGGGACCCACTCAAACACACAAAAACAAAATCGCTCCCCGTTGTCAAGAGGATTCTACAACCCGATCTCAGCGCCACCTCCCGGTTCCAACGGTATAAAAGCTATCCTATCTTTCAAGTGGGATCAAACTGCACACGGTGTGCAAATTTGATTAAAATCGGTTGAGTAGTTTAGGAGTCCATCGCGGACAAACATCGTGACACGAGATTTATATATATAAGATAATCTTTGACAACAGAACCTTAATAATGTTCAAACTTATAATTTAAATTGTGGTCGAATTTCCACCACTAGGCGACCACTAATACTAGTGGTCTATACTGGTCACTAGTACTACTAATACATACGTATTCAAATTGAAAATGGTTATTGCATCCTATAGATGTGTAGTACCAAGACAAAACAGCCCTTGTTTGTAAATGAGCTCAATCCAGAATTTAAGCTTTCTCTTTGGTATCATGTTTGACCTTTGACTGTTTCAAATGTTTAAATTTAAGCTTTATGGCGTTCAAAGCAGCTCAATAAAGCCCCTATGCATAAATTGCATGTCTTAGATATTGTAATTCCGATATGGCAAAAAAGTTGTCGAAATAAAATCGTTATGTATTTATAAAGGTATGTGTCCGTCTGTCTGTTTTTGTACGTCACAGTCATGTTTCTCAAACTATTAGGCATTACTCGGGTATGTATATTTACTATATGCTTCTTTCTTTCTTGGTATACGCTTCTTTGATAAGATTCCGAATGAAACGTTAGACCTATTTTCCACTAAATTTACTAAATCAAATTAAGATGTATCTTACTAAAAATAGATATTGCCTATTGAAGAATACTTTAATGACATATCTTCAATTACCTAGCAACTCGCTCCAACCTATATTTTGTATAACGTTTTTTGATCTTTTCCAGTATGTAAGGAATTGGGATTGTTCACTTTTTTTCTATTTAAAAAACCATTTCGAGAAATAGTGTCCCTAATCATTTCTGTCTAGTTAAAATTCCAAAAAACGTACGATCTTCTTGTATTTTGTAAGAAATGCGTTTGACCTTTATTTGACCTTACTAAATCCAATGAGGTGGGCCTTCTGCCTGTTTGCCTGCTTCAGGTGTAAAAAATTCTAGCTATACATTATTTGATTTAAGTTCTGTAACATCGATTTTCCCTAAATAACACTTGACGATAACTATAGAAAATAATGATTGAATACAAAAAATTATAAGCCCAGCGACAAAAAACACTAAAATGATCGCGATACGTAATGAGAGTGTGAGACAGTGACATTTAAATAGTAGCACAGATTACTATGATTATATATAGATAAAACTTACTTTTATTATTTTTGTTTTCTAGGCAAAGAAATCAATGTAAAATTGTCCCTTATGATGTCACCGGCGAAATAAATTTAAAATCGAATTATAAAAAACTAAAGCTTAAAATATAAAAATATATAAATCAGTATCTTAAAATATCCTATTTTACGTAATAAAAATTTAAAATCAGAGGGTCATTTTTTGTGCACAATCCCCATTTATGGAGATACGTTGCAGTATAAAATTTTAGTAAGTCATGTCATTATTATAACTGTTCGGCATTAAAATATACCTGCAACCCAAAATTTTCATCTATCTACCATTAACCCCAATTTTTTAATTAGTATTTTAATAATTTTCTACTGGGATGATTTAGATTCAAATTTAAATCAGGTAGGTAGCGCTGCAATCGTATACCAGAATTCAGGTGTTTTTTTTGTTGTCGTACATGTTCAAGTTTGTCCCGGAATGGTTTAAGTTAATGATTGGACACAGCAGGTGGCGCCGCGATACTCCTAAAAGTTGGGCCTGATTTTGGTGAATGGATTTGTTCAAGTAGATAGTTTAGATCAGTGTTTTTCAACCTTTTTCATGACACGACCCCTTTAGTATGAAGAAATATTTCGCGACCCCTACCCGTTGCTTTTTTCATGTATTTTATTTTGTGACACATATTTATTAATTTTCATAATTAATTAAGTATGTAAAACACATTTTTTACATCGAATGCGTCGCCAATAGATAACGCAATTTTCGCGAATACCCCGCCCCGCCACGCATAAATGAGAAAGCGTTGCTATCGACTAGCTCTTCGTGTATCTAAAGCACAAAAACCTAATACTATTGCCGAAAGTTTTATTTTACCAGCGGCTTTAGATATGGCGGAGATTGTTTGGCAAACAAGAGGTCGAAGAACTCAAAAGTATACCTCTGTCTGACAGTAACATTCAACGCAGGATAAGCGATATGGTGACTGATGTTCGTGATCAAGTGATAGAAAAAAATACAAGAAAGTTCTTTTGGGTCCTTGCAATTTTATGAATCTACGGATATCGCAGACTTTACTGCAGTAGCTTTCCCAACCTTTTGCAACTCCGCTGTAGAAGCTTCGCGACCCCCCTAAAGAGGCTTCGCGAACCCCTAGGGGGTCGCGACCCACACGTTGGAAAACATTGGTTTAGATTAATATTTGGTCCCGGTAGACGGCGCTGGAATCGGGTTCTAGATTTTTATTTTTTAAAGCCAGTACAACGTCTGCCGGGTATAGCTATTAATAAATAATTATTAATCTTGTATTCTTCCGACAGTCCTCCAAGACAATAAGTAGAATAACAAAGAAACAAAACTTTAAGCATGCTGTCCCGACAAACACAAAATCCAACTGCATAACTGAAACAAAGCACATTTACCGTCGGCATTTGAACTAATAACATTAACATTATTTCAAGGTCGTCTTCTTTTGTTTACTTATTGGCATACGGCCTATTGTTGTATTGTGATCATTAGCCAGGTGTTACGGATTTAAAGTATAAGCTGATTCTAGGAAATTCGGTTCACGCTTCCGTGCGGACATATTGCATTTGTGCAGTATAAAGCAATGGCCCGATTGAGAGAGGAGTTAGTCGAGTGAGAACCACGAACAAAGCGAAACGTGTGTACCACAATCTGGAATCTTTTAGTGACAGTCTTAGCGCGTTTTATTGAATTACGACCTTCTGCATTACGTCTGGGCTTGTTGTGTTCGATTATGTTTGTACCCGTGTTATACGTGTTTGTATAGTTCTAATAAACCCTATAATAATTCCAACGGCATTTAAATTCGAGTCCCGCTACTCGTAACAATATATTCAAATACCTATTACATACTGAATGCCATAAAACATAACCCCATAATGATACGTTGCTAAACTTTTTACAGCGTCATAAAACTGTTATATTAGTCACCACTAAATATAAAAATTACCTGTTAAAACAAACTGACAAGGTGAAAGCGGTTTTTACGACGTGGAAGTTAGACAAACAGTTAAATAAAGGTCAGCTCACATTGGCCTGGTAAGTGGCTACAACCACCGCATTGCATTACACGCACACCTCACAAACAAACCAAGACACACAAAGAGCCTAAAAATTAATAACCCAGACATAGAAAGGAAAAAACAACACACATGGCACTAGATAGGATAATGTATAATTATAAGTATAGACATAAGGCCCACACTGCACATGCACTTCCTCACAACACCAGCATGTAACAGATACACTCTACATTAGTATAAGTTTAGTAATAAAATTAGAATAAATTAATATAATAAGTTATTCGTAAGGTTCACCTCAACAGAAAAATCACTTAATTAATGTCACACACAAGAACCAAAATAACTAATAAGCGTGTTTAAATTTCTTAAAATTAATTCTATAAATAAGTTGTGGTAGCGTAATGGCCCCCCCCAGGGGGTGCCGCCCTGGTCTCTTCTCCGACCAGGTAGCGGTACAAGGGGATGCGTCCCCGGGGCCCCGAGCGGCCACTGTCACATTCCCCCCTTCGCTCCGTGACAGTGGTGTCCCACCTTTCCGCCTCCAAATCCCAATGCCTGCCCTTCCTTACCAAACCTCCTCCCCAAACGCCCCTCCTTTCCGATGCGACCGCCAGCGTCGAGGTGTTCTCCGCTGGCTGTCAAGGACGGCGGTGGTGATGTCCACCCCACCACCGCCCTCCTGACAGGCGACCTATCCTCCCCGACCCCGTCTGCCAACGCTGCTGTGTGCGCGAGGCGACGGGAAAAGGGGAGGAAGGAGAGGGGGGAGGGGTGTTGGCGCAGGAGCAATCCTTCGCAGCCTCCCCCTCCCCCCATCGCGAAGCCCCCCCCGCCGCTGACGCTGCTTAGAGCGCGAGGCGGCGGAGGGGGAGAAAGGAGAGGGAGGGGTGATGGCGCAGGAGAAATCCTTCGCGGCCTCCCCCTCCCTCCTATCGCAGGGCCCCCCCGCCGCTGCCGCTGCCGATTGCGCGAGGCGGGGGGGGGGGCGGGGTGGAAGAAGAGGGGGGAGGGGTGTTGGCGCAGGAGCAATCCTTCGCAGCCTCCCCCTCCCCCCCATCGCGAAGACACTCCCCCCCGCCGCTGACGCTGCTGAGTGCGCGAGGCGGCGGGGGGAGGAGGAAGGAGAGGGAGGGGTGATGGCGCAGGAGTATTCCTTGCAGCCTCCCCCTCCCGGCGGCAGCGGGCGTCGAGGTCTGGGGGATCAACATAGACCTCCGCCCGCACTAATGCCGCGAGAGGGCGCGAGAGGTAGCCGCGCGTCCCTCTCAGGGCCGGGGACCACCATCTCCCCGGCCCGCACACAGGAGAGGCCGCCTCTGTTTACGAGGCGGCCGGCCGCTGCCGGGGTTGCGGGTTAAGCTCACGCATGTACCGCGACCCCGGCGCTAGGCGGAAGGAAGGCTCCCATGGGGTTTTAGTGGGTATACCGGCAGCCGGTCGTATTGAACCGGCGTCGGGGAGCCCCACACACCGGCCGCGCATGATCCCCCGCGCGGCTGACGGTGCGGCAACGCATTTCCCCATGTAAAAAAAAAAAAAAAAAAAAAAAAAAAAAAAAAAAAAAAAAAAAAAAGCGTAATGGCTAGCGCACGCGTCCCAAAGTCAAAGGACGCGGGTTCGAGCCTGACCGGAACGCATGCACCTCTTAGTCAGTTTTCTGATCTAATGTGCATATACTTGCTAATAACGGTGAAGGAAAACATCGTGATGCAACCTGCACATCAAGATAACCAATGTGTCAAACCTGCCAAGCCACCTAGGACAAGCGCGGCGGGTTTAATGTCCATTCCCCTATAATGGGAAGCCCGAGCCCAGAAGTGGGACATTTATGGGCTAATATATTATTATTTTTAAATCTAGAAGTTAACTTGTAAAAAATAATAATTTAAAAAAACAAAAAAAAAACACACTTTCATAAAAAATACAACTAAAAAACTGAAAATAAAATTTAATAAATTTGTTTCTGATGAATAAGGTCTTCAAAAAAGCGTGGGGTGTATTAGTAAAGCGCTTTTTAAGATATTAAAGACGAAGAAAAAGCGCTTTGAATACACCCCACGCTTTTCCTTAAGACCCAATTCATCAGAAACCAAATTTATTAAATTTATTTTTCATATTTAGTTGAATTTTTTAAAATTATTTTTAAATACAAGCTTTTGAGATCCTGCATATCATGTAGCAGCAGAGTGCTAGCCAAAACAAGTAAAACGAGCACAAACACGACGGGTCTATCTTGTTTAGTACAGGAGTTCCTATGGCCACCTTCCGACTCCATCATCAGATCAGCTCCATGGTACTATATTATTGCATTGTCATCGACCTTTGACAGGTGTGCAAAGTTTGAATTAAATCTGTCAAAGTAGGACAAAATCGAGCTCAAAGGGGTCGGTTACAAACATACATACATACATACAGGTGAAGCTAATAAAAGCGTGTTAAAAAGGGTACGGAACTCGAGTCGGTAGAGTTGTTTAAAAAGAAAAAAAGTGGCTACAACCTGATTTACATTTAGATAACTAACAAGCAAGTTAACTTACGAAAGTCGAAGGAAGAAAGAAAAGCTTATTTGAAGAAATAGCGACGTAATTACATGCCTTATACATTATTATATACAGAGCATATTTTGAGAATTTGTACCCGCATTTTCAGCAAACAAGGTTTGCACTCAGCATATTTCTGTGCCGGAATTATATCCGACACAACGCTGATTTTCAGTGCAAACCTTCCTTTTGGAGTATTTAACAAAATTACCCAATTTTGTTAAATAATAAATTATAATAATAATGTTACACGTCGACAAAGTAAATGCCCACCTGATTTATTACTTTTTTCGCATTTGGGCTTCTTTTGTTTACTTTGTGTTTTTTTTAATAGCCGGGCACCCCGTCATCGGTCAAGACAGGGTTTACGTTTCTTTTTATTCTTTTACTTTTTATTTAAACTTTAACTAATTTCTCTTAACTACTACTTTTAGCCAAATAATTTTACTAGTTGGGAATTGTTGGTCAAGGTTGGGTTAGGTTGGAAGTTTGGAAAGTGGTGGGAATGTGATTGTAGGTAGGTTTGGTGGTAGTTTTGGGGATAGGAGGGGTAGGTTTGTTGTTCTTTGTTTATTTATTAATATATAATACTTCCTAATTTACATTTACTGCCAAACTTATGCTATTACATTTATGCCTTTTATTATTTACATATATTTATACAAATTTGGATACTATCTTTCTATTGCTATTTTATTACATTTGTTACTTAATTTTGAATTTTGATTCTTATACAATACTAGTGCTGCTATTGTCGGTTATATCTAAAATTTTGCTAGTAGTTATAATATCTAATTTACTTTATTTTTAGTTCTTATATTCTAAGACGTGCTACAAGAACAAGCCCCTTCTGTGTAGATTTTTATTTCTTATTTACTAGTGTCTATATATTGCTTTTTTTACAGGTTTGTTTACTTTATGTTTAAAATTTGTAACTAAGAAAAAAAGCTCCTATTGTTATTGTATTCGTTTATGGCCGCAGGTGTGCAAATTACATTTTCTTAATCATTAATTCCACGCGGTCGATTGTTGTATGATATAGGTTACTATAAAACAATGCCCGGACGGGGGAGTGAGGTAGTCAAGTGTTACGCGATGTCCATCACAGCAGTCATAGAGTATATTAATATCACATAGACAATCGTCATAGATAATAATATGATCCTGGCAACACTATGATATAATTGCTGTTTATAGCAATGTTGTAATATTATTATTTGGTAGGGTAGTTTCGTAGTATTTTGGTATAAAAAGGCGGGGAGGCCTGTAGTCGGGGTTCATTGCTTACTGTGTGGTGTGAATAGTCACACCAAAGGCTGGACAATAAAGGGTAAACTCTGCCCAAATAGTTAATATTTGGTATCTTCGGTACTTTCTTAACCAAATTTCTGCAAGGCTTTTTACACAAGCGACGACGGTGACGGACTTTGCGCGTATTATTGAATCGTGCAGTTTGTACTGGTTGTGTCCAGTTATATTTGAACCTGTGTTAAACGCGTTTGTATAGTTCTAATAACTTCTGTAGTAATCCCAACGGCATTATAATTCGAGTCCCGCACTTGTGACAATAATTATAAAACTAATTCTACTTACTAATTTAATTAGTAAAACTAATAAATAAAAATTAATTAAACCAACAATATACTTTGTTACTAAAACATTAAAATAGATAGTCGTGTAACAACTTGTACGATTATGAAATTGAAAGTGACTTTATAACAAATGGGCGTACAGGCAAAAATTCACTTTTACACAAGGGATTGTATAAGCCTGATATTGGGAATACCCTTCTTTTTAGGCACATGCAGTTTTTAGCAAACAACAACAAAAAATGCATTTTTGCGTATACGCCTATATATTATAAAGCCCTCGATATCATCGTTCAAACAGAAAATAAGTGCGAAAGTGAGTTTGTCCAGGGCCTCAAGTCTTAGAGTATTAAAAAAAGAACCATGCCAATTTTTCTTATATAATACGTTTACAACTTTTATGATAATGAGGGAATTTATTAGAATATCTGGGTGTTGATTTGCGATGTGCGCAACCCGCTGATCCGGCTTGAACAAATGACTAGATCGTACGTCTATTAAAATAGACACGCTCGAATGTGCATGTTTTGTTACTTTTCTACAGGGCGTAGCGAACCACGCGTAACGTCGTAGCAAACCGTAGCAAGGCATGTAGCTAGGCTACCAGCACGCATTTGTTGACTTTAACTTATGTATGTATGTAAGTGATGATGAGTTCATACTTATGTATGTAAAATAAATCAATACATAAATCATACAAATAAAATATATAATAAAATATAGAAGCAGAAAAGAAATATTTTATTGCTACTGAAAGTAGGTGAATTTTAGAAGAATTAGTTACGCAAATACTCGAATAGCTTTAGAAAATAAATGCATTCGGAATAAGTTATACGTGCCTTTAGCTCTCGATTTCCATGGGATTCACTCATCAGATCCTGACTTGGTGTCAAAAGGTCCACCTCAAGAGAGTATTCTTTCGAATAAAAAAATGTGGAGTGTGCAGTTCAAACGTTGTGAAGTAAAACAAAGTGGTACAAGGGGTGGGAGGGATTCTAAGTTTCGTGACATCACATTTCATATCGTCGTCAGCCATTTACAGTCCACTGCTGGACGTAGGCCTCCCCAAGACGGCGCCACTCATACCTATCCGCTGCCTTTCTCATCCCGCGCCTACCGGCGACTTTGCGTAGGTCGTCGGTCCATCGGGCTGGAGGGCGTCCGACACTACGTTTACCGAGACGCGGTCTCCACTCCAGGACTCGTCTGCTCCAACGGCCATCGGTCCTGCGGCAGACGTGACCGGCCCACTGCCACTTCAACTTGCTAATTTTGCGAGCTATGTCGGTTACTTTGGTTCTCTTACGGATATCCTCATTTCTAATTTTATCCATAAGAGAAACACCCAACATAGCTCGCTCGATAGCCCGTTGAGCGACTTGGAACTTGTGGACCAATCCTGCCGTCAGTGTCCATGTCTCGGCCCCGTAGGTCAGGACGGGGAGGACGCACTGCTCGAAGACTTTTGTCTTCAAGCATTGCGGAATGGTCGACGAGAACATATATTATATCGTAAAGCTTTAAAACACGAAATTTAAAGTATTAACGAAAAATTTTAAAACATTTCCAACTCTATCTGTATTGGCATAGTGTTTAAATTATTAAATAGTGTATTGTAATAAATCAATAATGTATTCTATCTCATCCCCTCGCAGGTTTAGCCCTATAGATTTATGTGTTTACCCTTTTTTAGTGTCGCTTTTTCGTTTCATCAAGTTTCATATCACAACGATTCTAAAGAAGTTTTACTTCGAAAAATTAAATCATAACACAATGACGGAGATATCGCATGAGAAACACACAAAAAACATCGAGTCAAATTAAGAATCCTTTTTGAAGTCTGTTAAAAACACTTTATAATAGATCACTATATTTGAAGCAACCTCTCTCAAGCAACCTTTGGACGATTCTCTTTAAAAATAAGTCTTTACTGTTAAATAACTTGTTTTTTTAAGGTTTTAAATACAAGCTTTTGAGATCCTGGAGATCATATGGCAGCAAAATGCTAGCCAAGACAAGTAAAACGATCCCAAACACGACGGGACTATATTGTTTAGTATTGGAGTTCCTATGGCCACCTTCCGACACCATCATCAGATCGGCTCCATGGTACCATATTATTGCATTGTCACGCGATATACATAGGCGTGCAAAATTTCAGCTCAATCGGAAACCGGGAGGGTGGTCAAATTTAACACGCAAGATTCCACCCAAATTTACATACATATATAAGTATATATACAATTGTACATACATAGATAGTTCCATTGCAGGTTAAATAAAAGCTTGTAATAAGTCTTGAATGTTAAAAAATCCTTTGTTTCACGGACAGACAGACATAAGCAAGTGTTTTATTCTTCCTGTTATATAGGCTATGAATAAGCCAGTCTCATTTCCGCCATGGAATATCGCGTCTGGGAATCTCATCCCTCGTTTTCTAGGGGGTAAGGGGGTCGATACGTTTGCATTGGATAGAGATCTATTGAAGTATAGATTCGTACTAGAAAAGCCTTCGAGTGCATACATTTGTTGTACTTAAGACATTCCTTTATAACGCATATTCCATAGAACGCATGTAATTGCAAAATAATAATAATCTGAAATATTATAATCAAAGTTTATTACACCAGAATTGTTACAATTACAATGTTAAATACAGCACAATAATAGACTAAAAACAGAAATATTAGGACAACTCCAAGAGTTTTCTCCACGCTTGTCAGGTGTCGAAGCAATTTGCCCTTAAAGAATACTGCGATTATCGAACAGTAATCATCGACCACAATATACTATGCGCCTCTTGTTCAACATAGCTTTCGCTCTCTTCAACCGATGAACGTAGACTGTGTCTTAGAGATGGGTGATAAATACTGTCACGGTGAAAAAGTCACAGCGAGAAGCCGTCTTAAAGTATCACTGTGACATGCCACGAAGGAACAACGTTACAAAGTCACTTCGATTCCCGGAACGTTGGTCCTTTACATCGTGTCAATCATCCGTTGTAATCGTGAGTCGCGAACATAGTTCGGTTAACATCGGCACTAATCGAGTTAATCACCACATACGTTATTTAATAAAGGGGTTTCATTCTTTGTAAATTAAAAACGTCTACTGGAATGAAACCGATTACCGAATACTACATTCTGATGTAAGTGAATGTCGCGACAAAGTCACGTTGATTTGTCGCTGTGACTTTTTCGTAACTGGAACGTCAGTCACGGCGACTGAAAAGGAACGATTTTCCTCACGTCTACTGTGTCTGTCTAGGTGATTTCACTTCCTTTTATATTGTCGAACTAACAATACAGTGTTTACCTTTTAGCAAAAGTCAAGGTATTTTAAGAAAAACATAAATACCCTCAATTTAAGGTTGACAAGTTTTTACCACGGCAAATATACAGATTCCATTTATTAAACACCTTCTTATTACATATCATGTTCCTACCGAAATCTCATTTCAGATATTATTTTACGATTTTTTACAATTATATCGCAACAGCGACACATTCACCACTTAGTAGTTTTCAGACCCACTGTTCATATTGTTTTTTTATCGCCTTTATCCTGCGTCATATGCCAAGAGAGAGATTTTCTTTTTCTTGTCTCTTTTAAAAACTACTTTAGGGTTATTAATGGGTGAGTCATTTTTATTTATTTTCTTTTCTTTTCAAAAATCTTATCTACTAATACAATTGTCTTAAGTAATAATTTAATGACCCATATCTATTTTGTTTATGCATTATGTTTTATATCTGTTACATTTACATTTACAACTAGGCATGTTTGCTGAAGAGTTTCTTGCGCCGCTTCTTCTCTTCAAGCCACAACATGTTGTGAAGCGGTGGTAAATTAGATTAGGCTCCCATAGAGTAAATAATATCCATAAACAAAATTAAAACTAAATAATTAAAATGAACAAGTTGGCGGTAGGCTGAATAAAAACTTTGACAATACACGTTCGACAAATGTCATCTTTGTCTTCCGTGACCACGGCAACTGAAAAGCGGCCGAAACGTCGGATAAACCTAAATAAAATAAATTACCGCGCTTAAAACCGTTAAAACGTAGTTTTATTATGTGTACAAGTCGCGAAAACTTAAGAAAATATTATCTGTTACATTTGTTAAATTCTAATACATCTGTTTCATATAAAATTGTAGAGGTCGAATTTCTGTGCAATGAAAAATTGCTAAAAACCGAGTTAGGGGGATGTAAGAAGTTAATTAGAAGTAATTTAGATTTTTTCAAAATGTTTGTTTGTCTGTTTGTACCGGATAATCTCTGAAACGACTGGACCGATTAAAATATTGCATTGTGGTAGCTTAATAAGCACTATATGTTTACATGTGCATATTGTTACAGTTACCACGTGCAACGGTGAAGGAAAAATAGTGATGCAACCTGCGCATCGCGATAACCAATGTGTCAAACCTGCCAAGCTGCCTTGGACAAGCGTGGCGGGTACTGTCTGTTCCCCCTATAATAGGAGGCCCGAGTCCAGCAGTGGCTGTCATTAATTGCCTGATATTGCAATTGTATATAATTTATGCAAATAAATGTATATTTAAGAATACTTTCTGTAGTCAACCAATTTCTTCTGCTTTCTCAAAAACGAGGTGTGTTCTTGTTCTAGCAGAAGGTGCAGATTGTGTTGTACACCCTAAGGTTGTTGAGTAGAAATTACTTTTATAAACCGCCTGTTGTTTTCAGTACTATAAACTTTTAATGCTAGGTAACAGAGTATATTCTATTTTATTACTTTTCAAATGAGTTAATAAGATATAAGAACCGGCTCTTAATGTGTAAATAATAGTTAGTAATAGTAGTGTTTGTTTATCCCATCGATTTAAACTTGGTTCGGTAGGCGGCCGCTTTTCAGTGGTTTTGGGCGTCGCTGTACAGTGGGCGGTGCCACGCCTTCCCGCTCATAAGTACTGAGTATCGCCTCACGCCAGACCAAAGATGTGGATTTGGGGATCTACCCTACTCTATTTTATTTAATCACATACTATGAACTATTCTTTAAATAAAAAAACACGGAACAAGTTAAATGTGGTCTTTACCCTAGTAACGGGACGTTAAAAGACATTGAAAAACAAATTTAATTAAGGAAGGCCCGAGCCCCGCAGTGGGACATTTATGGGCTTTTATATATATTATGTGTTTTTAAGTAAATAAAGGGGCTCTATTAATGTTATTCATTTTAAACTAAAATTTTCCTCACGGCCGCACCACACAGTTGGACGTGGGTTAAAAAATGCTCTCTCCAAAGTATCCATTTTACCGCACGCAGTGTGGCAAAATAGGTACTTAGATGAAAAAATAAGAATTTCACCAAAAAGTTTCACGCTTCAAGCTGAATAATCCTAAGCTCCTTGGGAGCTCTTTTGATTATTAATGAGACGAAAGATGTAGTTTTAATTTTAGCCACGCGCACGTGGCGCCATTTGCAAATGCGCGCCATTTTTATATTAGAAACGTTACAGATTTTTGAAATCTTAAAAAAATTGGGGCGACCTCCTAAATTTTTTTTGAGGTGTCCTTTGGAGGGAGTTCTTAAAACATCAAAAACTAACATTTTTTCACTCGAGACAAAAAAAATAATTGACGGTTTTTTTGTGCTACCCTAATATGCATAGGCTGGATGACGAAGTCGGAGGACAGTGATGACCAGCGCCATCGAGTGTAGACCTACATCCAGCAGTACTGCGATTGGCTGACGACGTGGCCATTTAACTTTACTCGTATTATATTGTTACATGCCGACAAAGGTAAACGCACACCTGCCTGTCATAAATCGCAGTTTATTACCTTCCCGAATTTTGGAATTCTTTTGTTTACTTTGTGTTTGGAATTTGTAATTAAGAAACACATTATATTGTTATTGCACTTGTTTTATTAGGCTGTTATTAGGCAGGTGTGTCGAATTAATCCTTGTTGTTATTGTATTGCGTCGAAGTTTGCCAGGTATGGCATCGGTGCAGTATAAAACAATGTCCGAACGGAGGGGCAGGGTAGTCAAGCGAGAATTACGATACAAGCAAGACCTGTGTACATTTGACGAGTTATATAGTGACGGACTTTGCGCCTGTTATTGAATCGTGCAGTTTGTACTGCCAGTGTCTAGTTATATTTGTAGGTACGTTATACGTGTTTGTATAATGCCAATAAATTCTATAGTAATTCCAACGGCATTTCAATTCGAGTCCTGCGTAACTTGTAACAATATCATAGTTAGCTTTTGAGGATCTGTTCGCGTACCCCATTACGGTCCTGCATTCTCAGTTCCAGTAAAACTACTTGAACTTTTTAATTAATGATTTTTTCTACCGTTCCAACGTTAGCCATTACTTCCTTGTCTTTTTGGGCGATGTTGGAAAGATTGATTTTGTTTCTGAAACAGAAAAAGCCGAAAGAAGGAATATTTATTTAAGACAATATATTATATAATAAAAATATACATAATAAAAAATATAAGTATATACATACATACATACATAACTTCACGCCAGGTCCCTTGTGGGGTAGGCACGAACAACAGAGCTCCATTTAGGCTTATTCTTACACACCTCACTTGCTTCCTTGACATTCATAGTTCTTGTCATGCACGCTCGTCTGTTCTTAAGGCTCCTGACATCACCTTATAAGTATATAGTTTCTGTTTCTGTTTTTAGTGTTCCATAGAGTGTTTGCAGAAACGGAAGCCTTATGAAATCGTCATATCCAACTGTCTGTGTTTGTATGTTGTAGTCATTTTTCGGTCGGAAACTTCTGGATCTATTTAGTAGGATATAAATCTATGTGCTGCTACACTCGTCGACAATTGTCTGCCGAAGTGATACCTCCTTCCCAACCAGGATTCAAACCCAATTTATTTGAACTGCGACATTTTTTTTATTAAGGTAGTATCTGTTGCGTCATGTTCTATCCACCAATTTATTAATGTATAATTTAGCAAAGTAAAGACAATGGTTAATACATTAACGCGATACTATGTAAATACAGATTGATCTTATCACTGTTAGAGCTGCTGATTAGATTGGACATTTTTGATGATTTAGACAAAGACAAACAGTTTTCATCACAGTAGGGCCGTCTGCCTGTCTGCTGTGCTTCAGCAATAAAAAAAAGAATGAAGAAAGCAGGTTACTAAATTCTTTGTTGAGCATGTTCAGCAGCCAGGCAGACGGCCCACTTAATGGAAAGCGGTTACCGTCGCCCATGGACATTTGCAACACCAAAGGTGCTACAATTGTGCTGCTGCTCTCTTAAAGTGCCATTCCAACCTCGGCTGCAGGCTGCGGACGCAGGTTGCGGATGCAGGTAGCACACGCACGACATGCAGCCGCTGCCTGCATTCGCAGCCAGGAATGATTCCGAGGCTGGCTGCACGTGCTGCGGCAGGCAGCAGGTAGCGGCCAGTCGCTTCCAAATAATTCAGAATTTCGGACGTGAGGAAGAATAGTTTGATGTTATATCTTTTATTAGAAGAGGAAAAGGATGATGATGACATGTTGTCATTGTTCACTAGCCAGAGAAGAGTAAGCACACGTCCTTATATAATATGTAGACCCACTGATCGAAGTTATTCAATACTAATTAAGAAACACTTGAAGTATGATGACGATCAGTTTAGGAATTATTGTCGATTTAATAAGGTTGGAGTGACGTAACTACGCGTGGATCGGCTTGCAGCCGCAGCACCTCCGGTCTGCGATCGACTGTGGCTGCAAGGCGCAGCAGCACGTGCAGCCGGAGCCGCGTTCGGAATGTTTTTTACAGAAATATATACTACTACATAGAAAACCAGTCGTGCAGTCACAGCCGGCTTCGTGCAGCCGCCGCATGTGCTGCCTGCATCCGCAGCCTGCAGCCGAAGTTGGAATGGCACCTTTAAGGTAGACCGGAACCCGGTCACTAATGACGGAACATACCTCAAGGTTGTTATGGCATACTTTAGACCAGGGGTGGTAGCCATCAAGTGGGGCAAATGCCCTACCACCTGGTGATACTACAGACTTTATGTCCATAGCTTTATTAGGTTTATATTTGTTATTTATTAAAACTAAAGTAGAATATTTTTGTTGTGTTTATAATAGGTTTGACATTGTATATTGGAGAGTTGGTAACAATTTTGAAATCTGTGACAGCGACACAACAGTGTGTCGTGAAAATTTTAACTACCCTCATGTTGCGTGCGCACTGTTGGGTAACAGTAAAATCCTGAATTTTGCCACAGGTTATGTTTCCTATGAAATACAATGAATAATGCAACTGAAGTTTTTTAAATATTTTTTATTTCTTATCCCATTTTACGAAAAAATGTCAGGCGTTCCGCGGGCTTAATCTATGTTTATACTTAACATTATAAATAGCCTAATTTACATATCCCTACTAGCGGCCCCGGCAGACGTTGTCCTGCCCTGAAAAAGTAAAAATCTAGGACCCGATCCCAGCGCCGCCTACCGGTTCCAACAGGATAAAAAGTATCTTATGTCCGTCTTCTGGTTCTAAGCTAACTCCCCACCAATTTTCAGCCCAATCGGCACAGCCGTACTTGAGTTATAGTGTAACTAACATGACTTCCTTTTATATATATAGATAAATTGTCCACTCTGATCTTCCACCAGAAATCTGTATTAATATTTTCATATCAATCAATATTCAATTGACATTTTTCTAACAAGAAGGTAAAAGAAACTGTGTTGTCAGGTGACAAAAACCTTCTCACTGTTACAATAGCGTAATAAATTTTATTTTTTTCACTATTGTAGGTGGATAGAGGCAATCGATAGGTCTTAAATCATCGCCCAATAAAAATGTCAATGGCCTGCCTTGAGTAACGGTTTCATTCACACCGTAACTTTATAGCGAATTTGTTCAATTTGATCGTGTATTAGCAGAAGGTGATGTCAGGAGCCTTAAGAATAGACGAGAGTGCATGACAAGAGCTATGAATGTCAAAGAAGCAAGTGAGGTGTGTAAGAATAAGCCTGTATGGCACGCTGTTGTTCGTGCCTACCCCGCAAGGGACCTGGCGTGAAGTTATGTATGTATGTATGTTCAAAAGCACCACTGTAAAACATTTCTTTAAATGTTCATCTGTTAGCGGACTGTAATAAATTAATAACCAAAACTGCACCTACGGTAAGACGAATTTTATGTGCGAGAAAAAAATTACAAAAGAAAACAAAAGAACATCTATTTCCAAATTTAAATATTATATTTTGTGGCCAGAACTATGTCACCACCAAATATATAAGAACTTTATGTTGGAGATTCCAACAGCCCTAAATAAGACCTGCATAAACATATACCTGCAAGTTTTCCTAGAAAAGCTTTATACAATTTATAGATAGATAGATAGATAGACAGATGACTGTCAGGCGAGAGGCTTACATTTGAATACGAAGAAAACAAAGGTTATGGTGTTTGAAAGAGAAGAAAACAGAACGAATGCAAGTATAATAGTCGATGATGTTATGCTGGAACAAGCGAATGAGTTTGTATATCTTGGATGTGCTTTTAGCAGGGATGGAAGGTACACCGCTGACATAGAAAGAAGAGTAAATTTGGGGAATAGTGTGAATGGAGCGTTAGGTAAACTTCTAGGCGCTAAGAACCTCAGCCAGAAGACCCAGCTTACCATACACAACGCGGTTCTGGTACCTACGCTCACGTATGGAAGCGAGAGTTGGGTATGGAATAGAGAGCATGAAAGTAGAGTAAACGCGGTCGAGATGCGAGCACTGCGCAAAATCTGCGGAGTGACGCTCGCGGACCGTGTTCGTAATACCGAAGAAAGAAAGAGAGTTGGTCTGAAAGAGAGTGTCGGGGTGAAGGTAAGGAAAGGAATGCTCCGGTGGTTCGGGCATGTGGAAAGAATGTGTGATGAAAGAATGACTAAACAGATATACAATGCAAAAGTGGATGGATGCAGAAGTCGCGGAAGGCCACGACACACCTTCCATGATCAAATTGATCATGTGTTAGCAGAAGGTGATGTTAGGAGCCTTAAGAACAGACGAGCGTGCATGACAAGAGCTATGAATGTCAAAGAAGCAAGTGAGATGTGTAAGAATGGGCCTGTGTGGCGCTCTGTTGTTCGTGCCTACCCCGCAAGGGACCTGGCGTGAAGTTATGTATGTATGTATGTAGATAGACAGATAACACTATATTGTACACCATTACAGAAAATCTTACGAACTAGTATTATTCTAATTGTGTACAAAGGGCGGTCTTATCGCTCAAAGCGATATTTAGCGAATCTCATCCAGACAACCCGTGGCAAGAATATTGGTGATTAGAAGTGGCGATGGTGGTATACATAATTATTGTACGATAACTCACATTTTAATAATAAATATACAACTAGACTACACATATAAATATACACATAAGTTATATACATATACAAGATATGGTGATAAAATGCAACTATTTAAACCTAATAAATATATGCAATATAATATCTACTAATTATATAAAATTACATATAATTATATTGCAGATAGAATTTCCTAACCATGTTATTAAATTTTATTAGGGATTTTGCTTGTCTGCTTTGCTTGAATTTATATAATTACCGAAATAAATAATATACTAAATTGCCAATATAAAATGCTCAAAATTGCTTGGATTTGAATTTTGAAATAATACAGAGATTAAATAACCTACTCATTAACTATACCATTATATGCACTCTCACTCTTCACATCAATGATTGGCATCTTAGTATTTTTATTCGTGCAATTACGTTTGGACTGATTGTGTACAGTTATATTTGTACCTGTGTTATACGTGTTTGTATGGTTCTAATATATCCTATAATAATTCCAACGGAATTTTAATTCGAGTCCTGCAAACCGAAACAATATTATTTATGTAGTATAAAACATTGTCGCTTACCGCGTCTGTCTGTATATCCGCTAACTTCTCCTAAATTAATTCTCCATAACTAAAAACATGCGGAAAACTCTAGTACATTAATATATTCACAAAATAAAAATCTGACAATCTGACATCGCGTATCATAAATTACCGTTTTTATAACAAAACATATGACAAGCATCATTTATAAAGGAATTTTAACAAAAAAAACAGAAAAGACATAAAACCGCACAGTTTACTACAATTAACGATTTAATTAATATTCATGTCGTACATAATTTTGATTTCCGCCTTCAACTTTGGGAATTTGTCAAAATATATCAAAATAAAATACATACAGCAAAACAAATTTAATTTATTCTATCGTTGTATATTGTATCATATGTCAGACACAATCCTCTTAGAAACTACTACATTTGTACTCAAACGAATAAAAATATAAACGGAGCCTATGTGAGCAAAATAAATGAAGTAGAGCATTTTTTAAACCACCTTCATCGCCTGATTCAAATTTGTTTTTGACTTAAAAGGCCCGGAAGAGATCGCTTTGAGCGATGAGGCCGCCGATTGTATCGCCTAGAAAATATTGTAAATATGGTCTGTTTTTGTAATCGTATGTTTTGGTGTGCAATAAAGAGTTATTTCTCTCTCTCTCTCTCTCTCTTGTGTGTCTAAACTTACACAGTTGTACACATACGGTTAAAGTTTGCGTGGTTAATAGTGATGTATCCATTTTATCAGTACTATATTTAATACTAAGTTCTCGTAATTCGTAACCAATTGCGACGCGATCAGCTTCCTGTTCAAAAATCGGCTTCCTTTTGCCGGCTTCACTGAGAGCTCGGAGCTCAGTCTAGATAAATTGTTAGTCTGGAGGATTAAAATAAATAAATAAACAATAAACGGCAGATATACACGTATTGTATATATCTCAATTAAGCAAGTCACGCTTGGGTTATGGGTAATTACAATGGACTACGTTGGAGTCAATCCCAGACACCCAGACCATATTAAATAAAGGATAGTCGATTACTAAATTTATCATGCCAAGAATCCAAGCAGACGACCGCACTGAGTGGAAATAATGATAACTATCAAGCCTCCTTCAGTAATATTAATTCATACACATTACTTTGTTAAAACTTGTATTCATTCAAAAAATACAATTTACATATATACATAATAATCATAAAGTAAAGATAATATGTTGCTGGAGTCTCTAGCGCCGCTTCTTTTCCTTTGAGAATAACTAAAATTGCATAGAAGCTCTGATAGACTCAGGACTTTCAATCATTTATTTGTTAGATTGCATTTGGAAATACATTCACCTATATTACCAGGGACGGAAAGTATGAAAGTGACATAGAAAGAAAAGTAATCGCAGGTAATAAGGTGAATGGAGCTCTAAATTCTTTTATGAAGAGTCAAAAAGTGTCTGTAAAGGCACGCTTGGTTGTCCATCAAGGGGTGTTGGTGCCAACACTAATGTACGACAGTGAAAGTTGGGTGTGGCAGAAGAAGCATGAAAGTAGAATAAATGCAGTTAAAATGAGAGCTTTGAGAAGTATATGTGAGGTAGGCATGAATTATATGATACGGAACAGTGAAATAAGGGAACGTTGTGGATTGAAAGAAGACGTAATAATAAAAATTGAAGAAAAGGAATGTTAAGGTGGTTTGGGTATCTCTACATACCCAAGTACGGATGGAAATAGAATCGCAAAACAAGTGCACGATAGTATTGTGAAGGGCAGAGTTGGTACCGGTAGACCACGACCTACACACCATGATCAAATAACAGAAGTGTTAAAAGGAGGTCAGGTAGAAAGAATCTCAAATAAGTGCATGTATGAAGAGGTTAATGAAAGTAGATGAAGCGAAGTTGATGTCAAGATCGTCGCAAGTGGAAATCTATAGTCTCTATCTACGTCCATAGGAAAGAAGCGTGATAGCATATATGTATTGATAAGTTATTTTTTTATGGCTGGAATACAGCAGACAGGCTGATGGCCCACCTGGTGGAAAACCGTTACTGTCGTCTATCAACGTTTGCAACATCAGAGATGTCACCAACGCGCTGCCGATCTCGAAGAAATTTCATGACACCCCTTCTAAAAAACTCCATATCATAGCGCTGTGGGAAAACCTCGTGCGGGAGCTCATTCCAAATCCCCACGGTACGTAAGAGAAACGTTCTACAGAACCGTACATGAGCGAAGCGGCTCGAGGGAGTGGGGATGAACTCCCAATCGATGTCGAGCGGTTCGATGGTAGAAAGAGGACGAAGGCACCATTCTAAACAGTTCTTTGGAACACTCCCGGTAATACAGTTGATAGAATACGCAGAGAGAAGTAAAGTCAAGAATTATTATTATTCACACTATATATATGTGCAACATTCATCCGTCCTAGGGTGCAGTTGAAAACCAGCGTCAGGAACCTGCTGCTACCTGGCACATGCTTAACTACACTTATTTGGTACCATCGCGAAACTTTTTAGTACATATCCATCACCGTACAATTCATTGCACATGTCTGTCTCGTTGTGTGATGACCAAATAAACGTTTTTTCTTGTCTTCTGTTTTTTTCTTTTTAAGTCTCTCCTAAGGCCAAGCGTATCTAGACCGTCTGTGAGTATGAGTATGGGATCATCAACAACGCGAACGGGATATTAAATTTACATTATTATTCGATTGTTTGCAAAATGTGTCTTGTTTGAATGATCTCCGACCAGTTTTTTTGCAAGGCCGCACAGTTCCGCATATTTTACATATTCGCACCGAGTTCTGCTAACACAAGCCTATTTTAAACAACACATTTTGTGTAAATATAAATATTTTTAAATAAATTTTCTCGCTCGCCGTTTGTTCAAGTGGGCTTGTTTATATTCTAAACAGCTTTTATTATGTCTCGGAATGTTTTATTAACGATACGATTGTAAAATGATTATTTGACATTTAATTCCAAGGAGTATATATAGCACGCCGTGAAATTATTTTAAAGCTTAGAATACCTCAGAAGAGTTTAAGGAAAGAATAGAACAGGAACTGGTTACTATAGCTTTAATTACTGAACTTTACGGCTTAAATACAATGATCACAGTGGGCAGCTGGCTGATGCACATTTCTAAACACATTTTCCACCAAAATTCTATCACACTTTCACGCTAACAATTGTACAGTTTAGGAAACCTTAATACTGTTTTTGTGATTGGCAAACCGAAAGTAGGTTGAAATAATTAATAACATAATTTAATAAAAAAAGATTATAAGTGACCCGATCCAAGCTACCGGTGGTTAAGGCCCCACAGACAGGAACCTCCTGATGATACGGGCCGTGCCCAGCAGAGCTTTCTTCTGCATCTGACCCTTCACCCATATACCAAGCGAGAGCCTTTCAAATGGCCGTGACAATCACCATAGAAAAGTCATTCACGGAATAAAGTATACCATGAAAAAATTAATTGTGGGCTTGTAGTGCGGTCAGGTCAGCTTCCACTTTATGCTTCCAGCGATACCAATCAGTCGGCGCCCGGTTGGTCGCTCCAAGTATGCTTTCTTTACTCCCCGATGCTCCTCTATCCGCTCTACATGACCGAGCCAGCGGAGACGGTGAGATTTTATCTCCCCAATTATGTTAGGCTCGGCCGTGAGGTCGTCTATTTCGGAGTTGGTTCGGACCCTGCAGCTGCCATCTTCTTTTATTGCTGGACCCATGATTTTTCGGAGAACCGTCCGCTGTAGTCATTCAGGTTATAATTTATTCGACTGATGGTTGAAAAATCGGCCCTAAGACATTTAAACATTATTGCATGCCGTAGAAGCTCAGTCGATGTAACCACAATCGCACAGAATACAAATTTCACACGATGAGTGAGACTTCCGGTGGTCTATTTCCCCCCCTCCGTTGGCTTATGATAAGTAGATTCCTCTTTGTCTATGATCATACTTAATATTAAACGACGATACATACAAAAATGTCCCATGCTTAACTAGATAACTTGTACTTTTCGGGATACGGACTCTGAGAGTACATTCCACAGGTCTGCCGTAAGCAAAAGGAATTGAAACGATGGCGTAGACCGGTAAGGATGGTATATGGGAAATCAGGTCGAAAAGTTCAATCCCGCATTCTTCGAAATAAAGCACCATGATTCCACCCAATAATCCTTACAATCTCATCATTAGCATAATGAGTAAGCATGATCACTTGCAACAGCTTCATAACCATCTGAACGTTGAGACTTAGATTAAGACTCAAAAGAACGAAACCGTTGAGTGCTAGTGCTGTAGAACTCTCACGACGAAATGTAGTGCAACGTGCTAAACATTAACAAACTTGAAGAAGTGCTTTGGTTCTCCTTAATGAGAATAGATTTCCTACACTATTTTCTATCTTGCTTGCAGTAAATGCAACGAATTTACGTTTTCAAAGATATACATTATCAGAATTTACGTACCGCAAATCTATCTCAACAATAATATTACGAATGTTTAAAACAACAATTTAATAAATAAAATTGTTTCACAAAAACAGAGGCGATTAGGAAACAAGTCACACTACAACTTCAAACTTTAATGCAATTAATTGAAATTATGTTACTTATATTATAAAGAAGAAATATTGTATTTTGTAATGAATATACTCAAAAACTACTGGACCGATTTCAAAAATTCTTTTATCATTCGAATGCTACTTTCATCATCATCCGAGCGCTAAATCCCGGTTGCGTTTGGAGCTTTCACTCCGACGCCCAGGGTCCGCTTTCCAACTTTTTCTACTGCACTTTGCGCGGTCTTCAGCATCCCCCGTTCTGAGACCATTGGCACGCATGTCATCCTTCACGACGTCAAGCCAGCATTTCCTGAGCCTTCCCTTTCGACCGGGACCTGGCGGAGGCGGCATGGCTAGACATTTGTTCCCCACATAATTAGCCAAATTAGAATGCTACTTTATCCCTGATTAATATAGGCGATATAAAAAATAGTAATCCCCTACTAAAACTTTAATAACACAATTCATATATGTAAACAAAACACTTGGCGCTGGAATCGGGTTCGACCATTTTGATGAAATCATTGCAAGACAACTTCTGCTATATATCTATCTTATTAGCGGTCAATAAGATATAAAATAATGTCCATTATTTTAATACACGCTGTTTTGAAAATAGAAGGTCTAAAAATTGCCCTTATTACTACAACAATTTATTCTATGGTCTTCGAAACTTCATTCCAATTAGAGGTCCCAAAAATACCTCATAAGGTTTTTAGTGTTATTCTTAGATTAGAGAGATAGATAACACTTTATTGCTCACCAAAATAAACAAATACAGAAATAAAATCCATAATTACAATACCTCTTGGCAAAACAACAGGTGGCCTTATTGCTAAAAGCGATCTCTTCCAGGCAACCCAGCTTAAAAGAAATTCTCAACTAATCTGACGATGTAGGTGGAGCAGAAAAAGATAGTATATACTGTATAATTTAAATATACATACTTACACTAATTTATAAATTGAATACATACACCAATATAATCTAATATATAAAATTATCGTGTCACAGTTTTCGTTGCCATACTCCTCCGAAACGGCTTGACCGATTCTCATGAAATTGTTTGTGCTTATCCGGTATCTATGAGAATCGGCCAACATCTATTTTTCATCCCCCTAAATGTTAGGGGTAGTCCACCCCTAAATTTTTTTATTTATTTTTTAGACAAAATTTTTAATTTCTATTTTTTTTATGATACAACATACAAAAATACATACAACCCTAAATTTTCAACCCTCTACGATCAACCCCTATTTTTTACCGGGCAGAACTAGAAAATATTTTTATAGACTAGATTGTAATTCCAATGTTAGATCAGGAAGACACTTTACTTGCATTATAAAATAACATTTTTGAGCTGTTAGCTTTCTATGAAGTAAACATTACGAGATTAGATAATCATCTAATTATGATTACATTTTAATTATTCTCGTATACAGCGTACTTGAAACTGCAGTTTAGACCTCTACAATATATTTAAACGAAACGTAGGTCATGTTTAAAATATTAAAATAAAATGATGTCATACGTATATTGTATGAGTACCTACCCAATTAATTTGGTACCTGTATTTTTACGTATTAATTGTGAAAAATTTAAATAATTCGATATTATTAATAATTATTGTTATTTATGGACACGTTTTCCGTAATTATATATAAGATAACAGGCAGATAACGCTCTATTGTTCATTACGTTAAAAACATACAAGAATAATACTACGAATCAGGAAGGATAGACACAAGGAGTACAATTTCCATGTTAAAAAAATCCTCGCAAAAGATACAAATTGGGGCCACCACTGTTGCAGCATTTCAAGCAAATCAGCATACTTCACTCCCTCTCATCATTATCGTCATATTCTACCTAGGGTTAAATCCCATCTGCGTCAAGAGTCTTAAACTCGAACTCGAGTCGAACTTTTTGACTTTAATAGCATGGGAGCTGCATATGTCTGTCTTATCATCGCAATGGACAACGAACTACTGACTAGCGCAAAGGGGAGCGAAATACTAATAGTTGTTCTATCTCGCTTTCACGTGATCCGTCCCGCTCACACATTATGCTATATATTGTACTAGCTGTACGACTTGTTAAAATTTGTACTAAAGGTTACCGTTTCCGAAATAAATTAGTTCAGTTCACATCATCACTGGACAGTGAATTCTACTCTCTGTCATCTGAATTATCATTTAAATGATTAATCTCTACCTGTCGCTGCTACATAGAAACATTTAATAGAAAATAATTCTAGGCTGTCATGGCAACTCGCTCTAGACCAGGGATGGCAGCAATCCAGAAAGGCAAAAGCTGGCTGTGGATTATTTTGTTGCCTCTTACAATAGATCGCCCGGCCGCAGGAAATTGTTTTCTTTCTCCATTCTTGCACGAATAGTCTACAATATTCTCTTAGCAAGGTCTAAGATGAAGCACGCTTACTTGAAAGATATCTGTTCACACGAGACTTGAAGACACTTGTATTGTATGTTTCTGGAAAAACAGACGACAGTATGGAGTTCTACTCCTCAGCGGTACGTATTATAAAAGTGAAAGCAAAGCGCTTCGCCAGTTTGTTTGATAATTCCTCTATGTGGTGGTAGCGTGAGCTGGTACGTCTGCTTGTCCGCTGGTAAAAACAAATTCAGTGTCGACGATCTAGTTTCTGAAACCTCATTTCGAGTAGTTGGGTATCGTCTATCAGGTTCCTGGCTCTTCTTTCGATGACCTAGACTGTCTCGAGTTGGTGTTGCGCCGAGCCACCCTAAAGATGAGAACAGAAATGCAAAATCTTAAACGTGCCTGGTAAACATTGAGCAACTGATGTGGTTTGAAATACTGTCTCACCTTTGGTAGTGCTCCGAGTTTTTTGCCAGTCAGCTGAGCGACAGATTTTATTTAGGAGCCAAAATTAAGAATTTGTGTTAGCGAGACACCAAGCAACTAAAGACAGTCAGCTATCGGTATGGCCAAAGTTGAAAGGACTTCTTTTAACAGAGAAAAGACAAGCTTGGGTTTTAGAGGCTCTCAATTTGACCAGGGTTGGTTTCTCCCGATTCGAAAACTGTCTTCAATAAGTGCAACTTTTCGACCATTCCCTCTCTCATAGATTGAACTTGGATACTGTTGTCTCGCGCTGAAAATGTACCTCTCTACAATATTACTATCGTCTGCATATCTCAAAACACCGGGTTTCAGTAAGTCTTTTACATACAGCATGAAAAGTGTCACAGAGAGCATAGGGAGGGATAGAGGGTTTATTGCCATTTGATCCTCAAAATCGCCAGACACTATTGTAGTAATTGTAAGTTTGCCTGATTTTGGTATTTTTATTATTGCAGGAGTTCAGCAGACAGACAGACGGCCCACTTGATGGAAAGCTGTTACCATCGCCTATGGACATTTACAACACCAAAGGTGCTACAAATGCGCTGCTGCTGTCTTAAGGGAAACTGGAACCTTGTCACTAATGCCGAAACACAACTCGAGGTTATTATGGCGACATACTTTAGACCAAGGGTGGTAACCATCCAGTCGGGAAAGCGCCCTACCACCTGGTTATGGGTTGTTTTGTCGCCTCTTATAACAGGCCGCCCGGCCGCAGGAAATGGTATTCTTTCTCCATTCTTGCACGAATAGTCTACAATATTCTCTTAGCAAGGTCTAAGATGAAGCACGCTTACTTGAAAGATATCTGTTCACACGAGACTTGAAGACACTTGTATTGTATGTTTCTGGAAAAACAGACGACAGTATGGAGTTCTACTCCTCAGCGGTACGTATTATAAAAGTGAAAGCAAAGCGCTTCGCCAGTTTGTTTGATAATTCCTCTATGTGGTGGTAGCGTGAGCTGGTACGTCTGCTTGTCCGCTGGTAAAAACAATTCTGTGTCGACGATCTAGTTTCTGAAACCTCATTTCGAGTAGCTGGGTATCGTCTATCAGGTTCCTGGCTCTTCTTTCGATGACCTAAACTGTCTCGAGTTGGTGTTTCGCCGAGCCATCAAATGGTATTCTTTCTCCATTCCTGCACGGATAAGGTATTCTGTTAATCATCTTTATAATTATTTATAGCTTTTCAATATTCATTTGGGCTAACGCCTTTTCTTCTAATTGTAATACTAATTTTTCTAGTATTATACTGCTGCGACTATATCAAGAAGATGTTTTGGATTTTGGACACTATCGTAATGGACTCATACTTCGAATATTTTCGCAACGTCAACGTCGACGACCTCTCAGTCGCACATATTCACTTGCAGCAATATTTCACTTTTCAATATTCGACAGCCTGAATTCGGGACTGATTTTTCGCAGGCAACCCTATACCACCGTGTTCATAATGTAATATATAATAATCTTTATTTTCATTTAGTTTTAATGCAATAACCATACCGGTGCAAAATGCTAGTATCGATTTACCTGTTTATACCTGGCTACCCGAGAGTTGTGACCGAAAAAGAATAGGCAAATTAACATTTGTATATTCTATGGGCTTCATACTTTCGATTGGTATAGAATTGGTTTAATAAACAAACCGGTGAAATGTAATAATTTGTTTTTTAATTAGTAATTAATCATATATTGGACTGAAATCTTTTAGGAAGCCCATATGCAATATATTTATTGATACATTACATTTTAATTAATACATGATTACTATAATATAAATTACATACTATTGAATACAATCTAAGAAAACTTAACTTATTTGTATTGTATTCTACCCATAGTCCCTCAAGACTATAAGTAGAATACTGAGCCCAGATCACCGTGTTCTATGGGTAAGGTGCCCAGAAGACTGGCTACGTTTCCTCGCTGGATCGCCATACTGATCCGTTGGCCGAGGTAGGCACCAGCCCTCTGATCACCTGAAGACACATTAAATTTAATAGAAAATAGGTTTCATCAAATAAGCACTCGGTGAAGGTCGTTGTATAGCAGGATCCTATATTGAATAAAAAAAACATGGCGTAGGTTAATTTTATATACATTAACATAACAACAATGGATAGTTCAATAGTATTTGTTGGACGTAAATTTTGCAAGTTCACAGGCGCTTCCCATTATTTTGAATTCTATTATTGTTTATAAAATTTTCTGAACTGTACAAAAAAAACATACCTATTAAAATTAATTCACTTTAATAACACCAGTATTATCACGATGTATCACAAGCTTTTTTTAAAAAAAAATACACAAGACGTTTTTCGTAGAGTTTTAAACTAAATTGCTTCTATTCTAGGATGCGTAGCGTAATTAAAAGAAGAAACTTATAATATTCAGCTTCTATGGTAACTCGGGACCAGATTGTGTTGCCACAGATAATTTGATGAATATTAAATTGGTAAAAATAAAATAATGAATTTAGTTCTGATGTGTCTTGTAATTGTAAAATGCAAGAGCGCAGAGAAATAATCTGTTCCACTAATGTCCCTTCTTCACTTGGTACAATGTCAGTGTTAGTGATTGTGACAAAGTGGGATTTACTTATAGCGTTAAAAATGACGCCGTTAAAGATTAGCTACATAAGTTAATATACATGAGTTATCTGTCAATGTTTAACGTCATTTACAATACAGTAACTTGTATAACGCATTAAACCCTTGGCTACATCTGTATGACACAGTCACTAACAATAATATTGTTACTAGCTACAAGACTCGAATTAAAATGCCGTTGGAACTACTATAGAATTTGTTAGACGGTAAATATAATATAATATTTTTTATTGATATTGTTACGAGTTACAGGACTCGAATTAAAATGCCGTTAGAATTACTATAGAATTTATTACAATTATACAAACACGTATAACACAGGTACAAATATAACTGGACGCAACCAACAATATAACTGTCATAACTGGAACAATATAACTGGATTGAATAACACGCGCAAAGTCCGTCACTATATCGCTTATCGAATAGACACGTCTTGCTTTGATCGTGTTTCCCGCTAGATTGCCGATCTCTCCATGGGGCCATTGCTATATAATTAAATATGAAAATATTGTTACACCCCGACAAAAGTGAATGCACATCTGCAGTTTATTACCTTTTCGGCGTTTGGACTTCTTTTGTTTACTTTGTGTTTATAATTGGTAATAAGAAATGCAGCCTATTGTGTATGTGTGTAATCCTTTATAATGGTCGTTAGCCAGGTGTGATTCTTAAAAAAATCAGTCCACGCGGTTCATTGTTGTATTGAATAGTTTAGTATAAAACAATGCCCGAACGGGGGGAGAGGCAGTCAAACGACGATTACGATACGAACAAGAGGTGTCTAGTACATTCGATAAGCGATATAGTGACGGACTTTGCGCGTGTTAATCAATCGTGCGGTTTGTACTGATTGCGTCCAGTTATATTTGTACCTGTGTTATGCATGTTTGTATAATTCTAATAAATTCTATAGTAATTCCAACGGCATTTTAATTCGAGTCCTGTAACTCGTAACAATATCAATAAAAAATATTATATTATATTTACCGTCTGAGGAAATATCCAATTCCTTTAAACTTCCATTTATCTATACATATAATAAAACTGTAGAGGTCGAATTTCTGAACAATGAAGAAAAAATAGAACTAATTTAGATTTTTTCAAAAGTTTTGTTTGTCCGTTTGTATGGGCTGATCTCCGAAATGACTGGACCGATTTAAATAAAATTTTGTAATGTGGTAGCTTATATCCCTGGTATGTAATGCCAATAATAATAGGATATTTGTGATCCCGAAAATTAAAGAGTTCCCGTGGGTTAGTTAAAAAAGCTTTCCACGCGGAGGAAGTCCCGGGCAGAAGCTAGTATTCGAATAAAGCACTTTGTCACGGTTCAGTCGTATTAATTTTAATTGTTGTTAATGTAGTGTTTATTTAAAATGAGAATCTTAGATTCGCTTCAGTGTAACCGCAGCCACGCGCATGCGCTGTTGTATGCTATCGGTTTATAATTGAAATAAATTCGGCTCAAACTCTCCGAAGACTTGCTGGTAACTGATTACTACTTTCTTATCTTGACACCCATCATGTTAAAATAGTACATCTTGACCTCCAAAACATTTAAAAAATTGCTCTGTTTTAGAATTTCAAATTTGGAACAAGTCGCTTCTTTAAACATACTTTCATAAAAAAAACAAAATGGCAGTAAAAGCGTTCCGTTACACAATACAAGAACACAGTCGCATGAAAAAATAAACATTTTGCATCGTCAATAACATTTCCCATCGACGCATGCGTAGTCGATTCACGGATAAGACTGTCAAAAATATGCAAATTAATCTATGAAAAACGATCTTACGCACCAACTATTGCTTTAAGTTTTATTCGGGCGTAATAAATATGGATTTATTTTAGCAAAAAATTAGTTCAAGTTAATTTTTTTGATTGAAATGTAAAGGAATGTTACGTAGCGTCGTCCCGTTCTGCATCTACGGCGCATGCTCGGCTGTAATGTTTATATTATTTGTATTTGAGCTGTGTATCACGTAAACTATAACTACCACAGGCAGAGCACCAATACTGAGGGCTGGCGAGCGCCCCACCCCTCGGTAGTTAAATATTTCTTGCTTATTTCGCCCTAGCATTGTTGTTGCCGCGGCAAGCGGTTGTGTAGCGGACTGTTGTGTATTGTTTAGTCGCTGACAAATAATAATTATTTTTAATTATAAACAACTACATGATATATATTAATAATAGATATTTAAAATAGAACAGTTGTAATACGTGTTTAGAATAGGATGCATCGATTGCATTAGTGTAAATAATTTGCATTTGTGACTGCAGGCGCATTTAGCGCTTATGAGTGGTAAAGTTTGTCGCTGTAAAGTGTAACTTATTTATAAATTCTTGTGCTAACCTATTTATAAATTCGTGCTAATTATTTGTATTTTAATATATTATCGTGAGTGGGAAAAATAAATCTTAAAAATAAATATAAAAACTATTAAGTGCTTTTTTCTATAAATCATTATCATTCTAATAACTATAATAAACTACATTCATGGAATAGAAACAGTGTATTTAAAACTACAACAAAACAATTTTATAAAATACAATCGTCTAAACTAAATTAAAAATAAAAATAAAGCAAATTAAATAATGACATAAAAAGAAAAGATTAATAAAACAAAACTAATTTCATAAACGAAACCACTTTAAAAAAAGAAAAGCGGTCACCGCGTGAAAAGTTTGAAAGTGGAACTTATAAGCACGTGGTCTGTCGCTCATGTGTTACAATGTCGACCAATCAGCGCGTCGCTCATAAGCGGCTCGGCCAATAGCGGCCGCCCGCTGTTCAGCGCCGAATTTGACAGCTGATAAGAGACACGCGGGAAACTGCGTGTACAATTAAAAGTAAAATAAGGCATTTTTTATTTGTTTTCGCACAATGATTTATTGCATTAGTCCTTTTGATAAAAATAAATTCATTTGAAATATTGAACTAATTTTAAAAACGTAATCTTATGCTGCGTAACAAGTGTATTTAACAACAAAAAATAAGACAATACTTTTTTGGACCCCTAGTTTTTTATTTATTTCACTAGATTTATGCTGTATTATTACATGTTTTAGCTTAATAAACATGTAGGTACTAGCGGATTCATTAGGTTTGCACTTTAAGCCCGAAATAATATTATTCTAAAGTTTTTTTTCTTTATAAATAACAGTAATGATAGTGGTTTTTTTTAATTTGTCTAGCCTGCTTATTTATCACTGCAAATGTCAGAGCCGTATTTCGATAGGTACTATGATTTGGATATCTGCTCTAAAATTATCCTGAGTATATTAGTCATAACATAAATTATTCTGGCAGCTTGAAGTTACATTTCACTAAGACATTAAAATGATGAGTACAATCTTTTGAAAACAATTTCTAACTTACAATCAATTTTAAAGAAAATGATACGTTTTTTACACATTTTTGCAAAATCTGAAACTTTATGAAATTATTATGTCTGTCAGTCTGTATTTATATATATCACATTAAATTTTTCGATAACTATTGAGTCTACGTCATTAACTCCTTTGGCTCAGCGATCCAAAGTGAGTCTTGGCCTTAGGAGGCCAAGACGCCACTTTCCTCTGCCTTGTGCCTTGTGGCCAGTGTCTTATAGTACTATCAGCTTCCACTCTATCGTTCCAGCGATACTTGGGACGGCAACCGGTCGGCGACCGACTGGTCACCCCAAGTATGCTCTCTTCACTCCCCGATCTTCCTCCACCCGTTCTACATGACTGAGTTAGTATAGACGGTGAGATTTTATCTCCTCGATTTTGCTGGGCTTGAGTCTACATACATAATAAGCTTTAATATATACGATCCTGTCTCTTGTCTTCTTTTACGCTAGTCGCATAGGTTGGTTGGAAAAAAAACTCTTTTTAGGTAAAGTTCGCCTTTAAACAAAACCACTACTTTATGCTTTTATATGTAACTACTGCCCGTGACTTCGTCCACGTTTGACTTGAAATTTCCGCGGGATTCCCGGGACACAAAGCACCGCAGCATTAAAAAAATAATGTAAGTTATTGTTAAGTGAAAACTGCGTCGGAACAAGCTAATTTTAACCACCCGGACAACTGTCAACAACTGAATGATGATAACAATTCCTCGCTTCTGTTCCTACTTTTGATATAGCATTAATATCATGTAAATTCATTTTTTTAATGGCACTATATTCTACATGACTCTCTGCGGCACGAATAAACCCATGAGGTTTCTGTGTCACAGCCAAATATGTTTTAATATATATGAATGTAAGCATATTGGACAATTAAAAAAAAACTACAAACTGTTCCCGGGAAAATTCCCGGGTGGGAATCCCGAGGGGACTTAAACATTTAGACTTAATCGAACGCGGATTTTAAGTCTAAGAATTTACTGTCGAGCATCGAAAACCGCATCGAAATCCCGAACAAACAGACAAAAAATCTAAAAAATATTGCATCGTTTTTATAGTATATTCACTTGTTTTTTTCGTAATAGCTTCAATGTACAGACACGGCATGTTTAGAATTTCATAATATTATAGATTTTGTGTCAAATAAAGAATATAGTATAAAATTTGATATACCTAAGTAGTCTGTATGGTGGTACAAACTTATGGAGTAACGTCACAAAAAATAATAAAGATACATGTAACGAAGAGTTACTACCATTTTTTTATACATAGTCGTGTAGAATATCATTAGTAAGATATTAAAAACATAAATATTAATTTCTGACTTTTTGATTAAATTAATAGGTAATTACTTCCCAAAGTCGTGAAAATTACCTCTCCCATTTTACTATGAAAAAATCATTAAAATAATATTTTTGTGTAAATGTGTGTTATTCGTTGTTTGATTTACTAACTGTGTTATTAACATATATTTAATTACAAGACATAATATAATTATGTGCTTTTAGCAGGGATGGAAGGTACACCGCTGACATAGAAAGAAGAGTAAATTTGAGGAATAGTGTGAATGGAGCGTTAGGTAAACTTCTAGGCGCTAAGAACCTCAGCCAGAAGGCCTAGCTTGCCATAAACAACGCGGTGCTGGTACCTACGCACACGTATGGAAGCGAGAGTTGGGTATGGAATAGAGAGCACGAAAGTAGAGTAAACGCGGTCGAGATGCGAGCACTGCGCAAAATCTGCGGAGTGACGCTCGCGGACCGCGTTCGTAATACCGAAGTAAGAAAGAGAGTTGGTCTGAAAGAGAGTGTCGGGGTGAAGGTAAGGAAAGGAATGCTCCGGTGGTTCGGGCATGTGGAAAGAATGTATGATGAAAGAATGACTAAACAGATATACAATGCAAAAGTGGATGAATGCAGAAGTCGCGGAAGGCCACGACACACCTTCCATGATCAAATTGATCATGTGTTAGCAGAAGGTGATGTTAGGAGCCTTAAGAACAGACGAGCGTGTATGACAAGAGCTATGAATGTCAAAGAAGCAAGTGAGGTGAGTAAGAATGGGCCTGTGTGGCGCTCTGTTGTTCGTGCCTACCCCGCAAGGGACCTGGCGTGAAGTTATGTATGTATGTATGTATAATATAATTATATTAAAAACTAAACTAAATTAAAAATGACTACAAAAAAACTAAGTCATACATATTTATAACACTTTTTGTTATTTAAGTTTTTTATTTTATTTCATAGTGTAGATTATAATAATAAATTCACACACAAAAGGAATTTCTTAAGGGCTAGAGTTCCCCTTATAAGTCAGCCATAAGTAAGTGAACACAGATTATATAACGAATCACTGCTAAAGGGAAACGTGCCAAAAGTCTATGTCATTCTGTATTGCAATTCAAATAACTGTAAATTGATGTAAGTAATATTCGTTGGGATATTTCCGATTTTTTTTTAAAGTTCGTGGCCAAATAACGAAAACACCGTTGCCACGTCAACGGCCCCTTTTATTGTGGGTGGTTTGTCAAGCACTGACCATATTTATTATATGTCAAGTTAAATTAAAATCTTCTAAATAACAATAAACAGTAATCTGTACAGATTTACTTACCTGTATAAGTATACATTTTGTTACAAAAATAATATATGTAAAATATGATTTATTATTTTTAATGGAATTTCGCGTTTTTCTATTGTGTATTCGTGTCTATTGTTTACAAACTCAGTATTCTGTTATTAATATAAGATCAGAAACATTAAATTTTAATAATAAAGAAAAATATAATATAATACGTCATAATTTTAAAACTTTTCTTATTTTTCCACACAGAAATACACTATATTATCCGTTTTATGATCAGTTTATGGGGATATTAATAATAAAATAATGCATATTTCTTTACTCACAAAGATAATCATGCAAATACTGTGATATTCACGAGATATAATTAAACTCCAAGCTTTAAACGAACGAAGTGGCAACCACTGCCAATACAAATATTACAGCACGTCTCCTGCTTGTTTTTTCTGAAAATTAATTAATCGACAAATATTTTTTTTTTATATTCGTAGATCTGTTGGTTACTGTCAAATTTGATATCCTCTGTAAAGTGTTGGCGGGAAATTGAAGAGTGGATTTGATTGTATTATTTTAAAGCAAGAATGGGGATTGTTCACATAAAATTACCCTCTAATTTTATATTTTTATTGCGTAAAATATAAGATACTAATTTGAATATTTTTGTATTTTAAGCGTTAGTTTTTTTATAATTCGAGTTTAAAATTATTTCTCCGATGACGTCATAAGGTACAAGTTTACATTGGTTTCTTTGCCTAGAAAACAAAAATAATAAAAGTAAGTTTTATCTATATATAATCATAGTAATCTGTGCTACTATTTAAATGTCACTGTCTCACACTCTCATTACGTATCGTGATCATTTTAGTGTTTCTTGTCGCTAGGCTTATAATTTTTCGTGTTCAACCATTATTATTTTCTATAGTTATCGTTAAATTTTTTAGTGTTATTTAGGGAAAATCGATGTTACAGAACTTAAATCAAATAATGTATAGCTAGAATTTTTTACACCTGAAGCAGGCAAACAGGCAGACTGCAAAGAGTCATGTTTTGTAGCGCAAATTATTTTATAAAATAGTAAAGGTCCTGGCAGACGTTGTCCCTGAAAAATATAAAAGTCTAGGACCCGATCCCAGTGCCATCTACCAGTTCCGATTGTGAATCTTAACCATCCGGGGACACCCACTCAAACACAAAAAAAAACAGCAAAATCGGTCCAGGCCCCTAGGAGGTTCCTAGACCAGATTCTAGCACCACCTACCGGTTATTAATGTGAATCTAAACTATCCGGGGACCCACTCAAACACACACAGAAATTTTAATCAAAATCAATAAAGTTAAGTTCAAGTTCATGAAGTTATGCGCGTACATACCATTTCTACGCTTTATTTTTATTTCAATAGATATGTTATGTTAGTTAAAACTGTACAATAGCTGTTGGATATTAATTGCCTTAACGAAGAGTTGTGTTGATGATTTGAAATTTACTAAAATGGCAATATTCGAGCCGCCATTACTTAGAATTCTCTAGTTCAGAATCACGCAAACTTCTTCAAATTGGCAGTGGCTTGGTGATTATTCTAACTTGAACAATCATGAATACTTGATATTGGTTAGACGCATAAATAAATCAGATCTTCTATATTTAGATAGAAATAATACTAACGTAGTTACAAACACGAATTAGTATCCCGTAATTACGGTCAGGAATCCTTTAAAGATTAAAAAGCCGTTCTTGTGGGTTGCCACTTGCATTCATCATTATTATACTAATAAAATCTTCCCGTGTTTTCGAAATAAATGTAAAGATTTAAGTAAAAATTGCTATCTATGCAATAAATAATCATAAAAGAACTCTTTTTAGGTTTTCAGTTCAAAATTATGTCTCGAAGTCTGAAAGGATTTCAATGAAAATTCAAGGGATTAAAATCAACAAAAGCCCATATTTTCGCGTTTGTTCCGTTTTGATATATTGCTGCAGACTTTAGAAGGTATGAATATAAAAATCTGAATAACAAGAGATTCACAATACGACCTAATACTTGATTCAAGTGGTAATATTGTTTCAATATACAATTATTTCATATTTTAAAAAAACGTATTCTTAACACTAATATATTCATTCCTGATCATTAGTTTCCCTATTCCTATCTATCGTGTGTGTACTATGTATGTATGTATGTATATAGTTTAAAATCCTAGTTTAATGCTTTGCAATGATGTGATTGTCTATCGTGACGATACCTTAAGGGCACAGCGGAAGATCAGCGCTGATTTTAACCAACCAGCAGTATGCTAAGACTAATGCCCCTTTTGCGACAAAATTATATTACTTTAATTTTTATGATACTTTATTGGTTAATTCGTGAAAATGAAACTTTTCATCAGTCCTAATTCATATAATTTATATATTCTAAATAAAATATCTAAGATTAATACCTAATTAAAAATAAACTAAATTGTAAATAAAACAACCTATATAATAAATGAAACTAAAAATAAACTATAAAATCTAGTACCAGACCACTGTCAGTCGGAAACGTGCCCAAATGGCTGTCCACATTGCCTAACTGAATGAGGTATAAACCAGTCTCATGAGACATCCACCAGACTTAAATTTTTAAATATGTTAGCAATTATACTGTATCTATATAAATCGTCCTGAATAAAATGATTTTCGTTTTGTCTTTCTAGATCATAATAAAATATATCAAATTACTTATCAGATAAACATTCTTTCTAGAATTCCATGTATGTTCATGTATTATAAATAGCGACGAAGCCGACTTGGCAGGCGTTTATCCCACATGGATAGAGTCAGCGATGACGATTTCTTGCGGGCCTGGCTGTAGTAGAAATACGGAGGGAGTTGTAGCGGGTATTTCGTATAATGACAATCTACCTGCATCAGGATAGGACTGATCTGGATTAACCTGTTGGTTTCCATAGATAATACATGTAACTCAGGCCCCAACTTTTTATAGTCACTGTTGAGTCGCGGCATACAATGTAATAAATAAATCATCAATTTTGTAACATCATTTTACACTTAGAAATTACTTTTCACCAATTAATTATTCAATTTACATAAATTTGAGTTAAATATGTACCATCATTAATGACATATGTGACGTACGTGATGACGTTTCATCAGATAACGCCTTCAGTGTGATCCCCATACGATGACGCGGATGGCTCCTCATCAAAAAAGTGTGTAATATAAGTAGATAGACTCTGGGGTCTACTATAACCACAGAAAATAGAGAAAGAATATGATTTCCTGCGGCCTGTCATAAGAGGCTACCAAGTAACCAACAGCCAGGTGGTAGGTAGGGCATGTATGAGTATTGAGATGCGTTACGACATTAGTGGCCAGATTTTAATCCCCAATTAGAGAGCTGCACCACATTGGTGGCTTCTTCGGTGTTACAAATGTACATAGAAGACGATAATCGCTTTCCATCAGGGTTGTTTGGCTGTCTGCTGAATTTGTTGAAAAAATTCATTTACGGAAATTAAAGATTTCTTTTTGTAATATCGTTTGATTTGTTGTTTAACAACGGATAATTAAAGAGAGGAGGAATTTGTGAAAAATGTATCTTTGTATTATTCAAGCTATGGATATATTAAAAGCCGGATAGATCAAAAGGCTCTTTACAGCGGGTGGGCGTGGCAATATTGAGCGGCGCGCTCCCATTGGCCGGGCAGGCGTTTGATCTCGCCGCCGTGTCGCTGAAAAGGGGGACGGGCCGACGCTTTTCAGTGGATGAAAATGGAAAATTACATTTTCACAACTGAATTTTATTATTTATGTCTGGAATGGAGATTGTGCGAATGACAGTGGACTGTAATTTGTAAATTTGTACTTTTGTGAACACAATTTGGATATTGTTAAAGAATGTTACAATTCTTTTGTTAACATCAAGGCAGCTGTGGAAATTCAAAGCCTCGTAACTGAAATTATTTGTTTAAAATAAAGCAGCTGTCGTCGCGTATCGGTGCTTGCAGTTTGCAACACTAAAGTGTTACTAATGTTCCACAGGTTTAAAAAAAAAAGAATTATTGCAGTAGTTCAGAAAACAGACAGACGGCCCACTTTATGGAAAGCGGTTACTATCGCCTATGGATATTTGCAACACCAAAGGTGCTACAAATGCGCTGCTGCTCTCTTAAGGGAGACTGGAACCTGGTCACTAATGCCGGAACACAATTCAAGGTTGTTATGGCGGCATACTTTAGACCAGGGGTGGTAGCCATCCAGTCTGGCAGATGTCCTACCACCTGGCTGTGGGTTGTTTTGTCGCCTCTTACGACAGGCCGCCCAGCCGCAGAAAATTGTATTCTTTCTCCGTACCTGCACGGATAATTGGCCGATGACGGCCTTGAAGAACTTAAAGAAAGAAAGAAGAAAGGCTGAAACTTGGCCACTAATGCAGGAATACAATTAATGATTTTCCATTTTTGGTAACCAGTTTTCACGGTAACCACTTGATTGCCGTCGGCTTTAGAAGTTTGCAACCCTAGGGGTGAAAACAAACCCTAGCAACGGTTATCCCTTAGGATGATAGCATGGGATAATGAGAAAGAAATACGGCAATGAGATTGACCAATAGATTGGAGAAACAGGCTTAAGGGTATGGGATATAGGATTAGGATTGTTATTAATGCGGGAGATAGGATGATATCTATTATTAAAAAAATACATCAATATATGTTTTTCTTTACTGAATGAGTTCAGCGAATAGGCAGACGGTTCACCCGGTGGAAAGCGGTTACCGTCACGTAATACCAAAGGTGATACTAATGTGCTGCGGCTCTCTAAAGGGAACCTGGAACCTGGCCACTAATGCCGGAACACAACTCAGAGTTGTTGGGCGACATACTCTTGACCAGGGCCACTAGCCCAAACAGGCAAGTGACTTGCCAGCCACCTGGCTGTAGGTTGTTTTGTCACCTGTTATGGCAGGCCGCCCGGCCGTAGAAAACTGTATTCTTTCATCCTATACAAATAAAAATTAATTGATTTTATTATCATTATTTTATTATATTGATAAATAAGGTCGAAAAGTATATGACACATTAGTATGTTATAGCATAAATCGACAAATTGTGTTTAAATTTACATTACTAGGAGTATAATAGGGGTATTTCAGAGAAACATATTACAACCGCCGGGCCTATGTAAGACATAGATTTGCGGTTTATGCATATCTACACCTATATATATCGTAAAACCGAATGAAGAGACGTAAACTTCGTAGCCCGGGTTGTATGGAACAGTTCGCTCTAAAGCCTTCCTTTTTTCCTTGAGCTTCCACGCTCAACTACCCAACGGTTCTCTAGAACATTTATTCCGCGTAGAACAATGACCTGCAGAGAAGTTTCAGTTTTCCCTTTGCGCTATGTTCTTTAAGAAGGGCGTTATAAAATTTCTTAGAGGTCGCGAACGCTTTGGCGACACCCCTGGTGCGGCCAACGTCCATAGGCGCCGGTTATCACTTTTCATCAGGTCGTCTACCTGTAAGTCTGCCTCAGGCTATAAAAAAACCGATAAGGCCGCCCATTCTTCCTGTCTTTACTGCTTAAGGGGCCATCTTCAAATTACGTCACGCGAACTTCATGATTTTTTTTGCCACCTCCATCGCCCTTGTCACAGCTGGCCACATTCGTGAAACTCCTCCCTCCCTAGTGTGACATCACATATTATGCAATTTTACATCGCGATATTATTTTAATAAAACAGCAGACTATGTAAAACGGTATGCTTATAAAGATAGAGTTGGAAATTTGACGTCGTTCGTGACGTCACGAAATTTACAACCCCCCCCCCCACCCTCTTAACGTATGACGTAATTTAAGAATAGCCCCTAATGTGACTACTGTAAATTGTTTACTAAATGTGTATGTGGTGAACTATAAAGCATTCTCTATTTTTTATGTATAAATAAGAAATTTATATGATATTCCCACTCACGAATAAAAAAACAAATTAATACAAACTTTTGTATTACAAATACATTTGAATTATGAAAAAAATATTATTTGCAGATAAATAAATGTATACATCAAAATTATAAAATGACTCAAAAACATTTAAGTGAAATTAAAATACGAGAATCCTTGAGAATTAATATGACTGACAGTTAGTAATAAATTAATAACATTTTGTGAAGATACAATTAAAAATAATATAATACGATAATTAACACAAGAATTAATTAAGTGATTATAACGTAAGGAGGGAAAAATCGCGATGCTGTACGCTGTAAGACAGGTAAGTTTCTAAGGCCGACGGAACAACTAGTAATTTTCGCAATTACTGAGATAACTAATACTGATTGATATTAAAGATTCTTTTTTACACCCCGCTCCCCCTTCCTGCCTCTCTCGACGACCACCCGTAGTATATGCCAAGATACCCTTCTCCCTCTAGTTTTCACCTTGTAATTGAAGACATGAGTGGATGAAGGTGATAAGTCGCATAATTCCAATTCTGAGTAAATCGAGATAAAAGTTTTACTTTTGTTTTAAACTGAACTGAACTTAACACCTTTTTCGACTTTTATTTTTTAAATATCCTTATATCTATGTTCTAAGGTCTGTAGTCATTTGGTATGGACTTATAACCTTCATCTACGCAAAAAAAGCAAAAAACCAAATATGCGACATATCACCTTCATCCACTCACGTCTTCAATTCATAATTAAGATAAGTAATATTTTGCATCCAGAAAGTAAAAAAAATATGAGGCACATACATCTCTGCTATGTGACTTATCTAAAACTAGCGACCCGCCCCGGCTTCGCACGGGTGCAATGCTGATACAAAATTAAATACACTACAGAAAAACTATGAACGTTGTATATAAAAACATAGCGGCCCGCTCCGACTTGCACGGGCATCACTACATAGAAACCTCTAAAATTAGCAATGTTGCCTTAGTATATGATGCATGTATTATACATATAAACCTTCCTCTTGAATCACTCTATCTATTGGAAAAAACCACATCAAAATTCGTTGGGTAGTTTTAAAGATTTAAGCGAAATTTTGGAAACCATTCATCAAGTATCTTAGAAGTTTGTTAATACTTTTTTGATAAAATACTTTGAGTCATGATACCTATGTATATTTTTATATTTACATCCACCTTATGTTTCTTTCAAAAAGTTCCTTTTATCTTCAAAAAGTATTTAGAAGATATTTATTGTGTATCTAGTATTTCAAATACCGTTTTCAAAGGTATCTTGCATCTGGTAACTCAAACACTCATTTTAATAGTGTCTTGTATTTTGTATTTAGATACTTTGTACATCTCAATAGCCGCTTACAAAGCGCTAAGCGCTGTGTACCATATTTTATTTGGCTAAAAAAACGCGAGATTTTTTCAGAGCAGCGTTCCGCAAACTTTTTGTATTCAAGGTACATCACAAATAAATATCATTTTTCAAGTAAATCAACATTTATTTATTAATCATCGAAACAATATTTATTATTAATCAACAAAACTAAAGTTTAACAGCATAACATAACTTTTTCGAGGCACACCAATTAATGACCACGGTACACCAATATTTTTTTTTTTTTATTGCAGGAGATCAGCAGACAGGCAGACGGCCCACTTGATAGACAGCGGTTACCATCGCCTATGGACATTTGCAATACCAAAGGTGCTACGAATGCGCTGCTGCTCTCTTTAGGGAGCCTGGAACCTGGTCACTGATGCCGGAACACAACACAGGGTTATTATGGCGGCATACTCTAGACCAGGGGTGGTCGCCATCCAGTCGGGCAAATGCCCTACCACCTGGCTGTGGGTTGTTTTGTCGCCTCTTACGACAGGCCGCAGGAAATTGTATTCTTTCTCCGTTCCTGCACGGACAAGGACAATATGCCGCGGTACATACTTTGCGGAACACTGCCTTAGAGGATATTGACTGCGTCACGAAAACCTAAGTCCCTGTGACCAAGGGAGGTATTTTCAAGACCTCTAATTGAACGGGTCGCGTGGTTTGGGTACGATCCCTTACCTACCCAGGAATAAAACAACATGTTACGTTGTTTAATAAAAACGGCACACACACTTGAGTCAGCGCCTGGTTGACCGTTCACAATGTTTACTTATCGAGTTACATTGTTTTGTTTTTTTAGGAAAAACAGTGGCACACAACGGGCACAGAAACAATAACTTACATGTTGTTACTTATTTGATAAACTAAGTCGAATGCTGCTGTTTAATGCCGGATGAAGTCAAAATATTTTGAAATGCTAACTTCAAAAAAACAACAACACGGATTTAATGTAAATTAATTATAGACAAGGATATGCCTTGTCTACACTTGACTTGAGACTCCCGGAACACAAAATGCTGCAGCATTTAAAAAAGTAAGCTAGATTTTACACACCCGAACGAACACAAATTGCTTCCGGGAAATTTCCCGTGGGATTGCCGGGATAAAAAGTATCACAAATTTGATTACATAAAATTTGGTATCGATCAATGAAAAAATCGCAGAGCGCTTTGTACTGTAGTTTGTTGTTGTTTATTAATAAGAAATTAATAGGCCCTCGTTTCTTGCCTCAAAACTGAAATGGGGATTTATGAACAAATATCGTAAAGGAGCAAAATAGGATATATTTTCAAAAATCACAAAATTCAGAATAATATTAAAATCGTTAACTTTCGGCCATACATATAGGGGGTCAGATTTCTTGCATTTACACTCCTTGCGGGCGCGCTGCGATGGCCGGGAGAAGGCAAAGGGACGTGGAAGAAGAAGCAAGGGAAGAGTGACTTACCTTGCCACCAGTCCGCCGTCACACTGCAAACTCATCCCCCGGGGGTTCACACACTCACTACGATATAGTTTAGGAGCATTAAATTCAGTTACAACAGTTTATTTCTTATTTGTGTTCCAACAATCGTTATATGTATTGCGGTGACAGCACTAACACTAGCTGAATGTCTCTTGTTTTGCGCATTCTTCATTTAAAAGTTTATCCTATTCTTGATGGCGAAGAAGAATTTATAAGGTGTTCCTCGGCGCAACCACTCTTCCAGCTCGTCTCGACGGGAATACCCCTACGTCGAGTTACCAATAATCCTGTATATTAAAGACTAAACTATTTTGTATGCACGTAACATAGAGCTACTTACTTAATAACTTATAAATACTTACTTACTTACTCCGTTGGCCCAAAGTGGGTTTTGGCCTCCGAAAAGAGAGCATGCCTCTTTTCTCTGTCCTGTGCGGTTTCATGCCACTTATTGGCTCCTAGCTCCGACAGGTCAGCTTATACTCTGCGCATCCAACGATATTTGGTACGGCCGCCCGGACGCCGACCTACCGGCCGTCCCAAATATGCTTTCCTCACGCTGCGATCCTCTCCCATCCATTCTACGTGACCCAGCCCGCGGAGGCGGTGGTCTTTTATTTCTCCCATTATGTTAGGCTCGGCCACGAGATTCTCAATTTCGAGATTGCTTCGGACCCGCCAGCTACCATCCTCTCTCTTTGTTGGACCTAGAATCTTACGGAGAGTATGAATAAAATACCTATCTATATTATAGACTGATATAAAAATGTTTTTCTCTTTCGCAATGTAAGCAAAAGTCATTGTTGACATTATCATTACATAACAACACAATAAAATGTTGATTCCATGAAATTTTGTTTGTTTCGATTCAACATCACGTTTTAGATAACATTCGATACTTATCATATATTTATACGTGTTTTATGTTAATAATAAAGTAGCAGTACTTTTGATATGTATGTTTAGTGCTTGATAAATAAAAATTAAAGATATATCTTATAGAGGAAGTCAAAAGTCGTGGTAGCGTAATGGCTAGCGCACGCGTCCCAAACTCAAAGGGCGTTTGTTCGATTCTGGCCGGAACGCATGCACAACTTAGGCAGTTTTCTGACCCATTGTGCATTTTTTTTTATTGCAGGAGTTCAGCAGACAGGCAGACGGCCCACTTGATGGATAGCGGTTACCATCGCCTATGGACATTTGTAACACCAAAGGTACTACTAATGCGCTGCTGCTCTCTTAAGGGAGACTGGAGCCTGGTCACTAATGCCGGAACACAACTAAGGGTTGTTATGGCGACATACTTTAGACCAGGGGTGGTAGCCATCCAGTCGGGCAAATGCCCTACCACCTGGCTGTGGGTTGTTTTGTCGCCTCTTACCGGGCCGCAGGAATTTGTATTCTTTCTCCGTTCCTGCACGGATAGAGTGCATATAGTCCTCCTTACCGATTTCGGTAACGGCCACCCCTCAATTGTCATTATTTCGCTGGCTGAGGGCCCTAATGTGGCTGGCCAGACCGAATTTATTTTAAATTCCCGGTCACAAATCGCACAGTATAGTTGGCCAGCGGCGCTGTACGTATAGCGATAGGAGGGTCGCTCTTTGCGAGTTTGACGTTTGGTATCCATATCTTCTAAGCGCTTCTCTTCGAAAGTCTTAACTTTTTTAATGATTATGGATCGCCAAGAAGACCTTTCCATAGGAAGCTCCTCCCATTTTGTCAGATTTATGTCGCATGCAGTTCGATGACGCTTGAGCACGTCCTTATAACGCAAGTGCGACCACCTTGTTTCCGTTTACGTTCTGCTAACTCCGAAAAGAAGACTGTTTTGGGTAAACGGTGATCTTCCATGCGAAGGATTCCTACACCACTTAAGTTGTCGCTGCATGAGCAAATCCTCCATTCCATTCATTCCAGAACGGCGCAGAACTTCAGTATTAGGCACACGATCTTGCCATTTGATGTGCATATTATTACAATTAATTTTGGCTCTAGTTTTTATGTAACCTTCATATTCATATTAAACCAAAAACAGTAGGCTGAAAAATACATAAAAATTATATACCTTAATATCTGATATTTATTGAAAAACTAGTAAGCCCGGCAGACTATCCTGCTATCCTGCCCTGAAGAAAATTTTAAGAACCCAATTACAGTGCCACCTACCGGGTTCAATTATGATTCTACACCATCCTGGGACCCATGTAAACACAAACAAAATTTCATCAAAATTATAGCCAGATTAAAGAACAGCAACTGATTTTAATAGACTTTAAAAAGCAGGAGGTTCTCAATTCGTCTGTATTTTGTTTGTATTTTCGTTACTCGATTTCTCCGTTATTTTTGGACCGATTCTCCACTCCCACTCTCCATTCTCTTCATACTAGAAAGAAAAAAATAAATATTTAACGGACTTCTTTCTACAACATCTAGAAGTCAGTATCAAATAAAACACAATAAGCTTTTTTTAAAAAGGTTTTTAAATACAAGCTTTTGAGATTCTGCATATCATGTAACAGCAGGGTACTAGCCAAGACAAGTAAAACGAGCCCAAACACGACGGGTCTATTTTGTTTAGTACTGGAGTTCCTATTGCCATCTTCCGACTCTATCATTAGATCAGCTCCATGGCATCATATTATTGCATTGTCACGCATATGTGTGCAAAATTTCAGCTTAATCGGAAACGGGGAAGTTGGTCAAATTTAACTTGCAACATTCCGCCCGAACTTACTTACACACATACATAGGTAAAATACGAAAATCTTGTAAAAATACCATATTTTGTAATTTTTTAACCAACTTCGAAAAGAGGAGGAGGTTCTCAATTCGTCGGGATCGTTTTTTTTTTTGCTTTTTTTATATATATTCGCCGATTACTCCGTGATTTATGATCCGATTTACGTGATTCTTTTTTTGTTCGACGCGGAATAGCTTCCAATTGGTCCTCTCAAAATTACATAATTGACATAATTTGGCCCAGTGGTTTCCATTTTACGAACATTTTTTTGTTCCCGTTTCTTGAGACATATTTTTTAAGAAGCGCGGCACCATTCGTATGTCCACCCATACATAGCTAGACACTAAAAAGTAGCAAATAAAAAATAAAAACTTCGTTTAGAAAAACCGACTTCAAAAACTGAAATGTATGAAATAACTTATTTCTAAAGCTATTATTATTAATATATATTATCCACAACATTTTGAAGTCGGTGCAAAGTAAAACATAAAAATTACTATATTTTGAAAATTACTAAGCACCGACTTTAAGATGTTTTAGATAATATATATTAATAATGATAGCTTTAGAAATAAGTTATCTTATACATTTTAGTTTTTGAAGTCGGTTTTTTTAAACGAAGTTTTTATTTTTTTGTTATTCTTTTATGTTTTACTTGGCACTGACTGGCACTGCATCACCGTCAGTTTTGAAAATATAATAATCTTTAGCATTTTGCTACTTCTGTGTGTCTATGTTTTGGTGTACTATTATCTATCTTTCTAGGCTTTTTTTAATTGTACGTACTTATGACTCTCGCAAAATTATAAAATGTAATTCGTTTGATTAGACGGACTTATTGTGTATGATTAACTAACTAAACGATAGCATTGTTATGTGATCAGGTGTTACTTACAATTAACACGACTAGACCGAGGGTGTTTAGAAAAATCACAACTAGTGTATAATCTATTCCTATCAGTGCACAGGCTTTGTTTATAAAGGTTGGTGGGTTGTTTATGGAAACAAATCTCTTTGTCGATGGCATGACCTCATATCGTAAATATGTTTTCGATAACCGATTGGGTATGTGCACGACTTGGGCAACTAGAGGTACAAATGCGAATGTAGTAGTCGATACCAATAACTTAAATTGCCGATTCCTATATTATTTTTTGTATTTTCACGTTACATGAATGGAGTTTATGTCAATAGTAAAGCAAATAAACGGTCGGTAAGATATAAGAACCATAAGTAGTATTGATCTGGTAGGGTCCTACCAGGTCATGCTGGATTCATTACATTGAATACAGCTCTTAGAGCCAGATTGATGTGTGATACCACGCTCTCACAGATTATTTGTTTCCCATATAAACCCGGAACTTATGTATTTTCATACCAAAAAGATGTTGCCTTTTTAAAAATACCCTTTATTTTAAATACTGGTAAAACTATAATCAATAAATAACTATTGTTGCGGGCAAATCTTAGTAGATTTACAAGGCTGTATTGACTTCTTACGTGGTAGCGTAATGGTTAGCGCACGCGCCCCTAAATCAAAGGGCGCGGGTTCGATCCTGACCGGAACGCATGCACCTCTTAGTCAGTTTTCTGATCTAATGTGCATATTGTTACAATTACCACGAGCTAAAAACGGTGAAGGAAAACATCGTGATGTAACCTGCACATCGAGATAACCGATGTGTCAAACTTCATCCGTGCAGGAACGGAGAAGAATACAAATTCCTGCGGCCGGGCGGCCTGTCGTGAGAGGCGACAAAACAACCCACAGCCAGGTGGTAGGGCATTTGTCCGACTGGATGGCTACCACCCCTGGTCTAAAGTATGTCGCCATAACAACCCTTAGTTGTGTTCCGGCATTAGTGACCAGGCTCCAGTCTCCTTCAAGAGAGCAGCAGCACATTAGTAGTACCTTTGGTGTTACAAATGTCCATAGGCGATGGTAACCGCTACCCATCAAGTGGGCCGTCTGCCTGTCTGCTGAACTCCTGCAATAAAAAATTAAAAAAAAACTTGCCAAGCCGCCTTGGACAAGCGTGGCGGGTATACTGTCCGTTGCCCTATAATGGGAGGCCCGAGCCCAGCAGTGGTACATTTATGGGCTGACATTATTATATTATTATTGACTTCTTACAGTTGTTGCGAATACTAGTACAAAGAATGGAAATACAGCTAATGTTTAAGATAAAAGTGATTCTCGAATTTTCCATTGTTCACAGGGTCCAGAGTCGGCACTGAACTCAAACCCGGGTGGCGCTGCGAAGCCGCCGATTCTCAACTCATTCGAGCTGGACCGCTGTCTGGACAGGTAAGCAGTTGAAGCAATGTATTTCTAGAGTTTGGTAGCCAGGGTAACAAAAAGGATACAATTGTGTGTCTTTTTATCGCTGAAGCTCAGTAGCTAGCTGGTGACCCAGCTGTGACGGAAAGTGGTTACCGTTGCCTATGGACATAAGAAATTCGAGAGGTGTTGCCAATGTGCTAGGGAAACATAAGAGAAAGTGGACCTTAGCCACTCAAAGTTATTATGTCGGCATATCTAGACCAGGGGTGGAAGTCATACATTCGAGCAAATGACCCTACCGGCTGTGGGTTGTTTTGTCACCTCTTATGAGAGGCCGCCCGGCCGCAGGAATTAGTATTCTTTTTGCGTTCCTGCATGAAGAGAGTTTGTTGTTCGGAAAATGGGTATATTTTATGATTGCTGGTAGCCAAACTGGCATGTAGACCATTTATAATACGGCCGGCCGAACTTGGCAAATGTGAACACAGGCTCTGCGAACTTTAGAGCATGTACACTGGTGTGATGAGTGGGCATACGACTCGTCAGTGAATACAATTGGTCGCCCTTCATTCCTGTATTTTTTCATTGCTTTGTACTAGTTGGTCACTATATTTTCTTCACGAGTTTACATGCACTAAAGTTCGCAGAGCCTGTGTTCACACTCGCCAAGGTACGCCGGCCGTATTATAGTGTCGTGTAGATACCGTCGCCCATGGACATCTGAAACACTAAGAGAGCCGGTGCTATTTGTTTACGTCAATTTTGAATATCCCCACATTGTAGCGTTATCGGGAACCGCGGGAGGGGTTCACTTCATAACTTGCACACATATGGCATAAAAAAGCTTGCGCAACGTGCTGTGGGAAACTTCCAAGTGTCTACGAAGTGTGGATGAACTCCCAATCGCCGGCGAGGTGCTGCGAGATTTAGCAAAAAATAGCTGTGACATGTAAAAACGCTTTTACCCTATATTTTTTAATTTTCATCAAACAGGGTGATCTACACTATTATTGACACTCCCTTCCCCCCAATGATTAGAACTGTTCCATTTACAACAAATCCCCTTTGTCAGCACCTTGTAAGTACTACGTTATTTCATATTGCCTTGAAAATCAGTTTGCAAACACTCTCCGAATTGTACTAATTCGCACCGTTGGTAGAAGAAACTCGCAAGTGAAATAACTTAATTTTTTTTTATTTCACTATTCGATAAAGAACATTATGACAAATATGCTCAACAAGTTTGTTTATACTAGGTCATTTATAAAATTTTCGCTGTCAATAAAAGCTTATTATTACTTACTTATACGCCATAGAATTGAAATATACGTGCATAAACTAACTTACATACTTTTGTCACGATATTTGTTAAATAGATAAACGCCCAAGTCTAGTTACGTATTTCTTCTACTAAGTTTTTATCTTTATTTTTTTAAGTAATCACAATGATGTGTTCACTTAATTAATTAATCTGGTTGGCAAGAATACGTGAGTAAAATTACGATGCTGTGATCCGTGTGAATACCGTAGCAACAAAGTGGTTACTTTACTTATCTTTAAAAGCCATAATACCATGACGGGGATTAAAGACGTAACGCATTAATTTTAAATTATCTCGAAAGCTACTTAATATTATTTAAAATCAAATAGACAGGTATCTGCAGATTAATTTTGTCTATGAAGTCTCGTAAGAACACATTTATCTATGATTTACCATTTCTCCACAAAATAGTTTTTTACGGTCCTGTAAAGTTCATGTTTTTCACTTGCGTCCTTTTTCTACGACTGGTGCGCTATATCTTTCAACTCATTAAACTACATATTTAACAGACTTGTGCGTTTATCTTCTAAATAACAAACCACAACAGCAGAGACGGCCCCGTAAAATAACCCTATAATACATTTTTTGTAATAATACATTTTTTTATTACTGGAGTACAACAGACAGTCTGATGGCTCACTTGTCGAAAATGGTTACCGTCGCCTTTGGATATTAGCCGGCCTCAAAGAAATCTAATGACGCCTTTTATAAAAGACGCAATATAGTAGTGCTCCAGAAAACCTCCTCTTTCCTAATGTCTAAAGTGCGCGAAAGTAATGTTCTTGTAACTGTCTTGTTCGGAATGGTACACGACAGTAATGGCTTAAGGAAGTGGGGATAAACGCACACTCGATGGCGAACGGTGCAGTCCTAGAAGGAAGTTGAAGGGAACATTCTGGGCAGTTTCTCCTATAATAATATTATTGTTATTGACAAAGTGCCAATCATTGGAGAGGTTGGACCGTTCTTTTTTGATGAGGGATATTGTTTTGCGGAGACCGCTCCGCTTGCCGCACCTCGGCAGCCAGATGAGCTGTCGGAATACCCGGCAATACCCTCCGTGTTTCTTCTATTCGCTTAAAGCCAGGGCTGAGGGAAGCGGCAATTGTCTGCTTCGCGTTGGACCATCTGTAACCTACACCAACGATGGTACAGTTTGTCCTATATAGCGCATGGGTTTACACGTAACCGATGACAGATATTTCTTTGGTTTAACTATTTCGTCTTGTATTTAGGGAGGAGTCCGGCAGGTGGGTGGGCGAGGCGGCGCGCCGGCGCCGGCGCAGCTCGCCCCCGCGCCGCGCCTCGCCCCCCAGGGACCATGAACCTCTCGCTCTTGCCAGAGTACGTATAATAATTACTTATTTATTTTCAGGCACATATCCATAAAAAAACTTGAACAAATAAATTAAATATTAAAAGCCAAAAATATTAAACGTCAGCCAGTCCTTTGTTTAATTTAAACAAAGGTTTATTACCATATGCAGCAATCTGTACACAATGCCAATATGTTTCGGTTTGATGTAACTGGCTAGCAATGACAGCACAAAACGAATCTTTTTTCGAGGATTTGAAGTTATACCCAGGGATCATAATCAGAATGATGCGTGAAACTATTGAAATAAGAACACTCCCAAATTTCAATAGAGAAGATGGTTGGCAAATACCACCTCTTTAGTATCCGATCATCAAAACTATTAAGACCTAAACCCAGAAAAATATAACTATAGAATTGAGTAAATAAATATTAAGATACACAATATAAGAAACACTAGATCCCTGAATGGGGTGAATGGGAGCAAGAGAACACAATCCCAGAAAAAACCAACTGCCAGACCTTATGGCACTGTGAGCTCTTTATGCGAGCACAGTAACACAAATCAACTTGATTGAAAATTATTTTTTATTTTACTTTCCTCCCATTTAAATTTATATAAAATTATTAGAGCTAGGCGGCATGTTGCTGAAAAGTTTACTACTACTAATACATCATGTGATATAGTATAGTACATATATACTATACTATATAATATAGTAGTAAAATAATAACCATAACGAAAAATTTTAGCTTTAGTAAATAAAATTAACATTGTGGGGGTAGGTTATATAATAAATTTAACACTTGACTGAAAAGTGGCCAAAACGTCGGAATGAAAATAAAATGAAATATCGCACTTAAAACCGTTAAAACATAGCTCTATCTCTAAATTACGTAGGACCGTGTATTAAGCATTAAACCGACGTTTTTTTCAAGAGCCCTAAATCTATCAGAGAAATAGGGTTTTGGAAATCAATCGAAGAATTGGGTATACATTCATAACGTATTCTAACACAGTGATCATATAAAAGAGTGAATATCGATGATGTTGATTTTGGAATATTTTAATCATCATAAAAGCTTTCAAAAAACATGATGATAGAAATATTTTTAATTAATGTTTAAACAAAATTGACACCCTATTTGGCTTGTTAAAGATAAAACTTCACACCTTGCAAAGCTCGTATAAAATCTATTCCACTTCGGCATTTTGTATAGTGATAGTATTTCGGTTATTTCATTGTTAACTAAACTACCCCCAATTGTTTACATAACGTTGCATTTTAATAGAAAAATGTATATATTTATATACTTTTTATTTTTATTTCGAAATGTAATTTTACCAATTACAACTAGCATCGCTTCGAAAGCAATTTAAGTTACTTTTAAAGGAGAAAATGCAGCGCAAGAAACTCTCCAGCACCATATCTTTATTTCACGTTACGTATGACTTCGTTCGTATTTTACTTTCCAAAAATTAATATCAGCCTGAGTCCAGCGAAACATCGCCGTTTCTAGCTAGTTTATAATTGGTATGGTATTGATCTAGGCATCAGCACCAACGTCTCCGACTGGTGGCTCAGCGCATTCGAGTCCAGCGCCAGTATCCCCAGCAGGCAGCGCTGGCGCAGGCAATCGTTCACCTCTACCATTGGTAGCGCCAGACCTATTGGCGATGCAGTTGCTTGATCAGCACACACAGCTGCAAGCGTTGATGAAACAGAGGTTGTTTCACCAGCATCATATGCAGAAACAGGTATTATTGTAAAAGAGGATCTCTTATAGTTTCATTTATTTGAAACTTTACATTTAATTAACAGTAATTTATTGGGCCCCTAAACTAGTTTCCACTGTATTCTAGGGACTAGTATCCTCGACCTTAATCAAACATTCTGTTCTTTTTATTTTTGTCTTTTTTGTAAATCATCGGTGCAGAAAAGGAGAAAGAATACAAAATCCTGCAGCCAGGCGGCCTGTAGTGAGAGGCGGCAAAATAACCTACAGCTAGGTGTTAGGATATTGGCCCGTCTAGATGGCTACCACACGTAGTCAAAAGTATAACGCAATACATTAGCAGGTAGCTAGCACCTTTGGTGTTACTAATGTCCATAGACGATGGTAACCGCTTCTCATCACACCTGACCACATCAGGCCGTCTGCCTGTCTTCTGAACTCTGTTTGAGTTCAGCAGAGAGGCAGACATAAAAAAAACCTATCTGTCTTTTTCAAAGTTCTGATGGCCCGATATCCCCTCTTTCCATCAAATATTCCCTATCTTATCCCCCGCTTCAATTCCTCTATCTTGTTCCTCCTGTCTTATCCCATGAGGAATCAGACTGGAGGAGAAGATATAAGATGATACATACTAAGTTCGACGCGTTCTGCCCACACCAAATATAACATTAAAACTGCTTAATACATATGTTTAATTAAAGAGAAATAACACTCTCTATTCATTTTCTCTATATGCCGAAACTATCTTATAATTTGTTTAGGTGCAAGAATATCTCCCAAGGAGTAACAAAATAACTGCAATTGGTACACATACCTTTTACTTTATCAGAGTCATCATACTTAAGATCTTTACTTTACAGCATATGTCTTCTGAGGCTGCTAAAAGACAATTGGAGCAATCAAGGCTTCAGGATCAGATTAACCTGAACTTGTTGTCACAGTCTCATCTCCCACCGCCTGACACATCACCGAGTAAGTACCACAGTTTATTGTCACACTGTAACTTGTCCCATATGCATAGAATGGTTATATTTTTAATTAAATCTATCCTAGAACAGCAGAATTCTCGACGAATATGTTTCAATTATAATTTAATTATGAAGTATTGCTAGATTAGGCAACATCAAAAAGGGAAAGACACGGAAATTTTTATTTGGGACAGAAACACAAAGATAATTTGTTTTCAAATCCATTAAATCGTCTCTTGGATGAGATATGAAGATTCTATTTCTAACAGGAAAAACTTTTAAATTTTTAAAGTTCTTTGATATAGATGTGAATAGTGATATATTACGAAAAGGGGAATGATTCTCCCATTTGCACATTGATCGCGTGATTTTGCTTTAAAATCTAGTTTAAAACTTCTCCGTTATTTAGGTTCCTTGCAGCAACAGCTCGGAGCTCAACAGCAACAGCTAGTTCAACAGTTGCAAGCAGTTCAACGCCAGTACCTGATGCATGGACCTTTATCGGTACCACCGAATGCGCCTCCAGGTTTGTATGATGACGGCAGTAAAGCTATTAATCTATTACAGAAATACGTATCTCAGTGATATACATGTGAAATTGAGTGAAAAATTATAGCAAGTTAATACATATTATAAAGGAAAATAATATGTTTTATATGCTTTTACAGTCAATTACGAGCTTTTACTTCCACCTTATACAAAGTCTTAATTATGTTCTCCTAATTAATTACAAACACTTAAAAGTTTAGCAATTTAATTAATGCCATATTCTGGTTGTCGCTATCTTAATTCTGACCGGGACAATTATGTTATGAACTCTATTTATTATAATATAACCTAAATTTACACGGCTAATATAAGTTTCTTGATTATAATGTATTTTCTATCGCATCTGATCATAAATTCATTTATTCGTGCTTATGTCATACATAAATTATTTCCAATTTTACTATTATTAAAATTTGTAGAAAAATATATTTGGAGATCTAACCTAACTAAAACCAGTTAAGTAATTTTTAAAGAACTAAGTAGCTTTACACAGATATATTCGTAATTCTCATTTGTTTCAAATAGAATAAACGATTCACAGGGTTGATGCTATGGGGAAGTGAGATGGAAGAACACCCTCTCTTTGGAAGAGGAGTCTGCAAATGGCCTGGTTGTGACGCACTCGCTGAAGACTTCCAAGCATTTCTGAAGTAAGTCGTAAACAAAAAAAAGATATAACTTAAAAGAATCACTGACGCAGGGTTCGAAGGGAATATAGGAGAAATTAAATTGATAGTTGGAATTGAAATCAATTCTCATAAGGTCTACTATGATTCTATAGAAGAATCCATACTAGGAATGATAATAATCTAATTTACTAGTTTCTGACATTCCAGAAGGTCGCCAAAGCTAATTCTGGTAATTTTTTAGCAATCGATTATTTAATATTTATTTCTCCTAGTTTTGGTTTGTCGAATCACACCGTTCGTTGGGTGATCGTAGTTATTACCGCAGCTTGTAGCGAAGAATATAATAGAATATTTTACTGTGAAACTATGTACATACAGGTGGTATAAATAGAATACAGTAACATTTGTTACATAATTATAATGAACAATTATGTCGTAAATTAATTAATCACTATAATTTTCATGATTTTTTATACTATCATATTATTTTTAATAGATGTTTTTTTATAAAAGTTAGCACTTAGAATGATTCACGTAAAAAAGTTGTATACATCTTGGTATTGTGATGTAGCTCCCACTTCTTGACACTCGCATATCGTATGTGACTAGCTATTGTGCGTTGAATATAGTACGAACAAGTTTAGCTTGAGCAATAGATAGTCGTTGTATTCCTTTCAGGCATTTGGAAGCAGCACATACTCTAGACGATAGATCTGCAGCTCAAGCGAGAGTACAGATGCAAGTGGTCGCTCAATTGGAACTGCAGTTGCGGCGGGAACGCGATCGTTTGGCCGCAATGATGCGACACTTGCACGCAGCAAGGGACACTTCTCACCACGCTGCTAAACACCCACACGGTAGAAAACCATATTATTGATAGCAACACTACTGATATTAAAGTGAAAATTTCGGTGATTGCTGATGTTCTCTTGAGATTTTTTTCTTAAGAAGACTGATATATAAATTTGCTGTCTCCTACTATGTTAAACTATCATTTACTATCACTCAATCTAGTAGGACCTATCGGAGGTCCCATAAACAGTAATTTGTTCTTCACTTAACTTGTATTATATTATGTCTGCTAGAACGTTAAAAATCAACAATTGTTATATAATTGATATATTATTTTTGAGAAATAATTATTGTTCAAATTCAAAAGATTTATTCAAAATAAGTTCCACTGGAAAATATTTTTTGAAGATCATATAAGTTAATATTTCAATATTATCTACCGTTTTGCAATGTGCAAGAAACTCCCCAGATTATTGAAATAGAAACCTAGAATTTGGATAAAGCTATGTTTAGGTTTGAAGTTATGAGTATCTGCGTAATAAATTAAAAGTTGTTGGCAGACCAGAAAATTCAATAAAAATATTAATTGATTTAATGCCTATGTTGGTAATGACAACTTGGTATGATAGAAAAATACGAAAGTAGAATTTATGTAGTTAGGATAAGACTGAACTCTAACTTTAATGGTGGTTCTTATATCACCTGCCTTCCCAAATCACATGGATTTTGACAAAATCAAAGCGGATGAAGAGAAGAAAAAGAGTTCTGTTAAAAACGTTATGATATATATGGCTTCAACCAATAAAATTTCTGACCCGAATATCGAAGAGATCATTCATTTTGATTTTTGGTCTGCAGATTAACAACAATACTGTGAATCAGTATTACTCATAAGTGGTTATAAGTTTAAGAGTTAAATTAAATAACTAAATTCACACGTAAACTCGTTAAGCAGTAGTTTTAAATGTCTGTAGCAATCAAGAAAATACTTACATTGATTTCTTGAATATTATAGGCGGAGCAAGCGAAGGGGCATCTCCGGGGCCAGTAAGACGTCGTGTCTCCGATAAGTCAGGAGTTGCGATTGCTGGAGGTAATTTAAAAACAAGTGGTTTTCATATGGAATATCCACAATCTACATATTCTAGCCAGTAAAGTATGATGACGAAATGTTCGTGTTGAATGTTTTGATTTTTGCACATACTTGTTGACTCTCGATGATTTTTGCTAGTAGTAGATGGTTTGGAATCATGCTCAAGTGTGAAGTCGGAATCAACGGACGTACAGATCCAAGCAACTGTAATCCCCGTATTATCAAATACTATATAATTATTATTATTTCGAAGTAGTGAAAACAAGCATTCTATTCATTTTCTAATAAATTATAAATACATTGAAGGATTCCAGCTTAGCTTATGTTGTGTTCTACATAATAATCCCTTTAGGTCGAATATAAAGCATTGGTCATTGAATTCGCATGCCAAGGTTCCTAGAAGGCTGGCTACGTTACCTCGTATTATTATATTTAGTCATTGGATGTCGAATCAAACATGCACATGGCCAATTGTTTGTAGGTCCATAGTATCTAACTACACTATAGGAATAAATTGAGGACACCACTCACTCACATAAATAATTACAAAAATAAATATTTACACTACTTTCATGACAAAACGAAATTGCTTAAAACAATATTTTCAAAACAAGCTATTTCTTAGCTAATCTTGCAGTGTACTAAAGTGCAGGAAATGAGAGATAAGTGGATAATTATATATGTACTTGGTCATGTTTATTTTTTATATATATGTAATTTCTATTTTGTAAAGGTCTTCCATATATGCTCGAAAGAGCAGGATTAGATGTGCAACAAGGTAAAATAAAAATATAAATGATGTTATGTAAAATAATTAGCGTTGCTTTCTTTCTAATGTGTTTCAGTTTACAGACATTTTTACTTAGAATGGATTTAAAATAAGATATGTTTATTAATTTTTAAGATATTGATTATTTTCGTTTAATCCTTTCGTTGGGGTTTCATAACAAATTTAAGAAATACAGCGGACTTTCTTCATCTCAGCAGAACTCTTCAGTGAGCGTGGCCTGACATTCACTTGATTTATATTTTTAATAAATAAGATGAAGAAAATTTGGCCCCAATTTTATCTCCTCTAAAATCTGGTGCCCTAGACTCCAGCCTATTCAATCTGCTGGTAAATCCGCCACTGTAGGGATAGATGAAGTAAAAGTTCATAATTATATTTCTTTTTGCAGAGATTCAACGTAATCGTGAATTCTACAAAAGTGCGGATGTTAGACCACCGTTCACATACGCCTCACTTATTCGGCAGGTATGTTATTTGTAACGACAATTAATTATAAATTAAAGTTGATATATATGAGGCTAATCTTAAGCTTATTCTTTATTTGCATAAGTTAAGTAGTCTTGTGTGACTGTGACTTATGAAACTAATTGGTTTAAGTCCTTATCGTCGTTTGGACAGAAGTTTTCCAGTTTAGTAAAAATTTTACCATTAATTAAAATGTTATCTGGCGAAAAGGTGAAAATAGAACTTTAGTGAACACAGATGATAACATAATTGACGCTTTTTCATCTAAAAGCACTCTACTTTACAGTTGATTTGAAGAGCTCCTTATTGCTTGGCACGATTTGTATATAAGCCATTTAGAAAATGAAATTAGTTAAGTCCTTAAACTGTATCATCATCTCAGCGTTAAATTACGGTTGCGTCCGACGCTTAAGGTCCTTTCTCCTACTTTTTCTTCTCCACTTCACATAATATCAATTTCAACACCAGGCATAATAATAGACTAGGCTAGTATATATATACCAGCACCCAAAAAGTCAATAAAATCCCGAATGAAGTGTTAGATCTGCCTTTCAGTAAAAAAGTTACTTAGATACTACAGTATTGAAGAATATTTTAATGACAAAACTCTCCCGTTTTGAGACTATTGATAAGTATGTCAACCTTCATAATGTCAAACCAATATTGTGCCTGGAAGCGGCATGGCTAGATATATGTTCCCCACATAATTAGCCGATCTACGCAAAACGTCGCCGTACCAGCGTAATCGAATCTCTTGCATTTCATCTGGGAGTTCATCACGCGATCTTTCCACGTCACTCTACACATCCGTAACATCATATTTATCTCCGTGAAGCTCTTGCTTGTTCTCTTAAGTAAAGGCCACGCCTCACTGTTATACAAAAGGACTAGTCGAATAATCTAAATCTTTAACCTTATCAATCTATAAACATCTATTGTTAATTTACTTAGCATACCTTTTAACTCCTCATGGTTGTTCAGGTTAAACTGGTGGCTTACACAAGTTAACTCTAATTTCAATTTTACAAAGTTAGTATCAATCGTTTCAATTTGAGACATAATATTTTTTTCAAAATATAACAAAAATAGTGTTGTTGTTATATTTCATGTACTAATACAATAAACTTGATTTTAAATATAAAGAAGTGAAAAAGCGGGAATAATGTGTCGGAGAAGGTTCCATCACCAAGAGCTGATATCTTAAATACAGCGATGATGGTGATTCCTAAATGTTTACTGCTCATAACTTAGTACATACAAGTGACCAGCGTTTAAGACAGGACTAGAGAAAAGTGGTCAAAAATTTAAATAATGATTAAACAATATATTTTTTCCAATTTCAGGCCATAATCGAATCTCCGGACAAACAGTTGACTTTGAACGAGATCTACAACTGGTTCCAGACAACATTCTGCTACTTCAGACGCAACGCTGCCACGTGGAAGGTAAGTCTTAGACTTTAAGATACGAACATATTAAAATCAGCCTTGTGTATATCGAATTGATTTTTAATTTCGCTCTTTTAGTCTGTTTCTCAAACATGCAGAACAACAATAGACACTGATCTTATGTCTTGGCCTTTATGATCTCCGTAATAACATCTATCCATGCAGGAACGGAGAAGAATACAATTTCCTGCTTTGGGGTGGCCTATCATAAGAGGTGACAAAGTAACCCACAGCCAGGTGGTAGCGTATTTGCCTATCTGGATGGCTACCACCCCTGGTCTAGATTATGATGCCATAAAAACCTCAAATTGTGTTCCGGCATTTGTGTTCATATTGATCACTTTGGGTTGATTCATGCAAATTGAAAGAGAATCGTCTAATGTCGTGCGTATCGACAAAATATTATTTTATGCGGCCACTAGCTTCATACCATACTCTTAAAGGTCATTGTCCATTTTTCTGCATTGATGAAAAACAGAGTGTTGAAGCTTTTGACTTCTTGTCAGAGCTTCGTATTCTATGAAATTAATAATTTAGTAAATATTGATAATTGTTATTAATAATATACTCAACATCTAATTTAAAAGGAACTGGAAGGTACTTTATTTATATTTCTTATTTATTTCTCTCGCTATTATCAAAAATAAAATTAGCAGTTTATAATGAAGATTAAGTTTTTCTCTTGGGTTATTTATTGAATACTATGATATTTTATTCACTTACAGAATTACTTTGTACCTAATGTTTTTTTTTTGTTAATAGCGGCTGGGAATTAGAATACGTTGTTTTTACAATTATTATGTCCTACAATATGTGTATGGTATATCATCTTTGTATATTTTATTGACAATGCAGTACGAAATATTAGTAGAGAATACATAGGTATATTTATTTTGAACTAAAAGTACCTAAATGAAATTGAATTGGAATTCATCATTCTAAAAAAAATAATCAAACTATTGAAGCAGACTGCCTACTAGGTGTGAAAATAAGTGTAGTGTTTAAAAAACCCTAGCTCTTAATTAACACTGTTAAATCTTGTCACCAATATGTTATTATATTTAAAAATAATATTAGATAACGTTAGTCAAAAGTTAAATATTTTTGTTTTGTTGTCATTTCATAATAACTTAAAGTAGCAATCAATACTAAAGTGATAATAATGTCACGTACGTAAAATTATGATGAATTAAATTATCACCAAAACAACACATCAAAGTCATTCGAAATATTATTCATAAATGAACGCCCAGTCTCAAGCACCCCTCTAAAATTCTGGACTCATAATCATCTTCTGCCATTTAGTTATATTTATCAACTTTATTTAGTAATGCATTGTCACACTAGTCCATAAGTTTTGTGAACATATAAATACTAGCAAAGTACGCAAAACAGAATGCAGTGCGTCACAACCTGTCGCTGCATAAGTGCTTCATGCGCGTGGAGAACGTGAAAGGCGCTGTGTGGACAGTGGACGAGGTGGAGTTCTATAAACGGCGGCCGCAGAGGGCGGCGCATGCGCCTGCGCACCACCACGGGTACGGCCGTGCGCTGGCCAACCGACAGACCGCTTCGATCACACTTGATCATTGCCATTATGTTATATTTACATCTATAGACTACACTGACAACGAAGAAACTACAATAATTACATGACATCCACCGATTACACTGACATAATCCACAAATATAAGTCGATTTTAAACAATTCAACAGTTTCACATTGAAACATAAGCAAACATACGAACTATAGGAACTAAGTAAAATTTACAAATGTGATATAATAGTAATAATAATACTATTATATTCCATTTGTAAATTTTACAGTGGTTTTGTGACATCAACAAATTACACTCGTTTACAAGAAATCTGTCAGATAATCAACTGTGAATTATTAGCACACAAATCAAACAACAAAATCACTTTAATACATTATAACATTCGTAACATAAACAGGTGACACATACACACACTTACACATCCAAAAATATTATTTAATGTCACACACAATTGAACAGTCATATATTGACACAAAAACAATAAATAAAAAACTGTAGGATTATTATAGCAATGATAATTGTGGCGTTATTACATTTACTTACATTTGTAAATTACAGAATGATAACCACAAATCATTCTGTAATGAATGAAAGGGTAAAAACAAATCATTAAGAATCGCTCATAGAATTATTATCACACAACTTATATACCAACTAACTTACATTATAACACCAACAAAATTACACTGACAAATCTACAAATAAAGTATTACATATTTTAACAAGTTTACATTCACATAATATAGAACAAACTTCGTAATTATAATTACTATTACATTACATTTTAAATTTCACACTAACAACCACAAATAAATCACATTGGTCACATGACATTAACAAATAACACTCTCTTTTCTTTCACCATATCCCAATTAATTGGGGTCGGCACAATATGTCTTTTCCTTCCACACTCCTCTACTCTTACATACATCTTCTATTACGCCACAAATCATCATATCATCCTTCACACAATCCATTAACAAATAACACTGACCAGTAAGAATCCCACCAGCTATAAAACACCTTCTCCTACACAATTATACAACTGACTTGGTTACATTTAAACATGAACAAATTACACTGACACAGCAAACAAATATATGTTAATACTATACAATTTACCAGTCTTACATTGACACATAATCAAACAAACGAACTAAATATTTTTTATTAACATTATATTACATTTGTAAATTTCACACCGACAACCATACATAAACAATATATCAAATTGCATTAATTAGTATGAATCACTTCTTCCATTCACGATTTACTATCACACAAATTCTCTACATACTTTGTTACGTTATACATCAAAAGAATTACACGGACATATCTATAAATATACGTAATTATTACATCATTTAACACCAACACTTCGTCATAATTATATGCAAATAAAATTAACTATATATTATATGATTACTATCATATTACATTTGTAAATTTTGCTCTGACAAATGACAACGACAAACATCAGTTTGTTTAAACAATGTTAAGAAGTCAATACCATATTAACAAATATATTTCAAGTTTTGAATAATTTAATAGCTTTTCCATGATATACAAGCAAAAGAACGAACAGTAACACAATCTATTTACATATTACTATAATATAACATTTTCAAAATTCACATTGCAAACAGAAGAGCGAACTATTTGGTTGGTTGTATGTTAAAATTACATACAAATAAAACCCTGAACTACTCGAGCACTGATTACACTTGTACAATTTCACATATACTATATGAATTATTAAAACATATAAATTAGGTATCAACTGATATTAAGTATAACAAATATTTAATTTTTGCGTATCGAAAATGGGGGAATAATGATACATACATACATACATACATACATACATAACTTCACGCCAGGTCCCTTGCGGGGTAGGTACGAACAACAACAACACGAGAATAATGATGTTTTATGAATAACATAAAATGATGAAATTTTAAATCTAAAGAAATATTTAGATGCTATTTTAATTAAAATAAATAACATAAATAACATATATTTACTTTTTACACAAATATTAACATAATAGAAGGGTTTGAAACCACTGCTAGTGAGTTCATTTTCATATCGAAATTTTATAGTATAAAATGAAATAATTCATTTTAAGACCTTATTAAAGTCCCATTAGATTTGATTATATCATTGTAAAATGATATCTCAAAGAATTCAAACTGAAAATTAATATTACACAATAGCTATCATAAAAACACAGACAAGTCACTCTAAACAATTTCAGATACCTACATTATGATCTTCTCCTGAATATTTTCTATCTAACCTAGCCACGTATCTAACTTTTATTGTGTAAATAAACGTTTTATCTCGTTTCAGATTTGAATTTTGTAATTATTTGTGTAGTGGGTTTTTGAATTGAATTGTGAGTGGCGTCACAACCAAATTTTTTTTTAATTTCTTAAATGCAGCATATTAATACAGAAATCTGACAAAAAAAATATAATTAAATTTAATTTATCCAAACCTACAACATTGAAAAGTAGCAGAAAATAAATTAGGAGTAAACTAGCATCGTAAGTACTCAGTCATACGAGTGTACACTTGCACAATAAGAACGAGAGAGCGCGATGGCAACACATTTCTGCCGCATAAAAAGAGATAGAAAAAAAGGTGATTTACACCAAATCGAATTCTGGTTGAACGGTGCAGAAATGAAAGCAAACGACGACATTCAAATACATCGACTAATTAAATTTTTAGTTAACATGAATCACTTTGGTTGCTTGATCCAAATTGAAATACAGAAGTGAAATCATTTAATACCAGCTTCATTGTATGAAGTTATCTTGTATTTTTCTTCTAATCATACAAAAATAGCAAAACAGGGAACTATATTTAAAGAACTACGATTAGCATTTATGTGTCTTGTATTTGCGTTATTGTCTGTAACTATGGTTTTGACGTCACCAAATGTGAAAGTCTTGTAAATTTTTTTCGTATTTAGGACTCGTTATTTGTGTTTGTTCGTGGGTTTTCAACGCAACGATAAATAACGTTTCTCGCTTGCCTATTAACCTCGCTCCCAAGACCGTAGCCTACGATAGCCCTAGACTTACCTCAATGTACTCAATGAACAACTTCATATAATATTCTTTTATTTCATCTTTGTATACATAGTCTAAATTGTTAGGGACCATTTGATCTGTCATTTCAGAGATGTGGTTTACATTCATTAATTTAATTTCTCTATTACCAGTATTAGTTTCAATCGTAAATATTATGCCAACTTAAAATTGAGAATGGTTATCTCGGACTCAAATTGCTTATAACCTTACCATCTCAAATATATTCACTGGCTGCGGTCTTGCCTGCTCCTATCAACTGTTCCTTCCTTGGGGTTTCTTCAAAATCCTGCATGAAGACGTTTAAAGTGTACCTCCACGACGATCTTGCTGTGCTTTCATCGTTTGCTTTTCTATTTACATATATCTGGTACACCATGTCTCGAATCTTCAAATGCTACTTTGAAGATGTTAATTTCTAAGCACATCTGAAGGTACCACGATGAAAGCACAACCATGAGTTAATTCATAAATGACTGATCCCAATGGGTTGCAGACTGGTTTTAATGAGATTTGACCTAAATGGAGATAAATTATAGAACGCTATCCGGACGAACCTGTCACTGCACAAATGTTTCGTGCGCTACGAGGATGACTTCGGATCATTTTGGATGGTGGACGACGCAGAGTTCGTGAAAAGACGGCATCTGAGTCGAGGTCGACCGCGAAAGTACGAGCCCAGCCCTGGGCCCAATGGACCGCCACAGTAAGGGCGCCGCAGCATCACCACCTTGCATTGCGACCGTCCAACGAATCCATAACGTTAAACTGTTACAGTTATATTTCAAATCCAATCCTGTATTTAAATATCAATATAGACAAAAATACCAGTTGGGTTCAATATCCTGCTATCACAAGTTTTGTAATTCTTTTTTGAATACCTATTAAGTTAGCTAGAATATGGCAATTCGGTACAATGAAAACATAGCCACATTATCTGTATCTGTGTACTTGTAGTTTCTCCAAGAGTTCTTGGTCGTTGGGATCTCACCTGGTACGCCACAAACACTAATTATCTGGGTTTTTAAAGTGATTAAAGGGACGTTCAATAGAATATATCTTAAAGTAAACCTTAAAAATAAGTTAGGGGATCCCAATTATCAATTGTTGGGTACCCTGAAAACAAGTGATCAGGGTTTGTTTTTAATTTCAACGTATTAAACTTTAGTCTAGAAGAAAACAAATTAGTATTCTTTTAACTTCATTTATTTGGTAATAGATGTTATTGTTACTTCATTGAGCCTCGTTACTGAATACTACAGAATTCTTGTCTTCATTGTTATAGGCAAATGACTCTTACTATCTAATACCACATAGCTCATAAAATTCTTATTCACATAAACAATTGTTGCAAAGTACCGGACGAAATTTATATTGATTTTACAGTGACTCATAATTTGAAACACTTTAACAGGAGAATCGAGTGTTGGGTTCGAAATTTATTTGATGTTTTATAGTAAGTCAATCGGTTACTTCTATTATATAATTTGATATGAAAGGAGTCGTTGGACGATCGCGTCCGAATCTAAATGTACATTATTTAACCATAGCCGAAAATTATCAAAATGAAAAAAACACTGATAATGTTCGGAATTAGATTGATGTTTCTGACCATTATGTAAAGTGTATCATTGTGTAAGCTTAGATTAATTCAATATGTCATGTTAGAATTTAACTAGAGACATGTGATCGTTTCAACATAATATAGACTATAACGAAGTGTATGCTTGGTTTTTATGTTAGAAACTTTAATAAATAGAAACATTCTATTCCATTGAGCCTACTTTTTCAAAAATACTACAGGTTCTTTGTAGTCTGCTCCAAATTTAATGGCCTCTCTAGATTTACACAAGTAATCTGCACAATGAGTTATTGTGTATGGGAATCCATCTACTGTGCAGTAGTCTGTTGCTAACTATATAATTTGGTGTGGACTATATGACTACTACAATACGTTTTATAATGCTTAAGAATAAACGTATTTCGTAGATTTCATAAGATTTATTTATACAATGTTTTGTTCAAATTAAATAAATATAGAAACGAAATAGCTTTCTCAAAGAACCAAATATACACTATTAGACTCCTAGAGTTCAAAGCTATAACCGATTGTTTTGCAATAGTTTTTAACATCATATCAAAATATAACTTATTTATAAAATATATAGCTTAAATTACAATATTTTGCTCAATGTATTTTAAAAAGTATTTTGTTTGTATTTGATTAAACGCCCATTATTATTATAAATCAAGTTATGTACATGATTACATTCTATGAACATGATTATAGCATGTATTGCATCTGTTATAATGAATTGTGAAAGAGGATCGTCGTCGGACTCCCAAGTAAGGTTAAATGTCTAATCTTTACTTATTTTAACATTCAGCATGGTACTAATCCTAATGATGTCAATTATTAACCAGGTAAGCGCTTCGCTTTTGCGCATGTGCACTTTCGTCGCATGGTAAATTAATGTTTTTATCTCATATTTTTATGCTTGCCTTTTCTATTTACTATTTTATTCTATTTTTATATTCTCTCTCTTTCCTACATGACTCGCACACACACTTTCTACATGAATCACTTGAACAAATGAATTGGACTTAATTCAAAATTTTACACTATACGTCAACAACACTCACACATAAACCAAATAGAATAATTATATAATGGTTTAATTTGACCATTGTTTTAGAAGAGGTCTGTAATGGCCAGGGTATGATTTTGTTTATTATTTTATTAATTTGATTTATTATCAAAACCTAATTACTCATTGACGAATTTTGTTGATCAAGTTTATTAAAATAATTTAATTTCATATATATAAGCAAAAAAAAAACAAGTTTTGTAACAGTTGTGTTCAATTTTATAGGTTTATGGGTGCTCAAAGTCCACCGATGATTACCAGCCCACACGGCTACAGTGAAGCCTTGAAAAGAAACCTTCAGGTAGGGTATCATTTTTAAAATAATTCAAACTAAAGTTATTAAATCAATCCAGCAAGAGATAAGTTTGTTTCTTCTCAGTCGTAATCACTATTAGAACCAAGACCTATATTTTTATTAATTTTATTCCATTTCTCACTATCTTCTATATCTAATATTGCCAGACCATCGGGTTCTAAGTTCTGCTTGAAATCTCAATCATCTTCAAATCAGGATGCCAAATTAGTCGTCTAATTAACATTGAATATTTCTTTCTTCAGCAGGGTATGATGGAAGATTGCAACCTGTCCTACATGTCTAGTGATGATCATATGATGCAGACAGACGACTATCCGTCTTCACATGATGATTACAGGTAATCATATGAAGATGTTTAAAACTTTTGATTGTTTATATCTAAATGTACTGCAGCAGCTATCAGCGAAAGTTCCACTATCATAAAGAATTCTTTAACTACAATTATTATCTAAGAATTTGAAATATAATTTTATCTGGTCTTAATATAGTATTCTAGAATAGTCAATACTTACTTAAAAACCGATTATTGGTGTGATGATCGATAAATTTATATTAGTACATAATACTGTGAACACTCATGTACCCATTTGTCATTATTTTCTGATTCGGATGAACACTCAAACGCTGGATTATTTATATCGGTATTGTTTGTGAAATAGCGTTTGGTACGGCAAGACATCTATCACCTGTGTTTCACTTTCTTAAAGTACTATGTTAAGAATTTCTTACCACAAGCTTGTCCTTAGTGTTGTATATAAACTTGACTCTATTTTTCTTACATTTCGTTAATACTGACAGCTGTTTTCAAATTTTAAGTTGCAGGTTTAGTTTTTCATAGAGTGGTACTATAATGACCTCAATACATATGTCAATTATATTCACTACAATAGAAATAATTATAATTTAAATTTCTTTTTAAAGTCGACCACCATTAATGAATGGGTACGGCAGTAGCAGTTCTACCCACGAAGTCAAAGCTGAAGACCTTAGCGCCAATGAAGCTCAAGATATTAAACCCAATATTTATGCGCTTAAGAACGAGATGCAGGCATCTGATTATTCTAATAAAGGTAATGACTTTTCCTTAATGTAACAATAAATTCATTTAATTAATTGTTATTTTCTAAAAGTAAATTAATTTAAATGATTTAGCTCCTTTTCTTCGTACATGATTTAAGTAGTAAAGTATCCCTTAAATGAAATTTATTGATGGGTGTTCTTTTGCTGTTTTTGAAAAGACTATTAATATATCGATTTCTTTTAGTTACTACGATCGAATTAAGTATCATAAAAGTATATAGAAGACGTATAGTTTTATTTTGTATACTAAATAACTCTTGTCATCACTTTTTGTATCTCAACATATCTTTATTAATGACATATGTTTGTTCCCTTAAAAATTCTCTATCACCTTTCTTCATTTTTTTTTATTGCAGCCCTGATTTTATAATAACAATTTTGATCTAATTTTACAGTAGACTACTCAAACTCCAAGGAGTCGTGTAGCAATCGTTCAGGTGAGACGAGTCCGTACGACGACTATCCGCGCTCGGAGGACCGATACCGTGCCTCTATCTCCCACATCAAAGACGAGGCCGAAAACCTCTCTTTGAACGAGCAGAGATCTGACAAATAAGTGATTTCGTAATTTGGACTTTGCTTTGGGATGTTATCAGTTGCCGCTTTAGGCGATTCTTTTAGGAGATTTTGGTTGGCTGCAATTTTTGGAATATTTTTGCTTATATCACAAAGAAGAAAATCAGAGTTAACTGAATCTTTACCAAGTTAGCTCATAAATTTGAATTAGATTAAACATGAGTGAGCAAAAGTTAAATTTGCTCAGTCAGTGAAAAACGTGTTTTGAACTTTAGTACTGACTATTTAACTCCATTGATTAAAAGGGCCTTAAAAATCCCTTATATCCTAGGATTTTAATAGCTTTTTGAAAGACTTAATTCGTTTGAAAACGCGTTTGTCACCTTTGATTTTCTTGTCTTATGTGAAGTGAATATGGATTAGGAATTAAGTCATACATTTGTATTCAAGATTTTAACTTAGAATTTTTATTGTAATAACTTTTTCAATTATGTGAAAGATATTCTCATATTTTCAAGACATTTATTTACATGTGTGATTGATTTAAGTCAAAATTTGTCGCCAACCAAAATGATTTTGGAGTTAATTTCAAGACGAGCCTAAAAGTGATTAGGAGTATATTAAAAATATTTACGGGTGTAGATCTATTTCAAGTTATTAGAACGGTGTTTTAGAGAGTGTAATGTGTTCACTGTTGAATTTTTTACAATAGAAAAAAGTATGGACGATCTCGTAAAGAGGAATTGTATGAGTAACCAAATATATTTTGAGTTTATTTTTTTACCGACCCGGTTTTAACGGGCCCATTCAAGTATTATAGGTTTTATTCTTTTAAATTTAGTTTCGTATATTAGTTTTGGTAGCTGATATATTTGTTAGGTGATTATAGTTGTTAAGTGTTAGAGAAATATAGGCGGAACGAATTGCGAAATAATCAAAAAAGTCAACGATTATAATATACACCTTAAAAGGTTCATATCAATATTTAAAGAAAAATATATAATCGTTTGTAATATACAAATTAAGAACAATAAGTAGTCGTATTGGTCAGTTTCAATTGTTTTTTTGAATACGCATAGCGTTTGTTTTTGATTATCGTTTTGCGAATTATCTACTTAGTGTACCAGTACAGAAATAGGGAGATCTCAATAGATATTGCCGTGGTGTATACTTAAAACGCTGTTCAAAATAGCTTTATCTGCTTGATTTTTTAAAGGCTTATTATTAGTCTTGTGTACTTCATGAACGATGTGTCTATTAGGAACCGGTTCTATACTGTATTAATAATCGGCTTCTTTATCTTACCGACAGAGTTGGACAGTATTTAAATTAGTTTTAATGAAAATACATAATGCATTTGTATTTGACGGTCTCTGTGGTTTGCCGGCCTACCTCACTGCAACGCAGAGGCTGCGGGCTCGATTCCTGGCATAGCAAATTTCGGAAATGCTTTTTCTCTGTTATTTACTGTGGTCTGGGTGTATGGGATCAGCCCCAGCATAACACAAGCGTAACTTGCTTAGTTTGAGGTATCAATATGTGTGTTTGTCTGCCGATTATTTATTATTATCATTTCAATTTCTTCTTAAAAATGTAATTTCTAATTGGTATTTCAAATACCTGACACTGTGGTATTTTGTGGTTAATATGTCAAATACAATACATTTCAACATATATACATTTAGCTATCCTAATGGGTGTAATTTGTATTTTATATTTCAAATACACGACTTTATAATATTTTGTATTTCGTATTTTAAATACACGCGAGATATTATTTTGTTATTAGTATTTCAATTGAAGCAAAGCATGTATTTTGCTCAGCTCTGCTTACCGACCGTTGATGTGCCTGACTATCGGTTAATAATTGCTATAAGCTCTATACAAGAAATGTCAAAAATCAACCGCTCGTACGGAAGTGAATGTATAGTAAGATATGGCAACCGACCATTAATTACCTTATGTACAAATATTACTTGTATGTTTACAAATAAAAATCAATAATTTATTCATACCAGCACCCCCCCCCCTCCCCCCCTACGAGTCCACCAGCACATTGGTAGCACCTTTAGAGCCGCTTGCATAGCGATCGCCTTTAAATAAAATTAGTTAATCTTATTACACTGCCTAAATACGTTGTACACAAAACGTATTGACAATGCTTTAAACATATTTAGTGGCAAAATTTGCGTTGTGCACGACGCTAATTGTATTTAAGAGTGTTGAATACGTTTTGTGTTTCTTAAATAAATTTAAGCAACCTTATGCAAGCGGCCCTTAGTGTTGCAAAAGTTTGTAGGCGACTGTTACCATTTTCCATCACAGTTGGGCCGTCAGTAGTAACTATTTCTGAACAGCGTTTTACTGTGTTAAACTTTAAAATATTACTTACAAGGAATTGCTTCATATTTGTGATCGACGATCTGATTTAAAATGAAAACAAAAATTTAGTTTTATATTATTTTATAAAAACGTGTCATAATAAAATTTTGAGTGGCACTTATTTTACTTAATATTTTTTTAATTAATTCCAAGGAATTGTTTTTTTAATTGTTAATTAAGATATTTTTAAGGATGTACATATTTATCACCATTGTCACGAATTGTAAAAAAAATGTTCTTTTTAATTAATGATTTAATATGAAAATTGAAATGAAATTTAGAATCTTGTAAACGTTTGATTGTAACGATTGCATCATATATTAAAATCGTTCATGTTGTAGTAAAAAAATAGGAGAAATAATAAATTAGTAGTATGTAAAGCATTTTGGCAAATTATTGTATTGAAAGGTGAAAATACGAGCTTTGACCACATCCTTCATATATTTTCTTTAAAGATAGTTCATCTTACACAATTTTTTTTGAAAAATACGTGACTTCGTTTAGTGAATCTGTATCCTTTAAAATTATCCTATTTTGTAGGATATAAAGTAAGCTATGTTCAACTTTTTTATCGATTGTACACTTACCAAATTCCGTGAAAATTATACGAGGGAAGCGGAATGATTCAATTGTCCATTCCGCTTCGCTTGGGTAATTTTGAAATCTCTATATGCTGGAAATTGTATACGGTGGTGGTTATACCTCTTATACGGAAGAAGCGTTTCGCTTCTAGTATTCTCTTGGTACCACCGAAAACTATACACAAGAAGTGTTTTGCTTCTAGTGTTCCCCTAGTACCGAAAAGTGACAGTAGTGACATTTTTTCCCTATCAAGAAGTAATATTTTAGTAAATCAATAAACTGTTAGTTTTCTCTTTACGGTCTTGGAAATACACCGATCATAGGTCCGCTTGCATAACGATCGCTTTTAAATAAAATTTGTTAATCATATTTAACTGTCTAAATACGTTTTACACAGGTACGATACGTATTGACAGTTCTTTAAATATATTTAGCGGCAATTTTTGCGTTATGCAAGGCGCTAATTATATTTAAGGGTGTTAAATACGTTTTGTGTTTCTTAAATAAATTTAAGGATTCTTATGCAAGCGGCTCTTAATGTAAATTTAATTTGGTTTAAATTGGCCACAGATTAAGATAGAGTACTTTTTATGTCTTGTTTATTGGTTGAATAGTATAATGAAACTAATTATCAGATGTGGTCAAGACTCTTATTAAATAAAAAATAAGTTAATTTTCTTTGTTGAGTAAATGAAAAATTTCGTGCATTTATTAGTAATTGCATTTTTGTTTTGTAAATTGCTTTCTATTTTTTTTACTTCTTTTCCGATTTTGATAATAATGGATAAAATTAAATCATATCACAATATCTACGAGTATACCTAGAGCTAGCATTATAAAGGTCAGTATGTAAATTATTATAATAATCGAATTTTCAATAATAATAATGTAAAGAGCAGTTTTAGATAAATCATAGCATCATTAATTACATTTTTTTGTCTTACATAAATTATACATAATTATGCAATCCACACACATTTTTTGTGCTAAACTTAGACCATTAATGTATAAACAGACCCTACGTAAACAAAAGAGTCAAATAAAGTATTCTTTACAAACTTATACATACAAAATTTGTATATTATACACACAGCTTTTACTGGTCAAAGGTTTTATATTTTTTTTAATCAGAATTTAAATCCAAATGTTTGATGTATTTATTTTCAATGTAGCTGAATTGTGTTAGGGCGCCGTCACATTGATTAAGCTCTACGACAGCGATTAACTTACAGCTATGTTAAAACATTGAAACTGTTGGTATGATGAGACTATCATCATAGAGTTTGTAGGCATTTTCAATGTAACTGCTGTTTAATCGCCGTTGCCTAATCAATGCCTTCGTGACCTTAGAGACACTGTTGCGATGATATCCCAACGACAATGCGATAGATGACATTTCAGAGATTTATGATAGTATGCACTTAATAAATTTAGGTGCTTTTACAAAGATTATAAAGAAAATCGATCGCGTCACTACACGCGAATGTCACTTATTAAAGTATCTGGAGTTCTAAGATGCTCTAGGTAGATGAGTGCACCCGCCGGAGATAGAAATATGCATGCATAAATGCGGTAAATCTTAATTTCGAATTTAGAATGCGTAATAATTAGCCCCGCCAACCGCTGACCAACTATTATTCTGTGAATATCTGTGAATGGAAACGTGGTACGCCATACCGCCACCTGATCGCTGGCACCTGCTTTGTAGTGAAAGTACAACGTGCTGGCGGCAAGGTCGCGCCTAGATATTTCACGGCGTGGAGGCGCAATGGAGGTGTCATCTACACGTGCGCTAAAATAAGTCTAAATTTTGCACATACAAGTCGGCTCTGCGCTCACCTACATTGACATCTTATACTTCAAAGAAATCGCATTGATGTTGCCAGTATGTACAATCGTCGCTGTTCACATGGCTACATTTTTTTTCTTAAAATCTGACCTTTTTTTAATTTTTTCGTAATTAACAATATTTTGGTATACTTAAGACATAATTGTTGTAATTGTTTGATTCATATGCTATAAATACTTGTACAAAATCATATAGTAATAGCAAATATTAAATATATAATTGAAGTTTATACACGTCGTTAGATAAGGTATGCAAGTCGGTACATATGCAACTAAGAGGGAAGCGTGTTGCAGGGAAAGCGTTACCGGGAAAGTGTTACCGGGAAAGCGTTGCAGAGAAAACGTAGCCGGGTGAGTGTAGTGGGTAAAGCGTTACGGGGAGAACGTTGCGCTCTGGCTATGGCACGACCTGGACTTGCATGCCATCTCTTTCGCACTACACACTGTCTTACGTAATAAAGTTTAACACAGAACTGGACCAAGCATCTAACTTTAATCAAGGTGCATTAAGATTTTGTGCGTACTTTACTTAGATGTAATTCCAGTGTCACGTTGTCCGTGTGTATAAAATTTCAAGTCTAAAGTATCAACGTAAAATAAAATTCCGCTTACAAATTGGCGTGAGTCATTTTTACAAACACTCATCATAAGTAAATTCAACTTATTTATCGAGTTGGAGCAAGTACAACGCTCACCTGCTTTATACGCGCAGTTATGTATTAGTTTTGCGCGTGCTTTGTGTTTTTGTCGTCTGAGGCGCCTTTAAATTGTAAATCAAACGAATACATAAACTATTAATTGAAATATTATAATAATTTTGGAGTGAAAGGGTTGCGGTATAAATATCGATGAAAAACAATACACTAAAATAGTCTTATACGTTTATTTGATATAGTAGATAAAATAGGATCGGCAGTGGTCTGTTTTCACTATTGAAATAAGCAAACAAGGATATTAATAATACTAATAATAACTATAATTTATTAGTAATACACGAATGAAAAAATAGTGACATATGAGGACAGAAGAATATATAAAAAAAGCATGGTGACAAAAAATTCAAATGCCCATGACTTTTAAACTTCTAAACTTCTTGCCAAGTTACACGACCTCCTTTTAACAGATATTAAACTCAATATAAAAATACCGAAGAGAAAATGTCACTCGACTCTGTAATGCCTCGTTTGTCCAAAAGTAATATTCTAATTGGACCAATAGAATAGAACATACTTCATTGCATAATACCTACTGAGATACAGTTCAAGAAGTTTAAGTATAAAATACAATAGGTAGTCTTATCACTAAACGCAATTTCTTCCAGACAAACTTAAAATGGATTAGAAAAATTTGTAAAACATGTGGGTTTTGCAATATAAATAGGATAATGTGTTTACCTATATAATTAAAATGGGAAGTTAATGAAACATGGAAATAAAACACATATATTGAACTATATTAGACGGCCTCTGTGGTTGAGTGGGCTAAGCCTTTGCCGGCCAACCTCACTGCAACGCCTCTGCGTTCGATTCCTGGTATAGTGAATTTCGGAAACGTATTTTCTCCGTTATTTACAATGGTCTGGGATCGATCGCCTAGTGTAGCGCGTTGTATATTACCCATAACACAAGCGTAACTTGCTTAATTTAGGGGTATACAATTTGTGTGTTTGTCTGCCGATTATTATTATTATTAAATATAAAAGTAATAATTGGCAAAAAGTAATTAGATTCAGAACGACTAATGTCCTCAGATGACATTGTTAAATCATATATATATATATATAAAATTTATAAAGAAACAATATTAATTTCCAACTATAATTATCGCTTCATGTATCGTACTGCATATGGCTTGTACTGGAATACGTACCTTATTATAATTTAAAAACTTTATAGCATTTGAATCAAGTGGTAAATTAATAATATTTTTTATTTCTAAATTGTACTGTTCAAATGAATTTTCGGTATCTTACTCGATTATTTGCATAAATACGATATTATGTGGATTTATTGGAATTGATTGTTATTGTTTATCAAAAATGTTATTTTTAATTAGTACGATGTTAATAGAAAGATGGAATGAATATTGGAAATGAATAATCATTACTTACCATGAGTTAGTATGTATATATCAAAAAGTGTGTCAGAATAGATCTATTTTAATGGTATATATGTATTGTTACGAGTTACGCAGGACTCGAATTAAAATGCCATTGGAATTACTATAGAATTTATTAGAACTGTACAAAACACGTATAAAACTGGTACAAATATAACTGGATTCAACCAGTACAAACTGAACGATCCAATAACACGCGCAAAGACCGTCACTATATAACTTGTCGAATGTACATACGTCTTGTTAGTATCGTAATCGTCTCTCCGCATTGGGCCATTGCTTTATAATGCACCGAGGCAATACCTGGCAAACTTCGACCCAATGCAGTAACAACAAGATTAGTTCGACACACCCGCCTAATGACGGCCATAAAACTAGTACAATAAGTAATTACAAATTCTAAACACAAAGTAAACAAAATAATTGCAAAATGCGGGAAGGTAATAAACTGCGCTTTATGACAGGCAGGTGTGCGTGTACCTTTTTCATGTAACAATATGTTATAGTCAAATATCGAAGCTCTGGTGCGCTTAAGTTTGACTAGTCAAACCTCAGGTCTGGCAAAGTTTTAGTCAAAGTCCAAATAAATGACTTTTTTTGACTAACGAATTTTTGTCTAACCTCTCTCAGGTTATTATACAGTCATTAAACATGTAGCAAGACTGCCTTAGTCGCTTCTAGTTTCGACTAGGTAAAACCCGAAACAGATAATTTTACGTTTGACGTTTGACTAAGAAGTACTTCTTGGTTTGACTAAAAATACTTTAGTAGTTAGCTGAAATTTCAATTTATATCGGGTTTTGTCGACAGGCCTTGGTCAAATTTAGGATAAACCAGTCATTCCGGAAAGAGCCGCCGGGCTCGAGCGTCTTTGCGGAGGCGCTCGCCCTAAAACCCCAGTAAAGTTGTGATGTCTTCGGACCAACAACATAAAGTCAAGTCAAATAAAAAAAATCCAGGAAGAGACTGCATATCGACCTTCGACTTGAACATATACATTGTTTTTTTAAAATTTTATACAAATAATAATAACAGCCTATAAACGTCCCACTGCTGGGCTTGGGCCTCCCACAATAGGGGAGCGGACAGTATATCCGCCACGCTTGTCCACAGCGACTTTGCAGCTTGGATACATCGGTTACCTCGATGTGCAGGTTGCATCACGACGTTTTCCTTCACTATTGTTAGCCCGTGGTAATTGTAACAATATGCACATTAGATCAAAAATCTGTCTAAGTATTTTATGCAACGAATGACCGGGTGTGGTTTACATATATGTCCCCGGAATCATAAGTAATGAGCGGGGGATGGAGGAGGGCGGGGAGGAAAACTCACCCCTTCTGCAACTCCTATGTGTCGGAAATGTGTAGTTCCTGAGTTATTAATGTTTTTGTCAATCTAACCTCACTTCTGTTTTTCACTAATATATAAGATAAATAGTGAATGGTTACCAGTCGGTTCTGGCGCTTGGTCTACACAAAACCTAACCTAACCGACTGTTTAAAACTCGACATATTTAAATTTTCGGATACATACAGTCTCCTATTTCGATAAATCCAGTCATAAAACGTAAAAAAACGTCACGGCGACAAAATTACCAGATCATTGTCGTGAATTTCAAACTTCGATAGTGAATTGAACATGTATTTTTTCCACTCAAAACCAATTTCAGTTGTTATAAATAAGACTTAAATATATTCCTAAACACATTAACCATTAAAATCACCCAGGAAATCATCCGGGGACATATATGTAAACCCAAACCTTAATTTTGATCATTAAAAAATTGCCGCTGGCGTCGCAAGTTATCGAAAATATTTAAATTTTAGTCTATCTCATTATGTATACAAAAATATTTTATTTCTATTTTAAATAATTCCAAGTAGTTACTAGCTCGTCTGTGGTAGCTTATCGGCTAATATACGAGTATATTCGTATGACATGGGTTCGAATCCTGGTCGAAAAACTTGCACCGCTTAGGCAGTTTTCCGGCCGCGCTGCAGTGAAGGAAAATATGAAAGGAAGCAGGTACACCGAGAGTATGTGAAACCCATTATTCCGGATCTATGATAGGTGTATACAGCCCGCTTACTTGAAAATAGAAAACACAGTTCACAACTGTACCGTGGGCTGATTTTTTATTATGCCATTATTTTACAATATGCGCTATAATGCTGGGGCCGCATCTGCAATGTTACAGTTTTATGTTTCACGTAGATGTGGCCATGGGTGTAAAGCGTTATTTGTGATGCGATAATATTTTTAATTGTGAATGACGTGTTACATATAAACTGATAAAGTATATACAATAGTATTGCTATTTGTTAACGGCGTTACTTTCAACTATACAAATAAAATGCATTTGGCCAGAGTCATTATACTTTAAGAGGTTAAAATGATGATTATTTTTTTCGATTCCTGGCGCGTTAAATTTCGTAAATTGACCTTTTGTTATTTACTATAGTCTGGGCGTCTCTTAGTCGTAGTACAAGCTTAACTTGCTAAGCTTGGTAATACATGTGCATGTGTCTGTCTGCTGATTTATTATTAGCTCATGGTAAGCATTATTTCAAGGTATCTGTAATAAATTGTGGGTTTTTTTTTAAATGTTGAAGTCGGATACGGAAGTGATTGTTTTATGGCAAATACATCTATTGATCATTGTAAATTATACTTAATTAGTGTTGTATTAAACGAGATCATTACAATTAATTTTTGTTGTTTTATTAACATTTCATTAGTGTTGAGAAATTCATCCGTTTGTGAAATCTTCATGTCCGCCCATCTGTTTGTATGTCAGAGATATTGTTCTCGGAAACTACTGGGTTTCTATGGATGTAATTTGACATATAACTATCCATGAGCACTACCAAATGGGGAAAAACGTGTTATTAAATTTCTTCAAGGCCTGCAGCGCGTTGGTAGCACTTCAGGTGTTGCAAATATACAAGGGCGGATATGCAAAAGGTATTATAAAATATTACATATTTTGTTTAAAGACTTTCAGTTTTAGTTCGCTTACACTCAACTGAATCAAAAACTGCAAGTCTTAAAACATAATAATAGTTTAAATGATGCAAGTTTCCAAAACCCCCTTTACAAGTATGTACTCATTTCTCACCTAATACGACACATTCATCACAAGATTCTCATCTCAGCTGAATGGAGATGTTAGTGGTCTGTCACTTAAGTGGACCATCATTCAGACCCGTATAACATGAAAAATCCACCTGTATACATAAAGAGCCTTGGTATGTCAAAATATATGAGTATGAAAGAAACGACATATTGTACTGACCCAAAATAATTGAGAGAAGGTGAAAGAAAAGCGAGAGAGGATGCATTTTTTAGTAGGCCTTCAGGGCTGAATCCTAAACTTATAAACAGTGAAAAACACTGAAAGCAGTTTCGGGCCCGTATTTGATCAAATTAAAGCGGTTTCTATGACAACCTTTGTGGTTGTGCGGGCTGAGCCTTTGCCCACTCCACACATACCTCACTTCAACGTAGCGGCTCTGAGTTCTAATTCTTGGTATGGTCAACTTTGGAAAGGAAATTTCCCCATTACTATGGTCTGGGTGCCTGCGATCGGCCGCAGAGTAATCCACGTCGTATACCAATAACACAAGCGCAATTCGCTTAATTTGGCCATACACAATGTGTGTGTTTGTCTGCCGATTATTATAATAATTGTATGTCTATACTGACCACGGACGAATGATAGAATTCAAAACCAATACACGAAAAGATAGGTAAAATATTGATCTATTATAAATCATTAAAACCGCTCCTGCAGAGTGCATTTCAATGACTCAGAATACGCAGCAGGCCACATCTTGCACATTTGTTGCGCACACGCACCGCTTCCGCACGCCAATCAAATTAATTACAACGAAACTAAATGTGAATAATTATTATTTTATAATGGCATTAAGTATCCGCTGACAAGTTTCATTTTTACACTGAACTCTTCTCTCTCTCTCTCTCTTGGCAATCAAATCAAATTTAGATTTAGTTTATAAACTTAAATGTAAGAAAACACTGACTGAATGGCTTTTAAAACTCGATTATGATTCCACTAAAGCATTGTTAGTCTTAGAGCCGCTTGTATAAGGTTGCTTAAATTGATTTAAGTAACACAAAACGTATTTAACACTCTTAAGTACAATTAGCGTCTTGCACAACGCAAAATTTGCCGCTAAATATGTTTAAATAACTGTCAATACGTTTTGTGTAAAACGTATTTAGGCAGTTTGATAATATTAACGGCGATCGTTACGCAAGCGGCCCTTAAATATAATTTTCTAATTGACTACTTATTTGTATTTATTTATTACACTAATAACTGTAATAATTATATTTAAAATTTAGTCTTATTTCATTGTCATAAGCAGGCCTAACTTATATGTAATTCTTATGTTATGAATACCTTTTACTATTCTACATATATTATACACGCTTACATCCACACCCCGTCACACACATCATTACATTCAATACACAATATTCATCACAATTTGAATAGAAAAAAAATTATTATAAACAAATAAAATTAAAATTTTGATTTTTTTAACACAGTTTCCCGTACATACACATTAATGTCTATAATTACATTATTATCAACAATATTATAAATAAAACTATCTATAGAATTATCATTCATTTATATTTCGTCTATATTTATTTAGCTGGTTTTTCCGGGAATAAAGGCTGGGGATCAGTCACAAAGGATTATTCTTTTTCTCCTACTTCCTTACACCAGGCTCTCACCAGTTCACTTCATAATTGTTACTAATTTAATTATTGTTGTGTGAGAGTAAATAAATTATTATTATTCTTATTATATTATTTATTTTCAATAAGTACTTTTATGTAGTAATAACTTTAATGTCCACAGACCTGCCGCTTGTTTTACCACTCTCGCTAGACCCCATAGGGTTGCTGGAAGAATACTCTCTTTAGAGTTAAGGTCGCCTTTATACATCACCACTATTTTGTACTTTTATTTCTAATTATTTTGTGTACAATAAAGAATATTTTTTGGGTTTATATAATGTCCCGGCAGACGTTTCTATTGTGAACCTAAATTATCCAACCACACACCCCAGAATCAGCAAATGCAAAACGTTGATTTCTGAATGACAGGACGAATATCAAACGTTTGACATTCAAAGCTAAAAAATTAAGAAAAAACTTCACTATTATAATATTTAATTTGATTTCTGAACGACGGGACGAACATCAAAGGTTTGACAGGTATAAATCGTTTCTAAGTAAAACCGAAATTGTGGTTTTACAATACTCCAAGCATTGTTTTCATATTTACTCACCTTTTAAACCTTCCCTGAACTTCCACAAATAATTCAAAACCAAAACTAGCCAAATCAGTCCAGCCGTTTTCGAGTTTTAGCGATTGTAAACAGCCTTGCAGATATTCGGGTAAGAAAGTACCGAAGATACCAAATATTAACTATTTGGGCAGTTTCCCCTTTATTGTCCAGCCTTTGGTGTGACTATTCACACCACACAGTAAGCAGTGAACACCGTCTACACGCCTCACCGCCTTTTTATACGAAAATACTAGGAAACTACCCTACAAAATAATAATATTACAACATTGCTTTAAACAGCAATTATATCATAGTGTTGCCAGGATCATATTATTATCTATGACGATTGTCTATGTGATATTAATATACTCTATGACTGCTGTGATGGACATCGCGTAACACGATACTAACGAAAAGCAAGCGGTGATAGCTCAGCAGTGCCACATTATCCCACTGACTACCCTCCAATTAACTCAAAAAAATAAACCAAATTTATTAACTTTAACCTAACTTCTAAGGCCTTGTAAGACTCCTAAAGTCTCCTAGGTTTACGAGCATTGTCCTCTTCATCTGTCTTAATACTTTACCGATCATGGATAACAGTCATATCAACAGTACATCCATATTTACAATAAGCGTGTAAAACGAATTAATATAATAATAGCTGAATTACAAACGTGTGTGTACAGTTTTAGCCGTCGTAATGTCGACGTGCCATACAGTGTGGCTAGAGGCGCGCGCTACCATGATTTACGGCGAGGAACAAGTGTAATAGAGATGGGGTGGGTATCCAAATTTATCGATAAGATTATTTTTAAAGTATTATTTTATCGATAGATAATGAGCAATTTATAAACTGGCCTGTGGCCATAAGTATACGATTTAATTAAACAATAATTATTCTGTATTCATCGTATTTTACTGTACATTTATTGAAAAGAAAAATACCGTTTTAAAGCTTAAAACGTCTTAATCTTACCACGTGGGTTAATGTTTTAGTGAAAACAGTACATTAAAATAGCTTTTATAGCTTTGGTATAATATGCATATTACTGAAAAAGAAATAATGCGAGGACATCGAAAGATCGAAATTGCTTATGTGTGAAAGTTGCAAACCGTGACAATTAAACCATATGCTCCCCAAGAGATAAAATGGTCAAATACAGCTGTGGGATGTTTAAAGGGAATTAAAATAATTCAGTCTTTATATCTATTTCCTAAGAAAGATTTCATAAAATAAAATAATACTACACACGTTTAACATCGTAAATCTTTAAATACATATAGCAATTTCTTAATTAAACATTAAGTTAAAAAACTTAGTAACTTTAATTAAGTAAGCTATTAGTTAAAATAAAGTTAGGATTGTATGTAACTAACGGGTTATTACAGGAATAAATGACCCGTTCATATGCAAAATATTTAATATATTATGATGTTTATATAGCCTCAAGTAATAATGTCTTAAATATAAACTGGATTCAAAACGATTAAAATATGTCATTTGTGACGACTTTATCTCTCTATGACATCATAATTGTCAATCCGAGGTGTACGAGGTTTCTAATCACAAACATCGACAGTCGATAATCGACATCTTGTCTACCGACAAACCCCATCCCTAGTCACTTACTGACATGTGGCTCTTAATTATAACACAACTTGTACGCAACTACAAACCAATGAACCGACAAAAAATCTAAAATAACTGTGTTTTTAATCCTGATCTGGTTACTGAACTTTACTTTGACAAAAAATGAACAAAAAAGAGATACAAGTGTGCAATGCTCTGGGACCAGAACAAGGTTCCGTATCTAATAATAATTCAGATATTTTGAAATTGTTAATCATTTCAATTTGAATACTAAGGCCCACTTGCATAACGATCGCCTTCAAATAAAATTAGTTAATCATATTAAACTGCCATGTATTGACAGTTCTTTAAACATATTTAGCGGCAAATTTTGCGTTGTGCAAGACACTAATTGTATTTAAGGGTGTTAAATACGTTTTGTGTTTCTTAAATAAATTTAAGCAACCTTATGCAAGCGGCCCTAAGACTATAAATAAACATGGATAATTGAGCTGAACGTAGCAGCGCGCATTCTTACTGCACTCGCGGTAGGGGAAAGCTTTCTTTCGGTCATTTTTTATTGCAGGACTTTGGCAGACAGGCAACCGACCACCTGACTAAAGTAGTTACCATCTCGTATGGCAATATGCAACACCAAAGGTGTTACAAATGCGCTGCTGCTCTCTTAAGGGAGACTGGAACTTGGTCACTAATGCTGGAACACGGCTCAAGATTGTTATGGCGGCATACTCTAGACCAGGGGTGGTAGCCATCCAGACGGGCAAATATCCTACCACCTGGCTGTGAGTTGTTTTGTCGCCTCTTGTAACAGGCCACCCAGCCGCAGGAATTTGTATTATTCGTCCGTTCCTGCACGGATAAAAAAATATATAAATAAATATAAATAATATTTATATAAATTCTGGTGCCGCCGTTGTAATTAATCAAAAAAGTCGCCATTGTGGTAACGCGAACAAAGTTTTCCTGGTATCAGCTGTACTTTCCTAAATTTATAAATAATATAATATTTTAAAACTGTTTTAAGAGAAATAAATCGCGTTAGTTTATAAAATTGTTTTATGAAAATGGAACCCTAAAAACTTTTTCACGCACATGTCTACGAATGGGTTAAAACATATTCCTTTTTTTGGAGAAAAAGTGTCATTTCGATTCGAAATGGAAAGTTAGGGTTTTATATTCACGTATTTTGTAGAGTTATTCCTTTTTTTGGTTACATTTAAGAAATGGATGAGTAATGGTCGAGCACATGGCTATGATTTGGTATGTCATGTGAAACACGTGAGAAAAGGGTTTTTTTTAAACCTATGTGTCAGTTTGGACGACATTTTTGGCGGGTTAGGCAACATGCTAATTTTGTCTTTTTGACGTTACATCCAAATATGGATCTGTTTATGCTTGCGCAGGCGCATCTTGTTAGTGGTGAGTGTTGTTATTGCCAAAATCAGACATGTAGGCAGACGACGCATCTGCTGGAAACTGGTCACCGTCGCCTATGAATGTTTGTTACACACAGAGCGTTGCCAACGTATTACGTGTTTTCAAAGGAATGTAATGATAGATACATAATATCACGCCGGTTTCTCACAGGGGCCAGACGAAGTTAATGAATCTCTACTTGTCAAGAATCTGACACCACAGTTCACTCCATCTACTTTCATTATATTTAATGATTTCCTCCTTAAATGAGCCTCATGTCATTAAATTGTGATAGAAAATGTCTGAAGTGATAAATTCTTACGAAAGAGTACGCTTCGTTACGTAATGCGTTACGGTGCCAGTGTGTATGGCTTTCCTTTCTTTCACGTTAGATAAGTTTAAGTTATGACTTCTGTCGGGCGTCCCGAGAAGCACACCGTCTTTTTTATAGTGTTTAGTACAATAAATAATTTGTTCCTAATTTACAATGCCATAAATAATCGAATACATTAAAAGAATTCTAACAAGAAGAGAAATAAGAAAAAATCTAATAGAGCAACTTAATTAAAAATTGAATATAAAATTGAATAAAATATGGGACAAGAAATACGTCAAGTCACTTTGACTGCAACATTTTATATAACCATGGAGAATAAGAACAAATTATAAATATATTATTTTCCAAAGAGTACATAGTTCAGGAAATATCATGGAGTACTCTGGAAAAAATATATATAGAAAGTAGATATTAAAGTTAATTAAGTAAAATTATTAAGTAAAACGCATATTGTATGGCAATAACAATATTTAATAAATTACCCACCAATATTAGCGGGCTACCATTGAATCGGTTCAAACCCTATATGACAACTTTTTTACTTAATAGGTTATACTATAGCGTAGACGAATATATTAATGACAATACAATAATAAAGATAATAATATTGACATTTTTAAGTTTAATATTTTCACTAACTTAAATTTTGTTTTTAAAATGTTTAACAATTCATTTTTATTTTTTTTGACATGTATATTTAATTAAATTAATTTGTAAACATTAGGGTTATGCGAGTATATTTGCACGTCATGTAAATGACAAAACATACTGGAAACTTTTTATTATGTAACACCTATTCATGTACCTATGTTTTTGCAAATAAAGACTGATTGATTGATTGATTGATAGTCTAAGTACCAGAGTTCGTTGCGTAGTAAATTATATGAACTCAATTTTTTCTCATTTCATCCCCATTTTTTTTTTGCAGGAGTTCAGCAGACGGCCCACTTGATGGAAAGCCGTTACTATCGCCTATGGACATTTGCAACACCAAAGGTGTGCTACAAATGCGCTGCTGCTCTCTTAAGGGAGGCTGAAACCTGGTCATTACTGCCAGAACACAACTCAAAGTTTTTATGGCGATATGCTTTAGACTAGCCATCCAGTTCGGGCAAATACTCTACCACCTGGCTGTGGGTTGTTTTGTCGCCTCTTACGACAGGCCGCCCGGCCGCAGGAAATTGTATTCTTTCTCCGTTTTTTTTCAGAAAATACCAGCTTTTAATTTTAATAGGAAGATCCTCCGCATCGCAGTTTTTTCTTATTTTCTCAGTCCAATGGAAAAAAGTCATACCTCATTATTAATTGATTGAGTATACCAGTTGAAAACTTAAGAAGTTATTATCCAATTGATGATTAATGTACATTTTGCATATCTAACAACTATTAACATAAACTAAAATATCCTACAAATAAACCTAACTTAAAAATATATATACAATAGTAAAACACTAAAATTAAAATAAAAACCTATATTAAAGCCGTCCAGCCCCACCAGACCACTGTCGCTGGGTATCGTAGCTATAAGGCTGGCAGCATTACCTCGCTGGATACAAAGGCTAATCTTTTGAGCGAGGTAAGCTCCAGCCTTCCGGTCTCCTGTGTGTCGACTAGGTGTTTTTAAAATTAATTGATTGTACAGAAAAAATGTCTCAAAATTTTTTGTAGTAAATTTAATGCTCTACAAAAATGTGTCCTATATACATACATACATACATACATAACTTCACGCCAGGTCCCTTGCGGGGTAGGCACGAACAACAGAGCGCCATTTAGGCTTATTCTTACACACCTCACTTGCTTCTTTGACATTCATAGTTCTTGTGTTCTATATTTTTTCTGTAAACCTCACCATTTGAATGATATTGAAGATTTATGTTTGATTACTTTAAGACAAATTTCATTATTGTGTATGAATTATATAACTCGACAATAAATGACTATAATAAAGTACGCAATTTTTTATAAGAAATAACTACTTTATAAAATTGGTACCTATGTGTTGGCGATTAAATTAATCGTTCAAAAGATGTTCATCATTAAAGATTTAAGTTTGATTATTTTGAGACAAATTTCATTTTTGTTTATGAATTTTGTAACTCGACAATGAACGACTATTATAAAATTCACAATACAATTTTTTGTGGCAAATTAACTGCTCTATAGAAATGGTATCCTTTGTTTTGGATTAAATTAAGCGTTCAAAAGATATTCATCATCATCGATAAGTAATTCTGTAACATACTTCTGTATAAAAGTAAAAAAGAGCATGTGATATAAATAGAATGAGAAACATAATGAAAAATAATATTTAGCTAGACGTGTTACTGCGGAGTTTCTTAATAGCAATTACACGTTGCGAAGCGGTGTACATAGAATAGGAAGTAAATTTAAATTTTAACTTATATGTTTGACCTTCAAAAAGTGTTCACCAATGGTACTTATGTGAATAAAACTTTTGAAATTGAATTGAATTTAAACCGCCTAATATCGACTTAAGCTACTTCTGCTCATAATAGGACAATTATTTACATTATTCTTATTTTCAATTGACAGACAGGGTTCAATAACATCTGCTATCATCAGATCTCGTCGGCATCGCTGTCACAAAAAGTAAACATTCGGTTCTGTTTTAACCATTAATTTTTAAAAACGAAAAGGAAAAAGACGAACAATATTATCTATCGTTCAAAGAAAGTTTATTTATAATACGCGGTGATGTTTTTTTCCACATATGCCGAAAGGCGTGTGGCACAATTACTCCCAACCATTATTATATTTATTTCTGTTTGTGAGGGCACATGTGCGCGTGCTTCGTACCTAGACAGGGCTGGTGAGGCGCGGGCCGCTTTTCATAACGGCTTTATATGCTGTCGAAATTAGCAAGTTGAAGTGGCAGTGGGCCGGCCACGTCTGTGCAGGACCGATGGCCGATGGAGCACGAGTCTAGAGTGGAGACAACGTCTCGGTTTTTACGGTTTTTATCCGTGCAAGAAAGGAGAAAGAATACAATTTCCTGCGGCCGGTTGGCCTGTCATAAGAGTTGGTAGGGCATTTCCCCGACTGGATTGCTACCACCTCTGGTCTAAAGCATGTCGCCATAACAACCTTGAGTTGTTTTCCGGCATTAGTGAGCAGGTTCCAGTCTCCCTTAAGAGAGCAGCAGCGCATTTGTATCACCTTAAGTATTGCAAATCTCCATACATGATGGTAACCGCTTTCCATCAAGTGGGCCGTCTGCCTCTCTGATGACTCCTGCAATAAAAAAAAGAAGTATCTAACGCCCTCTAACCCGATGGACTGACGATCTGCGCAAAGTCGCTGGCAGGCTAGATGATCAAGGTGGAGGACTGGGATAAGTGGCGCCGACTTGGTAAGGCCTACGTCCAGCAATGGACTGTGATTGACTGATTACTACTAGTATTACTATTACTACTACTTACTCTTACTATCTTTTTCCCGCGCTTTACTCGTGCTAATGTACATTTTGTAACAAGGTGGACAACCGATTTTTTGGAGACCTACACCTCCGGGCCCAGAGACAATGTACAAAAGTATTAATATTAATAATCGACAGATAAAAATACATATTGTTACGAGCGCGCGGGGGTACGCTCTTATGGATTGGAAGAAAACACCAGTTTTTAATTTAAAAGCTTTTATTGACTTACACAGCCGCACGTAGTACCTCTCTGCAGGGTTGCCCCTATACGCACGACCAACGATGTACAGTCCCGACGATAAGTTGTCACACCTTCAATGCCGTCGCCGATATTGCGTAGTCCACCTCTGATATTATCGCGTGTAGCTCGTTCCTGGTTCCTCTCTCGAACTACGCTACACACCTCCTTTACGTATCTGTCCATCAAACTTGTCGCTGAATTCACCACTTAATTCGTCTCTGTCTTCTATTAACCTTCTCTTCTAACTCTTCAGTATCGCACTTGTCGCTTCACTGTCTTAGACTGAAGTCAACTCTAAAACTCAACCCTCAACTAAAACTGCTCGATAAGCGCACCTTACACTGTTTATATACCCGGAAGATTTTCTAGAACCCATCTATCTATCTCTGTCTTTTCTTTCCCGAACCTTCTATTCGGGAACTTTCGTTTATACATCTATCCCTTTCTAACATCTATCTATCTCTTTCTTTCTTTCGTCGTCTATCTCTTTCTAACATCTATCTATCTCTATCTTTCCTTTATACTCTATCCTTTTCTAAATATATCCGTCCTTGTCTTTTCCTTCCAGAAATTTCCAATTCTTTTTAAAAGTTCTAAAACTGATTTACGCTGCTGGGTAGTTCACCCTCGATAGCCACAATATTATATATCACCAAATAAAGAAGTTACGCTTGTGTTTTGGGTAATATATAGTGACGAGTAGACTACTCCGGGGCTGATTTCAGATACGCACACCATAGTAAATTACGTAGATTAGTTTCTGAAATTCACCATACCAGAAATCGAACCTAGAGCCTCTGCGTTGCAGTGAGATAATCCATCAAAGACTAAACCCACTCAACAACAGAGGCCGACAAAAGGCCCGAATCTTAAAATAGGATATAATGTCATGTAGTGTGTCTGTGTGTATGTTGTTTTGGGTAAATTTTATTCTTAGAAATGTCAAACTTAATTTATAATTAAAAATTCCCGTAGGATCATCTAGCGAAACTAATTAGGAGTACAACACGTTAAAATTGTCCATCCTTTGGCATGGATATGTATTTGTTAGTAAAATGCAACAGTGTAAAATGCGATCGTCGTGCCCTCTTTTCGGATATATTTAGCTATCTTTCAAGAACAGTACTTTTTCTCAATTAAATGTATCTTATGTACTTTTACATATTGCTGACAACGTGTATGCAGTTTTTTTGATGACTTATTAGGTAGTTAAGGCGTGAAAGCGTCACAAACACACTCATATTCATATTTATGATATTACTTAGGATTATACTACAATACTTAGGATTACAGGATACTAAGATTTTACTGTATGCTGTTCTATTCTTAACATAAAATATATACCGCAGCAGGCCTTGCTCTTGAATGCATTGGCGATTGGATAACAACTCCTTGTGCCGACCTCACCGGCACCTTATATAGTATGAGCGCGGAAAAAATAATCTACTCGCACATACCCTACAATAGGGATCCCGAATGAAGGATAGGCATGACTTAGCTATAGATTTAAACTCTCCAATTCGTATTACACGAGCTGGTATGTCGTGATCTTAGTTTTGACAGTAGGAGCAACAACGGGGTACTTCAAATGAGCGTCCGGCGGAGTTGCAAATCTCACACTATCTTATACTACATCATTTCCGAAATATTTTTACCTTAACAAAAATATTGTAATAATTGCCAGTGCTAATCATTAAGCTCGTAGACCTACCCTACCCTATCAGAAGGTAAATAAATCATATTTTTCAATGTAATTTTTTAAGCTGTAGGAAATAATATTATTAAAAAAGGTTAAATTCAATTCTTATATTAGATGGATGAATAAAATTTAATCAATCTAGTTATTCAATGTAAAATAATAAATCTCTAGCGACCCGCGTTTGAGAAGATGCGATGCGCACGAGTGTGTTAATTTGGTGTACCACCTCGACGATCAAAGGTATTCAAAGTTTTTTGACGTTTAAGAAAGTTTTCTATAAGTTATTTAAGGTACTATTGTTAACAAAATCTGCCTACCAAATTCAAATGTTTAATACCAATGATAATATTCTGAACTTTATATGTTAATATTATTAAAACAATATTGAAGAAATCAGGAACGAATTTCTCGTACCGTAATAATAACTAAGATATGCCCACGGATTAATGCACAGTTGACTTGAAATCCCCACGGCATTCCCGGTACACAAAGTACCGTGTCATTTAAAAAAGAACGTGAGCTATCGTTTTAGTGAAAACTGTTTCGTTATAAACTTCAAACTGCACCCGGGAAAATTCCCGCACGATTTCCGAACTAAAAAGTAGCGCAAATTTTAGATCTAAGAATTTGCTGTTGTGTAGCGAAAACCGCATCGAATCGGCCAGTAGTTTTTATTTGAATCTCGGACAAATAAACAAGCAATCTAAAATAAATGCACTGCAGTCTCGGTTGTTTTTTTTTAATAGTTTCAATGTAAGGACACGGCACACACAACACGGCATGTTTAGTTTTTTATAACGTTATAGACAATTTAATTAAAAGTCAATCAGTGATTTTAAAATATCTGTGATGTACAAAATTATGTCGCTTAAGGTAATTCTCTCTCTCTCTCTCTCTCTCTCTCTCTCTCTGTCTCTCTCTATCTCAGAGGAAGAATACATTCAATAACTTTAATTACTATATTGGTTTACATACTTTTTAAAGAGTTTTGAGCATTCTCTGTCGTACCAGTTTTTTATAGTATTAAGTAAATTATAAGGTAAGCTTATATTCGTAAATAAGTTAATATGTAATCGCGATAAAGGCTTGAATCAATAAATTAATAAATATTGTCGGAACGATATCCGAATGAATCATTTTTATACATATATAATACTACGTCTAAAGATAGATAGATAGATAACTTAATTGCATACCAAAATATAGAATTACAGAAACAGACCATATTTACAATATTTTCTAGGCAATACAATAGGCGACCTTATCGCTCAAAGCGATCTCTTCCAGGCAACCTAAATGAGAAAAAATTGAATTACAATTTTCATAATATACTAATTGATTAACTAATACATTTGTGTACAAAAAATAACACACTTACACACTTACTTGCTTTATGATTCTAGCTTCCATACAAATGTATGTGACCTTTATTTAAAACAAATAATCTCAAGTACTGAGTGTTCATTTCATTTATCATTTAAGAGCATGCTCTTGTTGGTGGAGCCTCTTCCAATCTTCTCTATTATGGGCCAGTTGTTTTACTTCTGTGTAAGACACGACACCGACTTTTTCTTTTATTTGATCCAAGAATGCTCGGTGCAGAGAGTAATTACTCCAAAATATTTAAATCCTTCAAAGTATGATATTCATACCGTGATTAATTTCAAAATATTTTTAAAAACAAACCGAAACTTTGGGAGCCGTTGCCCCCGCAACAAGTGTAAGCATTTCTTGCCGTCCCTATCGTGGCCTAGATAGTAATGTGGTTTGTATACATTAATCATTTACTTGTAAAAAAAACATAATTACCCACTGAACAATAATAATTTTCTTTAAAACATATTAATAGGTCATGGATAGTTTAAATTTGATTGTGTTGTAATTTTTTGTTTTGAAATTGTAATTTAGTTATGTTGCAACATAAATTCAACCAAATGTAAACACTAATAGATGCAGTGTACAAATATTTTTTAATATAAAAACTTTTCTTCGCATGGTTTAGGGTCATTTGGTTTTTCAGTGTTGATTAAAGTTTTAGTTTGACATGTTAGAATGCTGGAATCATTATATTCAATATAACTCAGGCTCTACCGGTACAATAATAATGCCACAGAAACCCACGCCCTCACAGAATAGTCGTGTGAAACGGTTGCCCTTGGCCTTATCCTGTCCCCCTATTCCAATCCCATATCCTCTTTATCTCATCCCGTATATGAATTATTATAATACTGCTTTTATTAGACGTAATACGTATATATAATTAAATAGATTAGGCTCCCATCGTAACCATAAACAAAATTAAAACTAAATAATTAAAATGAACAAGTTGGCGGTAGGTTAAATAAAACTTTAACAATACTCATTGATACTTGACACGACATACACTAATGACATAGAGTCTTACTCATAGCTACTGAATAGTGGCCGAAACGTGGGAATAACAAAAATAAATTACCACGCTCAAAACCGTTCAAACGTAGTTTTGTTATGTACAATTGTCGCGCAAACTTAAGAAAATGTTAGCAATACATAAAAATAAAAAATTAAACAGAGTTAAAACCTTGCACTTAGCACTCTGTTCTATTCACTAAACCGTAGTTATTTTTATTTTTCCATGTATTTTATTCTATAATAATATAAAAATAATAATATCAGTCCATAAATGTCCCACTGCTGGGCTCAGGCCTCCCATTATAGGGAGAACGTACAGTATATCCGCCACGCTTGTCCAAGGCGGCTTGGATGTGCAGGTTACATCACGATGTTTTCTCCTTCGATGTTCTTTACCGTTGTTAGTTGTACTACGTTCTAATTGTAGCAATATGTACATTAGATCAGAAAAGTGACTAAGTGTTTGAGACGCGTGCGCTAGCCATTACATTACCAGGACTTTTTATCCTATAGGATATTGAAAAATCGGCCTTAAAAAGAAACAATTAACTAAGTTGCAGGTCGCGATGATTTAATAGTTAACTTTCCCGAGCCCTATTAAAATTATGTGGATCCGAATCCCTTCAGAAGCTTACAAAGCTGCCAAATTACCAAGCGGAGTATTCTGAAGACCTCCCTATATAGTACGTAGTATGGAAACGTTGTAAAGGGGTCAATATGCTATGTGAATTTTAAATTGCTTCGAATATGCGTCAATATGGGTTGAACCTAAGATGTAGAAAGATGAACGGTGTCTTCCCTTTTACCTAAAAGCAACATAAAAAAAAATCCATATATACCCACTTTCACTTTTATATATGTAGTACATATTAGTATGGATTATTAAAATATATTAAAGATAAAACAAAAGGGTACAAAATAATAAGATGAAAATAACAGAAATTAATCAGCTATCCAACAAACGGTCACACGTGTCATCCATAAGTGCAGCTCGATAATAAAACAAGAGAGGGCTGCGCCTGCGCACCGCACGACTATTCTCTACTTACATATAACATTCACCTATATTACAATTAATCAATTTGTCTGTTCGTGGCATGGGACACTGACAGCGGGATTGGTCCACAAATTCAAAGTCGCTCAACGGGCTATGGAGCGAACTATTAGGTGTTTCTCTTATGGATAAAATCAGAAATGAAGACATCGGTAAGAGAACGCAGGTAACCGGCATACCTTGCAAAATTAGCAAGTTGAAGTGGTAGTGGGCCGGTCACGTCTGTCGCAGGACCGATAGAGCAAACGAGTCCTGGAATGGAGACCGCGTCTCTGCAAACGTAGCGTAGGAGACCTGCCAGCCTGGTGGACTGACGGCCTGCGCAAGATCGCCGACAGGGGCTGGATGAGGAAGACAGGAGACCGCGATATGTGGCGCGTAATTGGGGAGGCTTACGTCCAGCAGTGGACTGAGATTGGCTAAAGAAAAAGAAGAATTTGCTTGTTAAAATAATAAAAGCTGATTTACACTTATCCAGCTGAAATTTGAACTTTTATCCGTGCAGGAACGGAGAAAGAATACAATTTCCTGCGGCCCGGCGGCCTGTCGTAAGAGGCGACAAAACAACCCACAGCCAGGTGGTAGGGCATTTGCCCGACTGGATGGCTACCACCCTTGGTCTAGAGTATGCCGCCATAATAACTCTGTGTTGTGTTCCGGCATTAGTGACCAGGTTCCAGGCTCCCTAAAGAGAGCAGCAGCACATTCGTAGCACCTTTGGTGTTGCAAATGTCCATAGGCGATGGTAACCGCTGTCCATCAAGTGGGCCGTCTGCCTGTCTGCTGATCTCCTGCAATAAAAAAAAATAAAATAAAAATGAACGCCAGTGCTGACTTAATACTGGCATCATGTAAATTGATTTAAGACAGTACAGCGCTACCAAATCTGACTGGCTTCAATCTTCTTGATTGAATATTTTAAAAACAGTCTTTGAAAAATATTTCGGAAATAAAATAAAAGATTATCATTATATACATCAAGCAAAAACTTTGAACCCCTTTTTACGAAAATTACGCGAATGGAGGAGTATGAAATTTCTCACACAGTTTATATAGAGCAGAAGTGCAGGAAGCTATTTTTTTAAAATTATGCTTCACATAATTATAAACACGAAAGTTTGTAAGAATGTATGTATGGATGTATAGATGTATGAAAGGATTTTGATGAAACTTTACAGTAATATAGCTTACACATAAGAATAACACATAGGCTATAATTTATAAAGATATAGTGTGAATTATCCTAAATATAACGATTTTCCATCACCACGCGGATGTTTTTGAAGTTTTCCTTTACCATTATTAGTAGGTAGTCGTTGTAACAGTATGCGCATTAAGCCAGAAAACTGCCTAAATGTTACATGTGTTCCGGGCAGGATTCGAACTTTTTGAGTTTCAAACGCGTGCACCTGTCTACCACTTGTTATATTTTCATATTTGAAAATACATATTATTTATCTTTACGGTCTAGCAGGAAAAACAACATTTTGTTTTAAAAATGAATTGCAGCTATGAAATTGTAGATAAATTTGACGAGTAGCACACTCGTAGTTGCGTAGGAATTCACACGTTTCTAACAAGGAATCGCGTGTGTCGCAGTGAATAAACATGCTGCGCGCACGCACACAACTTTCCTCGCTTACCTTTTTTAAACGGTAGTATTCAAATTGCCCGAACATGTGATAAAAAATACTTTTTTCTTTTCAGTGTTTGTAAGTTTCTTTTTGGAAATGTAAATATATCTTATGGTTTTATATTTATGAAGCAACGGGTTGCGAATGTATGAATATCATCAGATAATAAATCAAATTTACTTTTTATACTAGCTGTCCCGGCAGACGTAGTCCTGCCCGGTAAAAATAGGGGTTTGTCGCAGAGGGTTGATAAATTAGGATTGTATGTATTTTTGTATGTTGTATCATAAAAGAATAGAAATTAAAAATTTTGTCTAAAAAAATAAATAAAAAAATAAGGGGTGGACTACCCCTAACATTTAGGGGGATGAAAAATAGATGTTGGCCGATTCTCATAGATACCGGATAAGCACAAAAAATTTCATCAAAATCGGTCAAGCCGTTTCGGAGGAGTATGGCAACGAAAACTGTGACACGAGAATTTTATATATTAGAAGATGACGTTAGCTGTAGCTCGCGGTTTGAGCAAATTTTATCCACTTATTCACTCCATCAAGCTGCTAAGAATTTCTAAAAACATCGGTACACCTATAAATTTAATTCTGACCAAAAGCAAGTATATAAAATTTCGTGCTTCTTACTTCGTACATGACGAATTATTCTACAATTTTCGTCCCCTTTTTCACCGTCTTAAGGATTGAATTTTCAAAATACTTTCTTAGTGTACAGTATATAATAAATCTCGGCCCCAGAAGCTCGGGCTGTGCGTTGCTATGTCAGTCAGTGAAGTTAGTATATACTAATATATCTAATATATAAAATTCTCGTGTCACAGTTTTCGTTGCCATACTCCTCCGAAACGGCTTGACCGATTTTGATGAAATTTTTTGTGCTTATCCGGTATCTATGAGAATCGGCCAACATCTATTTTTCATCCCCCTAAATGTTAGGGGTAGTCCACCCCTAAATTTTTATTTTTTATTTTTTAGACAAAATTTTTAATTTCTATTTTTTTATGATACAGCATTAAAAGATACATACAACCCTAAATTTTCAACCCTCTACGATCAACCCCTATTTTGTACCGGGCAGGACGACGTCTGCCGGGACAGCTAGTATTATATATTATAGATATATAATATATATTATAAATTATATCTATAATATATATTATAGATATAATTAACAAAATATAATGAAAGTTGTTTAGTTTGAAGGGTTGTTGCAGGAATTTATATTATTTATAATCATTTATAATTTTACGTTTGATATGGTACATAGCCAAAATAATTAAATTAATACGTTACGGCATTCCTCTCTATGTTTTGTGTCAGTTGTCAATGTATGAAAACTTTCGGAAAGCGGCCAGTGAGCGAAGGAAAACTGGCTTTATTCGCCACAAGGACAATGCCCATTTTGGATCTCCCCCCCCCCTGAAATCGGAAAACCTTGACCAAATCTTTCTAAAATTCTCAGGTAATCGACCCGGGATACCACGGTCTTTGTTGCCGCCGCAGTGCCGGCAGATGGTCACGCCACGCCGCCCTGAATGATGTCTTACGGAGGGCGCTTGCCACCGCTAACGTGCCGCCTCTATTGGAGCCGAACGGTATTGCACGTGATGATGGCAGGCGCCCTGACGGAATGACTCTAATTCCCTGGCAGCGTGGTAAGCCTTTGGTGTGGGATGCGACTTGCGTAGACACGTTGGCCGCATCCCATTTACCAAACACGTCTAGATCGGCCGGTTCGGCGGCGGAAACAGCGGAATCACTCAAGCGGCGGAAATATGCAACCCTCAGTGGGAGTTATACAATTGTGCCGTTTGCTGTCGAAACGCTTGGACCGTGGGGTCCTGAGGCCATGAGCCTCTACCAAAATTTATCAAAACGACTCATCGACTCTTCAGGTGATCAGAGGGCTGGTCTACCTCGGCCAACGGATCAGTATGGCGATCCAGCGAGGAAACGTAGACAGCCTTCTGGGCACCTTACCCATAGAAGACGGTGATCTGGTCTCAGTATTCAACTTATAGTCTTGAGGGACTATGGGTAGAATACAATACAAATAAGTTAGGTTTTTTTACATTTTAATCAATAGTATGTAATGTTATCATTGTGTTTATAAATAATATAATATTTTAAAAAAATGTTATACATTATTTAATATGTTGTCTTAGTTTTTTTTCATTTATAGTAAAATTATTGCTAATGCCGGATCACTACTCAAGAGAGTTATAATGCATAATCTATATCAGGGGTGGTAGCTATTCTGACTGGCAAATAGCCTACCATCTGTAAATAAGTTGTTTTGTCGCCTTTTACTACAGGCAACTCGGCCGCAGGAAATTGTATTCTTTCTCAATTCCTGAAGGCTTACTCACAAAACGTCTTTCATTTAGAACTTTTTTGTTTGTTTTTAATATTTAAGTGCATTTTCCATTATATACTCCATTTACCTTTGTTTTTTTTTACAATATTATAAAATTCTAAACATGCGGTGTCTGTACATTGAAGCTATTAAAAAAACAACTGGAATATGCTATAATATAAACGACGGAGAACACGATGCATTTTTTTAAATTTCTTGTCTGTTTGATTGGGATTCACATAAAAACTACTCAAACTTAGACTTAAAATCTGAGCAACTTTTTACCATGGGAATCCAGCTGGAATTTTTCTGGGAATAATTTAAAATGGCTAGATGTAAAAAAAACGAATTTTAAACTTGATATTTTTATGATGTGCTTGAAGTTGTTCGGGTGCATAAAAATTAGCTTATTCCCATACAGTTTTCACTAAAACGATATCTTATACATACATACATACATACATAACTTCACGCCAGGTCCCTTGCGGGGTAGGCACGAACAACAGAGCGCCACACAGGCCCATTCTTACACACCTCACTTGCTTCTTTGACGTTCGTAGCTCTTGTCATGCACGCTCGTCTGTTCTTAAGGCTCCTAACATCGCCTTCTGCTAATACATGATCAATTTGATCATGGAAGGTGTGTCGTGGCCTTCCGCGATATCTTATATTCTTTTTTAAATACTGCGGTACTTTGTGTCCTGGGAATCCCGCGGGAATTTTAACTGAAGTGTGGAACAAGTCGCGGCCAAATCCTAGTAGACTATATTAGGTATTTCAGTTTTAAGTTCTTTCTCTCTTCTATCTCAAACTCTATTGACTCTTTCTAGCTGATCAGACAAACGAACGACGCATTTGATAGTAATGCCTCTCCACAGAGCTAGGAACCAACGAAAAAAAAGTGTCGCGACAGCATATGTCTAACTATTATAGTTATGCCGCAATAAATGTTCTTTCATTTTAAAAATTTAATTAAAATGCCGCAGCTAGAAAAGGCTCTTTATTTGTATCTTTGTATTCATTCTTATCAAAATAAATTACTTCATTATCAAGACTACTTCAATGCCTTTATACAACTTTTTGAATTATTCAATTCGGACATTCCATTCGAAAGATATCACGAGTTTAAAAATGTAAGTATTAAACCATGTGACTGTCACACTTTTTCGTGAGCGAAAAATCGTAAGACCCCGTCTATATAGAAGTTTCACTTCAAAAAGATACCAGACATTGCAAGCTAACTAAAAACTTGGGAGCAAAGGGAGGCCTTTGCCCTTTGGTGGGATGATATAGGCTAGCAATAAAGGTAGGTATTTAGCATACGTATGTTATTGTTGGAATAAGACCACATTTGTTTACTCAATAATTAACTTACAAAAGTGACCGCTTACAATGTAGCAATCGAAGGTTAACATCCTGTAAAGTATCAACTGACACATTTACACGTGTTGACAACTAGATTTGCGTATATCGGTTATCTTTCTGTTCTACACCTAGTTCCTAAGGTCTTTAGGACATCTACTAAATGCCTACTAAGTATACAAGTGATATGTATGTTTTCCTTCAATACCAGATCAGCTATACAAATTAAACACCTACCTACTTGACACTGTGTTTTAAATGAAAGTTGTTAATATATTGTCAGTCTAGACGAAGTATTCCCAAAGTAGTCTAAATCGCCCCTGGAGAAATCGATTTTCCAGAGGTCGACATAAATGAAAACTGATTTTATTAATTAATAATTATAAAAGTCCTCATTTGAAACTTTCTATACTGCACTGTATAAGTTGTATTATGTGTACAAATGTGTTCTTTTTTTAAAAGTATTTTGGCGTAATTACATGATGTAATGTACAAATGAAAATGAAAATTATTTATTTCAAAATGGAATCTTACAGATTACTTATTGAAAGTCATGACTCTGCCACCGCTTCCAAAGCAATTTTAGTTTGTGTTAAAGGAGAAGAAGCGGCGCAACAAACTCCCCAGTAACACATCTTCACTTTGTAATTATCATGTTTAATTACTAGTCTTTTTATTTTTTATCATGTAGTTTATAATAATACAATGTTTTACAAAGTAATTTTTATGAATGATTATTGAAAAAGCTTGATAGCGATCGCATTATTCCCATTCGGTGCAGTCGTCTAAAAATTCCTTCGTTGTATAATAAGCCTTCTTGCACAAACGTTGCTTTACTAATTTTTTAAACTTATTTACTGACAGTTCTTGAATGTTTACTGGGATTTTGTTAAAAAGCATTACACTTTGCCCCACGAAACTACTATAAACTTTATGGAGCCTACATGTGGGAGTTTCTAATTTATTTTTGTTCCTAGTATTTTTACAATGTATATCACCTAATCTGGGAAAATCCATGATATTTTTCTTAACATATAGAACATTTTCAAGTACATACTGTGAAGCCACTGTTAAAATATTTATTTCTTTAAACTTATCTCGTAGGGAATGACACACTTAATGACGTTACGCGTCGGTCTCTTGATTTCTCTTGTCTGTTTTTGAACCTAATGGGCTGTGCCGCTATGATAGTAAGAGACCAGACGCAATGTCGTTGGTACCATGGAAGATGGGACGCCCCTAGTATGAGACGCAACTTGTGTCAATACTTTGACGGCGTCCCATCTTCTAGACATAGCCGTGACAGCCAGCCGGCTGCTGCACACCAGGATGTCGAAAATATGTGTCCATTGGTAGTGGGTACGTATTTGTGGCTTTCGGGGTTAAAACCCTGGGGCCGTGGGGGCCTGGAGCTCATCACCTCTATCGAGACCTCGCAACGCGTCTAATTGAGGTCTCGCGTGATCAAAAGACTGGCTTGCACCGAGGTCAACAAATCAGCGTTGCCATCCAACACGAAAATGCGGCCAGCATTTTGAGCACACTCTCCGCCGACAGCGTTCTGGAGTAAATTAATATATAATAAAAAATAGTTTTTTTATTTTTAAAATTAACTTTTAGTTATTTTATAAAAATCACAAATTTCATGCCCACATTACATAATAATGTAGCTCATTACGTAATTTGAATTAATAATTACTATTTCCAGAGAAGCTTTTTCAGAGATACCGATGCATCCTATTTAAGTGACAAAAAATCCACCGCAAAAACTTGACGCGTTCGTCTTGAGTTTAACACTTAATTTTTTTACTACACACTCCGTTTACGGCCCATTTATTAAATTTCGTAAAGGATTGGTTATGTTGTAGCATTAATCAACACGTGAAAACTGACAGTGGGACAGAACCACAAAATAGTCGCACAGCGGGATATTTTTTACAGCTCGAGTACAGAAGACTGGCAGACGGTCCACCTGATGGAAAGCTAAAAAGATGGAAAGGTATCAAAGATGTCATCAACGCGCTGCCGGCTTCGAAGTCATCATTAAAAATCCTAATCACATATCTATACTAATAATAAATAAATAATGATCGCCTGCAAGGGGGCTTTGTGGCGAATCCTTAGGTGAGTAGCGGCACCTCGTACCTGACTCTGAGGGCCAAGGCAAGGCCCTCGCCTCCGTGCTTGCCTTAACCAGCCGGCACGGAGTGGAGAGCGCTAGAGCCAAGACTCAAACTTCAGGGGTGGAAGTGATAAATGACATCACGTCAGAAGTAGCTTCGCTGGACCTGCAGCTCACCTCTCTACACCCCTTAACCACTCACACCCATGTTGCCCCTATCTTTCATGGCATTTTTTGGGGCCCATGCAGGGATTCGCGAGTCACCGTCTGCCCATTTTTCCATGTACCCCGAACAATGCGACGGACAGACGCCATAGTCCCCATATTCCCAGACCCCTAGTACCACTAGCAGTTCACCGCAATAGCCCGGTACTTTTTGTCCTCATTACTCACAATAGTCCTACACTGGCCGGGGCTTGTCCTTGGGTGCCTTATTATATGATGTAGACATTAAATTTGTCAAAGGGCCTCTACGTGTTGGCCTTTCCATAGCCCCGCGCAAGCCCTCCAAATGTCCGGGCCATTTTTATGGCCCGCGGTCGTCAAAGACATATATAATGAATAAATAATAATTATTATAAATAGCTATGTCTGATTAAGAGAATATAATCATGCTAATACATTTATTATAATAGCGTTTATGTATATATTCGTATTTTTTTTAAAATTAGTTTTGAATATTTATGTATCTATTGCCTTTTTCTTGCACCACCTATTTCGCCTGATACAATTTTTTCTCATTTAGGTTGCCTGGAAGAGATCGCTTTGAGCGAAAAGGCCGCCTATTGTACTGCCTATAAAATATTGTAAATATGGTCTGTTTCTGTAATGGTATATTTTAGAGTGCAATAAAGTGCTATCTACCTATCTATCCTTATATTATAAAGAGGAAAGATGAGATTGTTTGCATTGAATAAGCTCCGAAACTACTGAACCGATTTAAATAATTCTTTCACTGTTGGCAAGCTATATTACGAATTGATCCCCCAACTACTTACTTACGTGGGGAACAAATGTACAGCTATGGCGCGTCCGCCAGGTCTCGGTCGAAGGGGTAGTCCCAAGAACTACTGGCTTGACGTCGTAAAGTATGGCATGCGCACTAATGGTCTCCATACAAGGGATGCCGAAGACCGCGCGAAGTGGAGAAGGTAAAGTAGAAAAGCGGACCCTGGGCTTCTAGGCAGACCAGGATTTAACGTTAAGATGATGATGTTGATGAATGACAAATACTTTAAATTAAATTTCAAACGATATCTCTATAGAATTGCAAAGAAACAATGTTTATTTTAGGTATTTTGGCTTGAAGCCAGATAATTTTCCGCAAAGACGCGTTTGCATTCATCCCTGCGCCGTAAAGTAAGTGTTTTAGTACAATAACATTGGAATTGTTTGAATTCTATTTGGTTTTATCCTACCCATAAATCTTCACCAAATGCGTATAACAATAGTGCTGAAATAAAAAAAATGTTAAACCAAGCATAGGGTTACAGTTATTTAGTTGTATAGTTGTTCTTGTGATGTTTCTCTTTAAAGTTAATAATTAATTTTGTTATGTACCCTCTTTTTTCTAAACGAAACAATCGGCCATTTCCTTAATTGAATAATGATGTTATATTTTTATTTAGGCTTTGATTAGCGCCTGTTTTGTATAATTTAACATAATTCTATGTAACAATATTTATCCCTAATATGATGTAGTAATTATGTAGATCATAATTCAAAATCTCTCAATGGTATAAAGACGGTATTCATTACATTTTATTTTCATGTTGACCAAAGCGATAGTTTTTTACTGTGTTCGATTTATTTAATAACACGCAAAATTTTAAATATAATTTCTTATATAAAATATCATCTAAAATTTCCAAATAATAATGTATTGAATTCTTGTCATTCAAAACTAGGGTTGCCAGATTTTTTTTCAGTCTATAAGGGCCAAATACTTAAATAGGCAAAGAAATACTGGAATTTAGTTTTTTACCCGGGACAAATAAAAAACAAAATGATATAGTGACATTCTTTATTTTTTTATATTTGTCCGAGGAGGTTCATTACTACAATTGAAAGTAGTGTGGAAATTTTGAAAATAAAATGTAAATTATCAACAATTAAAGTTTATAATTAAACCATAATATATTCTCTCGAACTTCCTTAACCCGAGTTGATGTGTAAGCGAAGTTGTGAACGTTGCGTGCGTGAGTAGTTTTGTCTAGCGTAGATCGATCGATTTAATAATAAAAAACGAAGCACGGCTCGAATACGGGACAGACTCAGTCCCGCCGGGACATTTTAAGCTAAGCCTAAAATATGGGACGTCCCGGGAAATACGGGACGTCTGGCAACCCTATTCAAAACCCTTTTAATTATTATAGTTCATCAATGACTTCAATCCGCTATCGGTTGTGCCAGTTTGCTAAGTTTCAACTGAAAAATTGTTGGAGGGATGGCGAGGTGTTATAAAAATGTTTTTGTGGAGTCAGTGGATGAATTCTCAAACCGTAAAGTCGTCGATTATAAGTTTTGTGAGTAGTTGCTGTTGTTTTATTACGATATACCCTTCTGAGTTGTTGCGAGTATTATATATACAATAAATAGCGAATAGTTCTGTAGAGGCGACAAACGTCAACTTCTATTGCGTTTCCTTAAAGATTTCAAAAAGAAGAATGTGTAACTGAAAAGCCGTTTTGTACGTGGCAGAATCAAGCTGAAATCATTATCTTCATAACACCTCTTAGGGCCGGCTCGATCGGTGATACCACGCTCTCACAGAATATCAGCGTATAGGAGTTGGTTTGGACCTAATCGTTTTTCATGCCGTTAGTATGGTAGCCTGTGGTATACTTTTTCAAGTGAAACTTCTTTGGAATTGTTGTGATTTGAAACACGATCAAACGAAAAAGCGACACTAAAAAGGAATAAACCCATAAATCTAAGAGTTATATTTTGCAAATCCTCACGTTTACGTACAGGGTTTTCTTTCTTCATCTGTTAGTTACATGTATGGTGTTATTATCCTTGCAGGAACGGAGAAATAATACAATTTCCTGCGGCCGGGCAGCCTGTCGTAAGAGGTGACAAAACAACCCACAGCCAGGTGGTACGGCAGGCATATGCCCGACTGGATGGCTACCACCCCTGGTCTAAAATATGTCGCCATAGCAACCTTGAGTTGTGTTTCGGCATTAGTGACTAGGTTCCAGTCTACCTTTGGTGTTGTAAATGTCCATAGGCGATGGTAACCGCTTACCATCAAGTGCAATAAATCACTCCTGCAATAAAAAAAAGGGTGTCGTCTAAATATTATTTACTATTTGGTTATGTCATTGGTAACCCGAACTATATATCTCTCTGTCAAATTTTAAATATACACGCAGCAGTTTAAGAGACAAATAATACTGATATTTAAAGACATAAAAACGGATGTATACGACGAAAACATAAGGGTTAAGTTTTTGCCAAAATGGCTACGAAACCCTAAAATTGGTCTCTTAATTACGGAAATGAAAGTAGCTTCACATTATACTAAACTTAATTAGAAAAAATATATAAAATGATGTCTAATGAATCGATAAAAGTTGGGCGGCAAAAGACATATTAAAAACCAAATTTATTTTGTAGCCATTAGACAATACACAAATATATTTTCTACTTTAGTTCGTTGGGATAGAGGCTTATTTATGAAATCAATATCATCGAGAAACGAAACCGTAAGTGTTTTGGTTTTAAAAAGAAAAACACATGTGCGAGGTATTGATGTAAATTTTCTAGATGAGCTATTTCAACTTGATTTTGATATTTTTAAATATGCTTGATTTCTTATAGTCTCTAAATCTTTCCAGAGTCGGTGCAACTTTTGTTGAAAGCATTTTTTGGAAATTGATTTTATTTATTTTATAAATAAGTGAGAGGCCGTCATGATATAGGTAGCACCATTTATGATACAATTTTTTACAGACCACAGTAACCACTTTCCATCAGATATGCCATGAGACGTTCTGCTGTACTTAACCTCATAAAAAGTAAGTAATAATATGGTTGTATATTTTTAATCTATATCTATACATATAAATTAAATTGAAGTGTCTCTTTGTAATTGTCAAAATAATAGCTTTTTACTAAATGCATATGAAGGTATATACGGTCTAATATATAAAATTCTCGTGTCACAGTTTTCGTTGCCATACTCCTCCGAAACGGCTTGACCGATTTCGATGAAATTTTTTGTGCTTATCCGGTATCTATGAGAATCGGTCAACATCTATTTTTCATCCCCCTAAATGTTAGGGGTAGTCCACCCCTACATTTTTTTTTATATTTTTACCGGGCAGGACGTCGTCTGCCCGGACAGAAAGTAATTATATAAAAAAATCAATTATTAAAATTATTGAATGAATGAATGAATGAAAACTCTTTATTGTTCACCATAACTTAAACGTAGATATTTAATATAAACATATTACAATTAGAACAATGGGCGGCCTTATCGCTTATAGCGATCTCTTCCAGACAACCCGGTGTCCAAAGAGATATTACAAGAAAATTAAGTAATTGGTGGTTTAACTAAATTCAATCGTAATTGAAGAAAAAAAACAAGATTATTACAATAGAAACTAAGGAAATACATAATTAAAAATATTAAAATAATATAAATTACATATACTTACATGCGAGTAATAATAAAATTCCATTTACGGCAACAAATTTTATTTAGTGGACAAATAATGGTCAGTGATCAAGTGTTTGAAATATTAGTCTGTTTGTATGTTTCTTCTGGCTAATCTCTGAATTGGCTGGACTGATTTTGACGCGACTTTCACTGGAAGATAGCTGATGTTTTATGGAGTAACTTAGTTTATTTCTATTATAGATTAAGCTTTTTTAAAAAGATTTTTAATACAAGCTTTTGAGATCCTGAATATCATGTAGCAGCAGAGTGCAAGCCGAGACAAGTAAAACGAGCCCAAATACGACGGATCTATCTTGTTTAGTACAGGAGTTCCTATGGCCTCAATCCGACTCCATCGTGAGATCAGCTTCATGGTATTATTATTGCATTGCCACGTGATATAATTATGCGTGCAAAATTTCAACTCAATCGGAAACCGGGAAGTTGGTGAAATACATAAGTACATCCATTGAAAGTTAAATAAAATCTTTAAAAAAAATTGAAATACCCACGCGCATGTTGCAGACGTCTCCGCACTGGAAGACAAATGAAATTAAACTAAATTCCACGCGAACGATGTCGCGGGTAACAGCTAGTATGTTATTATTATGGTATTTTTACCCATGCCACTTCCATTCGCCTGACAAGCTCGTTAATCCATAAAGGATTGGGTCGCCATCCCATTAGCTCCTGTTATTCCCGTCTTAATCCCGCCCCCGTGCGGTCGCGTTCCCGCCACAAATTCGGTTAAGTGTCACTTTGACAATTGACGCCATATTTGTGTCAGATTTCAATTAATCGTTGAGTGACTTCTTTATTTGAATTACGGTTGTGATACCAGGTGAAGTTTTATTTATTATATTATTATGCTGGGGCTTTATCTGCGTTAGTATCAAATGCTGTGGCCGAATGCATTTTATTTAAAGCGTTAAAAATAACGCAAAACCACATTAGTGTATCAAAGTCGCAAATCAAATAACGTATTAAACCCATCGCCATATCTGCGTGATACTGGCTACATTTTTTACACTAACGCAGATGAAGCCCCGCTTTTAAGGTAAACTTATACTATTCTAGGCAATGAGTTCAAAATTTTCCAAATTTTCCAAAATTTTCAATTTTATTAATTTTCTAACCATATCATTTCGCCACCTCCAAGGAATACTACGCTAACAAAATTTTAAGTATTTCCTGTTTTTAACCAAAAAACTTTTAAGTTTATATTATTTAATGAAAATTTAGAAACAGTATTAAAACTTAATGAGTGCTTTTTTCATAAGATGGAAAATAACTAAAGCTAGTTAGAGTAGTCTAATTTGGAGGTGTCAATTATATTATTGTCATTGTATGGCTGCTAAATAAACAAATTATTACGACTTCCTAATATTTACGAATAAAATAATAGACTGGCAATCATTATCCTGGGCTACCAATAATGATATTATTTCCTCAATTTTTATTGCTACTTTTCTCATGAATGAATTTAAACTCTTCATTGTCCACCATAACTTCAATTCCACTAGAACAATCAATGCAATCGTAATTAAATACAATTAAAGAACAAACATAATAATAACAATCTACTATAGATATATATAATTAAATGAATCGCATGTTAATTTCATTTCTGCTCATGGAATCTCTTTCCTATTCATTTTCGCAGGAATACACATCCTCAGTCTCTTTTATAACATATTATTTATTCCTAATAGTCCCCAGTACCTTAAGGAACGATTTTAAATTCCTTCGCCTATCCACTGCCCACAATTTGCGCTCTGATACGTACCGAAAACTTATGACACCTGCACTCCCTTCATGCTATTATGATAATTTATTTACAGAGCAGGCTGTCAAACTTTGGAATATGCTGCCTCTTGCTGTCAGAGAGGCCAAGTCCTTATCAACATTTAGAAATTTACTCAGAAAACACTATTTGTCCACAAATAAAGCCGATAAAGCCGCCTATTGTATTGTCTAGAAAATATTGCAAATATGATCTTTTTTGGGTATGGAACAGAGAGCATGAAAGTAGAGTAAACGCAGTCGAGATGCGAGCACTGCGCAAAATCTGGGGAGTGACGCTCGCGGACCGCGTTCGTAATACCGAAGTAAGAAAGAGAGTTGGTCTGAAAGAGAGTGTCGGGGTGAAGGTAAGGAAAGGAATGCTCCGGTGGTTCGGGCATGTGGAAAGAATGTATTATGAAAGAATGACTAAACAGATATACAATGCAAAATTGGATGGATGCAGAAGTCGCGGAAGGCCACGACACACCTTCCATGATCAAATTGATCGTGTATTAGCAGAAGGTGATGTCAGGAGCCTTAAGAATAGACGAGCGTGCATGACAAGAGCTATGAATGTCAAAGAGCAAGTGAGGTGTGTAAGAATAAGCCTGTATGGCATTCTGTTGTTCGTGTCTACCTCGCAAGGGACCTGGCGTGAAGTATAGTATGTATGTATGTATGATCTTTTTTATAATTGTATATTTTGGTGTGCAATAAAGTGTTATCTCTCCCCCTCTTTCTCTTTCATTAAAAAGTTATGTTCAATTATCTACACCGATTAACAAATTTGAAATATCTATCTATGATTTCAAAATAAAAACCAAGGCTTAAATAAGGTTACAAAAATAAGCATAAGCGAGTGAATCTTTCGCGTATCTGATATATATTCATTTCTCTTTCATACTTTCTTTTTATTATAATTATATACTTAAACTTTGTTATTGTGGTATATTAGTATAGTGCTTATCAAGCCGTATAAACAAAAATTTAAGAAGTAATTTCCGTAAAATTTTCATCGTAATTCGTACAATAATTTCGGAGCTAAATACAAAATTCAAATACAGTATTATTTATAATATATTAAAATTCTATAAATGATTATCTGTACATTGAAGCTATTTAAAAAAAAAACAATTAGAATACATATATAAAGGATTGAGAAAACGATGCATTTTTTGTGTCTGTCTGTTTGTCCTTCAAGACTGGCAGCACATTGGCTACACCTCTGATATTGCTAATGTCCATAGGCGACAGCAACCACTTTCCATCATAGTTGGGCCGTCAGCCTGTCTTCTGTGCTTTAGCATTAAAAAAAGTATTTCAAGATATCACTTGCTAGATACAAAGTCACAAACTATGCCTCTTTATAATATTAGTATATGAAGATTAAAAGCGGATTTCTAAAAAATCAATACATCCCAAAAAAAATCTGAATCCACTTCCTAATAATAAACACCAAACACGTGTTAAACAAAATGGATAAAAAAACTTAATCAAATTTATATTTCGCAGATACTGAAGCCACGCGTGATGTTATACAGAGAAAGTTTATTTTTATAATAATAGCAAATGCCATATGTGCAGAAACTGTTCAACAAACACCACATGTCATTACCAGTACCTCTCATAGAGATTAGTGAACTTTTGTAGGTAAATGACCTAAGAAACATGGCTGACTATGACATCATACCTTGCTACGATGACGACGAGTTGTTTCAAGAAAAAAACGATACCGTCACAGACCTACATGCATATTACATGTCACAATTCAATCTAGAACTAGAAAATAGTAATAAAAGTAAAAAAGTAGACAATTTTAAATACGGCGTTGAAGAAAGTTTTGATTTTGAAGTTATCGATGGCTGGAATAATAATAATGCAATTGATACAGATTTCGAAATGATTGATAAAGTAATAGATAGTAATATAAATGAGCAGAATATCAAAGAAGTATTGTTAGATCTCGATAATATAGATTTTGAAGAAACAAATAAAGCAGATTATCAAGAACCAAATTATGAGAGTAACGATTACATAGATGATGAGTCCTTAATTGATGAACTTTGCAGAGAAGACAATGAGTCCTGTCGTCTTTCGCCCGATGGGTTCAATGAAGAATATTTACCTAATACAGAAAAGAATTCTCTACCATCAATCGAAACTGTATTCTCAAAAAGATACTCGAATTACAATATCAAAGAAAACTTAATACAAGATAGCAGTACAACAATTCTACCGAACAATGGAGCAGTAAACAGTATAGAACATTACAGCTATCCAAACAATATTTTACAAAATTTCGATTCTGATAAAAGATACGTTTTACCAGACACACCGACAAGCTGTAATGAGTTTAATTTTGACAGAAATGAAAGAAAAATATCTGTTTCCGAATCAATTGAAAGTGACTTACAGAGTTCGTGCTATTATGATGAGAATTCCGAAACATTTGACGAGGATGAGCTATTCGTTAACTTGGATGACTTTGGACTAACATTTGAAGGAGAGAATGATGTCACTGTCAATATAGACACAAGGAATAACCAGAACAGTATAAGAAAAGTTGATAAAGAAAAGATTCAAGGTATTTTTTTTTAAGTTTTCGCTAAGTTTTAATGGTGTAAGTGCGGCATTTTGTATGATTTTTATTTCGACGTTTTGGCCACTTATCACTAGCCATGCAGTAATAGTTTCCATGATCACTGCAACTGAAAGATGACATGAAATGAAAATCAAATAAAATACAGCGCTTAAAACCCTTGAAAAGTAGATTTAACTATAAGTTTGTTAAATGTAAAAAATAATGTGTTCAGTAGCATTGTCACGCTGAAATAAGATGATTTTGATTAGATTAGTTGCATCCAGCATGCGTTGCTATGCCACGTAAATAAAAAATATTAAGCTACATTTTAACGGTTTTAAACGCGGTTATTTATTTGTTTTTTATTACTGCGACGTTTCGGTCACTTTTCAGTAGCCTTGATCACGGGAATAAATATATCAACTGTCAATGAGTATTGTTAAAGTTACAATAATATCAATTAGTTAATATAATATTAGTTAGTTAAGTCAGTTCACTCTTGTTTCAGGTGAAAGAACGTGTCTCTGGGAACAATGCTACGAAAGATATCCAAATCAAAATATGTTGGTGGAACACATTGAGAGAGCACATGTTAATACATACAAAGGTGATATTTTTTAGTCTTTTTTTGCATTTATTCAACCTACAGAGTGATAACCCACTTGAGGGAAAGTGATTACCGTCGGCTATGGACATCACCAACACTAAAGGTGATACCAACGTGCCACCGGCCTTAAGGGAGAACTGGACCCTGGCCACTAATGCCGGAAAACTACTCGAGGTTGTTATAACAGCATACCTTACGTCAGGGGTGGAAGCCATCTAAATGGTTATCCTGTAGACCCTTACATCAATTCGAATGGCCGAAAAAAAGTTTTTTTTTCCGCGCGGATAACATTACGATATCTTAATTAAGCTAAGACTGGCGAATCACATATTCTATGATCAGATGGTAACTATAGTTGAAAAGTCCAAACGTTTCCCCCGGGCTCTCTAAAAGTCAAAGTTCTTGGGTTCGCTTTCTAGCATATCAAATTTGATATACTATTTTTTATTTAATTATTATAGTCTAAAATCAGCTTCAGGGATATATATAGCACCTATTATACTAACGTTACTTGATTAGCATAGAAATAAGGTTAAATCCTTAAATTAAAATCAAATAGATATATTTTTGATAAACAAGTAGACGTAAAATTTTGCCGGATTCCTTAAAATGATTAATTATAAATGATTAAATTAAATTTATATACTAATTTTATCACTGTATAAAACTTTAATTACGAATTTCTTTTTTTAATAAGTATTAAATGAAATCGTTAAATAAACCATAAAATTATTTATTTATAAAAAAAATATGTATGCTTTTCTGTTAATGATCACTTTTCTGTGGTTATAACTTTACAATAAGAAACATTTCATACTCCAAAATAATAAAAAGGTACAAAACTAAAAATATAATGAATAAACTCAAAAACTAGTGAATCGATTTCCAAAATTCTTTCATCGTTCGAATGCTACATTTTCCCTGATTAATATAGGATTTATAAAAGATAGGGATCCCTATTAAAATTTCAATAATGTAACCCATCAATCTAAACCAAACACTTGGCGCTGGAATCGGGTTCTACGATTTTAATGAAATTTATTGTGTGTTTGAATGGGTCGCGAGGTAGTTTAGATTCATAATTAGACCCAGTAGGTGGCACCAGAATCGGGCAGGGCAACATCTATCGAGTACGCTAGTAATAAATAAACAACAGCAATTCATAGAAACAATATCCGTGGAGGAACGGAGAAAGAATACAATTTCCTGCGGCCGGGCGGCATATTGTAAGAGGCGATAAAACAACCCACAGCCAGGTGGTAGGCCATTTGCTCGACTAGATGGTTACCACCCCTGGTCTTAAGTATGTCGCTATAACAACCTTGAGTTTTGTTCCGGCATTGGTGACCAGGTTCCAGTCTCCCTTAAGAGAGCAACAGCGCATTTGTAGCACCTTTTTTGTTGCAAATCTCCATAGGCGATGGTAATCGCTTTCCATCAAGTGGACCGTCTGCCTGTCTGCTAAACTCCTGCAATAAAAAAAATTTTGATATCTTTTCCAGACAACCTTATTGATTTTTTTTCTTTTTCTAGGTGATGAATTCAGTTGTTTATGGAAAGACTGCGCACGGGCAAGGCGTCCATTCAACGCGCGGTACAAACTTCTTATTCATATGCGTGTACATTCAGGACATAAGCCGAATAGGTGTCATGTAAGTATTGTTTAAAATCCTTATCAGACTTAACTTAGGTTCTGACTCTCTTACTCTTATGACACCATCCTGATTTAATTTGTTTTAGTTCTGACTTATCAAAAGTTCTCAGTGTGTGCTGATCTGGTTTAAAAATCAAATTTAAATTAATTCCAACGCGTGAGGAAAATGAACGCCATCTAGACGAGAAATAATTACAAGCTTTTCAATGTCTCATAGATATTCTTCTTCGACGCTTATACCCAATGAATATATTGTATAATACCGAATTTCGTGATGTACGGCATTTCTAGGGACCTATGCAGTGTCGACTCACGTTCTGCCCTTTTTCCCATGTTCCTTGAATAATGTGACGGGCAGACGCCATAGTTCCCATAAGCCCCGATCTGTAGTTCACTAGTACATCATCCCAATAGCCCGGTACCTTTTGTTTTCTACGAGTCCCACACTTACCAGGGCTTGTCCCTGATTGCATTTTTGTATGGTGTATGCAGGGACAATCGCCGGTCAGTGTCACACCACATTTAGATTTTTATCAAGGTGCCTCTACGTGTTGACCTTCCCATGGCCCCACATAAGCCTTCCAAAAGTCCGGGAAATTTTTATGACCTGTGGTCTGCAGATAAACTAGTGAAAGTAAAATGATGACTCCTAAACAAACTTGACAAGATCATAGTCTTAGTATTAAAACTAAAAAGTTATAAATCACTTATATTTGATAAATTCTCCAGATAAAATATTAATTTGCAGTTAACTCACTATACGCAGGAGTCATTGAAACGAACATAATACAATAGGTACATTGTCATTTTTATGTACATAATTATGAACTGTTATCAGAGAATAAAATGGAGTTCGTAGAACAGTGTCTGTCTTGGAAAATTAAATATGATTTCTGGATACGGACTTACGTTACTTCTTTTAAAACACGCAGGAATGGAAAATAATACAATTTCCTGCGGCCGAATGGCCTGTCGTATGAGGTGACAAAACAACCCAAAGCCAGAAGTTAGGGCATTTATTCAACTGGATGGCTGTCACCCCTGTTCTAAAGTATAGCGCCATAACAACCTTGAGTTGTGTTCGGGCATTAGTAGCCAGTTTTTAGTCTCTTTTAAAGACCTTTGGTGTTCCGAATGTCCATAGGCGATAATAACCGCTTTCTATCAGGTGGACCGTCTGCCTGTCTGCTGAAATCAATCTAGCAGGTAAAGCCTTAATAAATAGTAAAACCGACTTCGGATACAGCGACCGCTAAACATAGTGAGCATGCGGAAAGTTTCATTTTTGAAGTTCATATCTCTTTTCAGCATCCTGGGTGCGGTAAAGCCTTTTCCCGCCTTGAGAACCTCAAGATTCATGTCAGATCTCACACTGGAGAACGGCCGTACGCGTGTCCAGCTCCTCATTGTAGGAAGGCTTTCTCCAACTCTTCGGATAGAGCTAAGCATCAAAGGACCCATTTTAACGCTGTAAGTTTGATCTTAAATTCAATTCTACTACTTCAATATCTAGGCGTTGCGAATATATTCAAGGTACGACTCCATTAAGATTAGTTGACATTAAGAAAATGTTGTGTTGTTTTAAATCTATATATTAATACGTGAAGCAATAACATAACAAAATCTTTGTACGCCATTTTACGAAAATTGCACGGACGGAGATTATAAAGCCTTATCATCTAAGTATCCACTCACACAAAAACACAAAATACTATCAAAATCCATTTAGTCGTTTAGGAGTTAAGCGTCAAAGACACATACAGAATAATTGTTCATCCTTGTGGTCACCCAGTGACCGAAATCATAACTAATTTAAATTATGAGTTTTAATATATATTTTTTATTTCAGCGGCCATATGCATGTGGTGCAGCTGGTTGTGGAAAACGTTACACCGACCCCTCATCTCTCAGGAAACATGTGAAATCTCATCCACATATAGCCAACGTACCCAGGACCTGCATTCCACCTTCGAGACCCATCCGAAGGCCAGACCAGGAGCAAATGGTACCAAGTTCACCAGCTAAACTGGCTACATTAAGATGTATAAGAGATAAATTGACTGTACCAAGACTACAAAGGTTGTAAAGAGATAAATTCACTGTGCCAAGATTACAACGATTGTAAGGAATAAGTGGAATGTACCAAGATTACAAAGGTTGTAAAGAAATAAGGTGATTGTACCTAGCTTGGGTACAGTCAACTTATCTTAAGGATTATAAAGGGACTAAAAGAGAGTTTCGTTGGTTTCTTTACTAACAAGATAGAAATTGTCATTGAGATTAGTTTACTTGATTCACTAGATTCGATTTGAGAAGAGGTATCTATCCTGTAGCATAACCTACTTAGCTTAGTACTGGTTGTAAAATGTGAGTTTGTGGGCTGACATTATTATAAATACCAATATTCCCGTTAACTTCTTCTCAGAGGTTTGTTTGTTGCTTGGTTTGAGAGGAGAGAGACCGAGAGGTTACTGGAAGGCGTGTGAGTCTCCCGACGGACGGTCCTCCAAGAGGAAGAACTCGCGAAGAACTGACAACCAGACTACCCACTGAACCTAAACTAGTACGTCTAATTTGGGCTTTTTTGATTGACAATAAAACTAGGTACCTACTCCTCGTGTCGTCTCTATGCAGGGCTCTCCTGGGGTGTTTCGGAGAAGGATTCTCCGAAGAACCAACCTGAAACTTTTGAAGGCCAAATAAAAAATAATTCTAATAAATGTTATACAATGCTAAGATTAGTTAGATTTAAGAAAATTGCAGCTCAATAAAAGACTGATTGTATCAATTGGCTCAATTAATTTAAGAATAAGTTTTTAATAAGTGTACAATTTTTAAATGTTTCACTCCTTTAGCTTGTGTTAAACACGTATGACGTAGTATTATTTTTTGTAAGATTATATTATTAATGATTAATTTGGTAAGCATTTTATTCGCTTCGCATAGTCTTTTTACAAATGGAACAATAAACAGATTTTACCACGTTTATATTAAAACATATATTTTTAAAAGATTAATAATAAAATAGCTATGCGAATGTTAGACCAATTTAATATTTCTACACACTTTTTCTGCTGAGACATATTTTATGGAAATACAAACTAGTTAAGTATTTTACAATATAACGCTACCGTAAAATTAATAGCATTTACGGGTTAGATGCAAGCAAAATATTCTTCCATAATTCTATTTTTTTCATTAAGCTCTCAAAGAAGGTATTTGCGTACACGTACCATAGATTTTATATACCTATAAGAATTGTTTTTATTTATATAAAAAAGCAGCAGAAACCAAAGATAAGAGATTTTTTAAATAATAATAAATGTGTAAAACACATAATGTTACACATTGTTTTCTAATAATGATAAGTATATTATAATAATTAGGATATGCCCGCGATTTCATCCAGACTTCTTGTTTTTAAATTCCCGCGGGATTCCCGGACGTAAAGTACCACAGCATTTAAAAAAGAGTGTACACTATCGTATTAGTGTAACCTGTGTTAGAATAATGTAATTTTAATACACCCGAACAACTAAAATCCGGGGATTCCCGGAATAAAAAATATCACACATTTTATTGCATAAAATTTGCTATAAGTGAAAAATCACATAGGAAATCGTTTTTCTTAAATATGGCCATTTTAAGTCTTGCGCAGAAAAATTCCCGCGGGATGCTGAATATAAAAAGTTGCACAGATTTTAAGTCCAACCATTAGCTGTCGATCATCGAACCGTATCGAAATCGCCACAGTAGTTTATACGTGAATCCCGAATAAATAGACAAATCGGCAAGAAATCTAAAAAAATGCAATTTTTAATAGCTTTAATATAGAGACGCGGCATGCTTAGAATTTTATATTATTATAGATAATTTAAGTCTTAACAACAAAAGAGCCCTGAGTTTGTAACTGAATACAACAAATACGTAACGGTTTTTGAAAACTTAAGTCGGAAAGTATCATAAAGTTTGCGACTTTGTGATACTTTGCGTCTGATGCTTTAAGAACTTTATAGACGGACTTATTCATATTGAGTTAGAGTAGGTTTGTAGGTAACTTTTAGGTTTTTAAGGAAACCTACAAACTGAGCCTAACTCAATATAAAATAAATAAGACCAAAAGGACATTGGACCTTAAGTTATTTGACTATTTGGCAAGTATGACAATTTCTTCATTTCGAGAATTTTTTGACAATACCAACTAAGATTGTTAAAGTACAGTCAAATGTGACATATATAAATAAATACATTAGTAATGTAATAAAGATAATTGTAATAATATAATTGAAGACGTGAGTGGATGAAGGTGATATGTCGCATATTCGGTTTTTTGCTTTTTTTGCGTAGATGAATGTTATAAGTCGATACCAAATGACTACAGACGTTAGACCATAGATATAAGGCATATTTAAAAAATAAAAAGTTGCTAAAGGTGTTAAGTTCAGTTCAGTTTCAAATAAAAGTAAAGTCACTCTTTGATACCACCCATGATCAGAAGGCTGGTTCGTATTTCGCGCAACGAATCAGCATTGCCATACAGCGTGGCAATGCAGCCAGCCTTCTGGGCACGCTTCCCTCTGGCAGCGATTTGCTACATTCTTTATACTAATTAATCTATTTATAATTTAGTTTATTTTTAAGAATTTTTAATAATCAATATTAATATATTCTTTAAATAGATTATTTAGTCAAATATTATAAAGTAAAACTTTTATCTCGATTTACTCAGAATTGGAATTATGCGACTTATCACCTTCATCCACTCATGTCTTCAATTATCACGAATGCAAATAGATAAATATAGTAATCTGTCACTAAATAATTGTAAACTTAGTAAATATTGTAAAATCTGTGTTTATTATACCCGCAAATTACTATTGCACCTGGCCGCCATGTTGGTGACGTAACCGTAGCCGAACACTCAGTACTGTTAGCACCACTGGCCGGCGAGAACGCGTACATATCGAGTTGCGGATGACGTCACGTGAATGTAAATTTAACAAGGTTCCAGCGCATTAGCAATTTGCGGGAATAATATTATCATTCAAGAGGGTAGTCCGGAGGAGATTGCCTGCGGCGATAAGATCGCCTAATGTACTCCAATGTATTAGCCGTGTGCAGAAGGTTTGCCGATAGCCTCATGACATCACGCGTCGATGGTCAGTAGGGTTGACAAAAAAGGTTACATAAATAGTTGTTGCAATAAATTTATTATTGTATATACGTTACATAAGTATGTATAGTAATAGTAAGCGTTCCCACAATGTCGTGACGATTAATTTATCGTTGGACGACTGTCGTCTCCAGCTGTTCCCATTATAACGATTGTTTGTCGTCAAAATTTTTATCGTTTAGCGACTATCGTATCGGCAGTCGCTTTGTAGTTTACACATCATTAGCAACCTACTACAGTCGCGAGGGGGAAGGGAAAATACGTGTAAACGACGAGACGATATTTTTATCGTGGCTACGATAGATTTGCCGTCACGATTTAGTCGTAACAATTTTTTATCGTTTTACGACTGTTGTGCAAGCCGTTCCCACTGTTATGAAAATCTGTCGTCACTGCAAAAAATGTCGTAGACGATAGTAAATCGTGTCGTGCTATATGTGAATACCTCCATTTAAATATATAAGCCACGACACTAAAAACTACACGATTATCTGTCGTCACGACAAAGTGGGAACGCGCCCTAAGTAATACAATAGTAATAAGTAATACAATAATAGTAAGTAGTCATCGGCAAACCTTCTGTGCACGGCTCATATGTACATGCAATCGATTTTATTAATCCATTGGTATTGCTGTTCGTATCGAAGTTACAAGCTCGGGTGTTCGGACCTAGGTCTCCGTAATTTAAGCACATCTTCCATACACCTATATTTGCTCAATTATATAAGATTGATTTTTGTTTAATAATTTTTATTTATTTTATAAGTTTTACTGTATTGTATTGATTTATTGATCGTATTCATCTGCGATCCGTTACTGTAACCGAGCGGATACAGCAATGTGCTCTAAAATGTCGGCATTGAGCTTTACTTTTCCGGCTCGTTACGAACGCTCCCTAGTAACGTTTATGATTCGATTTCGAGCATTACGTTACAATACTGCCTCCGTGACTGACGAGCATTCGCCCGTAACGAAAAATGTATTATTCGATTTTGAGCATTTAGTTGATTTCATAATGTGAGACGAAGCGGTCGTTGTGTTACAAGTTTTGTCAAAATATTGCAGATGCGCACTGTAATGCTTGGTTCTCCTTCCTCGTCGATGTAATGCTCGAATCTGAAATTGCGCATTATATTGCTCGATTCTCCTCCTTCACTGATGTAATGCCCGAACTTGTTACGTTATATTACAGGCAGATGCTCGCGGTGAGGGAGCACTTTAGTTGCAACAGTTACAGTTACGGCTCGCGGTTCGAAATGTTTACGCTGATGTGTCGATTGCTCAAACTTCTGATGGTTCACACACAGTAAGTTTCGAGTTCGAATCATGCGTATCGACAAATACGTAACCTAAATACGGAATTAGAGTTCTTTTTCCATGCAACGGAGAAGAAACGGGGTCGTTGGACCCTGAACCTTACAGACTAGCTTATTTTTGTAAGAAGGCAGCTCCTAATGAAACAAAAAACTAAGATAAATATAAAAACATTATTATACGAACCAATTCGTTTAGATCAAACAAATAGAAATTTGTTTGTTAGTATTAAGCTAAACTAAGACATGTTAAGTTAATGCATGCTTTCCAAAGAATCTCGTCTTAGGTTTACAAATATAAATCACTTCCATATTGAGATCTCTTTTTTGCTCATAATATTTTTGTAAAATACTTTGAAGATGTTGTAACGTCTTCGAAATGTTCTTAATAGATTTATGGCAGTTACTGTCGTTAATTTTTATGACTGCAAGACAAAAAGTAGAATAAAAAGTCATTAATGTATTTATGGAGTTTTTTTTAATCCACTTCGGGCGCCGACAGTTAAGCGAGAACTACATAAGTCGACGGACACATTTGAGATGTCTTACACGTGGAAGGCTTACTATACCCAAGTAAGATCTTGCATAGAGTACGTTTCTTACCTTCGGGATGGCTCAACAAAATTGAAAGAAGAGCCTAGAGGTCATGTAACACCAGCTTGTCGATAGGCTTCGAAGTCTAGAGTAGTTAGTGGTCGGCATCGCTGTGACCCCGGGTGTCCGCCGCTGAAGTTTCACGCGCTTTCCATGAAAACGGGTCGGGAAATTCAACTTCACACTTTCCAAATTTAAAGAAAACTTTTCGATTACATGTATGTGAAAATGATATTGAAACCAGTTCGTTTGTATCACAATTAAACCTTTTTGTACTTTTGAAAGTATATATTTCTAATTTCTGAAATATTAAGAATCTTGAGCCTATCTTGGAGTTCATAACTAACCCATTCGCAGAAGGTGGTGTTTATGGAAAGATCAAAAACTATTTTGGTATAGAAAACTGTCATGAAGTAGAGCTGAAAATAATAACCATGAAAAACTAATTACATCTTCAATCATACATGAGGACCACAAACTTTTGGAATATTTTTGATGAAAACAAATATACCATTTTGAGAACAATTTTATTTGCGTCAATTATTCCTGCGTCCTTCTAGAGTAAAAATGAGTGAGCCCTTAAGCTGGTTAAGGTTGCCAAATTCTGATTTAGAGCAACACCGCCAGTTTTCCAGTCTATTCGTGTTCTATAGAATTAGGAGAGTGTGCAGTGCAACCTGATTCCCCCTATAGCATTCGATCTTCGGACGACAAGGCGCTCTGGTCTACGCCATCGTGTTGCAGTGGTAAGACAATCATTACGAATTAAATGTTTTGCCTGCACGTTCCTTTTGGGTACGGCAGAGCTATGGAAGTCAGTAATATATGTAGTGTTCCCCGAAATGTACAATCCGGGTGTATTTTCTAGATAAGCGTGCTCCACCTTATCATCAAAAATTTGCCGTGATCTTGGTCAAACGCGAACCTTATTATCACAAAAAAAGGTTGCTGTGCACACCAAATCCACGCGCGTGCTACGTCATCCATGGACATTCGGAACACCAGAAGTATTTCCAATATGCTGCTATCTCTAAAAGGAGGACTGGCCCTTAATGCTGAAACACAACTCAACGCTGTTATAGCGGCAGGTGTGGTAGCTATCCAGTGAGTCCCACAACCCGACAGTGTGCTGTTCTGTAATCTCTTACAACAGGCCGCTCGGTTAATCCAAAGATTTCAAATTTGAAAGAAGCCAGTGCTGACATCATACTGGCATCGTGCAAATTGATTTGAAGTCAGTACAGCACTACTAAATTAGTGCTGAATTCAATATTTCCGACTGAATATTTTTAAGTCTGCTACCTAATTTAGTAGCAAAGGTCTTACACCCAAACGTATTTTGTCGTTCGATTTCGTTTTAAGAAAGAAATAAAGAAATATTTATTTCTAAAAATGCGACACTTTAACAATAATTTATAATAAATAATAATAATAACATTGAAATTGTGTGCCGCAATTCGCGAAAAGAGGTTGGCACTCAGTTTTTTGCTGTGCCGAAACATACTCCGACACAGCACTGATTTTCAGTGCCCACCTCCTTAATTATGTCATGTGACCCACGCTAAAAGCAAGTTAAATAAAACTAAATTATAATCAACACATAAATATAAAAAAAACTAAAAAAAAGTACCTAAAAATTTATGAATCCTAAATAGAGCATTTATTATATACACCTTTCAGAAATTCTCCGGCTTGTTTTTTTATTACTAAAGTGCATCTTACGATGTATGTTTTGTTTTTGTTTTACATAAACTTTGTTGTTGTACTTCTAAAGATGTCTGTTATCTTTGTTCTTTCTCGCATATCTTCAAATTTTTATTGAATTATTGAATACTAGCTGATGCCCGCGATTTCGTCCGCGTGGTCAGGTTTTTTAACTATCCTACGGGAACTCTTTAATATTTCGGGATCAAAAGTATCCTATTTATATTGGCAGAGCCCGGAACTTGATATGTATATTCAAAAAACTAAGACATTGTGCACCACTAGAATTGTTGATAAAAATCTACACAGCATTATGTCAGTCCATTCTGAGGTACTGCATTTCAGTATGGGGTGGAGCATCTAAAACTATGTTTCTGAAATTGGAAAGAGCTCAAAGGGCTGTGCTAAAAGTCATGACCAAAAAACATTTTAGATACCCAAACCAACAATTGTTGGCAGAATGTGGGGTGCTTAGTGTACGTCAGCTTTACATTCTTGAACTAATTATAAGAAAACACAGAAATGTCCCTTTACCCGAACCTACCAAACGTCAAACCAAAAAAATATGCCCCTGGATCCCACATAGTACTAGTTTTGCAAAACGTCAATTTTATATCATCAGTAGTTTACTGTACAACAACGTACATGATACATGTGACATCATATATTTAAACAGACGTGAAATCAAAGCAACGTCCCAAAAGTGGCTTATGCAACTAGATTATCATAAACCTGAAAACTTATTATATAACATCATATAAATTAACCTTATTATATATATCACAATATTGTAATCCCTCATTTGCAAACATACACACAGACACCAACACACGCACACACACATACACACGCAAAGAAGTTAAAATTTATTTTAAAAAATAATTTTAGATATAAATTGTAAGTTAGTCACACACGTACTTGGTGTTCGCGATACAGGCTAGTCCTAGTGTGGAACCTATGAAAGCAATATTTCTGTGCGCAATTTTTTGACAATAAATTGATTTTGATTTTTGATTTTTTTTATATGTTGACCAGGTATATAAGCTACCACGTACAAAATTTCATTTAAATCGGTCCAGTCGTTTCGTGGATTAGCCGGTAAAAACAGACAAACAAAAATGTAAAAAAAACGTTATATTTTATAGTTCTATTTCACTTCTTACATCCCCCTGGCTCGGTTTTACACAAATTCGACCTCTACAATATTATTATATGTATAAATTTCGGGTTGGTCGGACAAAAACGAACGAAAAGAAAGAAATTATTAATTTGCTAGGAAAGCGACAATACAAGGATGTAGAAATAATTTATACATACATTTTTATTATTAAATTCAATATGACGCCGCATTTCCTACGCATGAGGTCGACAACTCAGCACTGTGCTAACACTGTGCTCATTGCGTTATAGACTTTTATATGATCTAAGGCTGTGTTAAAGGAAATTTCGAAAATATCGTAAAATTGCCATAAAAACTGGAAAAAAATGTAAATAAAAATTAGTTTTAGTAAACTTTACAAAAAAAATTGGATATTTTTTAATAGGTCAAAATTATTCAAATACAAAATCTATCTTTCCTGAATAGTTACCGCTTTTCAAGAGCTAAGTGGGCCGAGTCTAGATTTGCAAAATCCTGCTATAAGCCTTAATGAGTGGTGATCAGAAAATTGAATATTTGGTTCAAATATTTCGACGAGAAATAGTAAAATGAACGAAATATTATCTAGGTATTTCGCCATATATATATATTTAATAGAGAAAAATAAATAAAAATTATGGACTTTCAACTTTCGAGCATTATACCTTAATATATATACTATAATCAGCCTTTAGCAGTGTACAAACCGCTTCCCTTTTATTAGTAGTTTTTAATATTAATTAAAATTAAATAGTTTAGGTTCATTTTTTGTATTCGATAAATTAGCGACAATTTTGTTTGAAGTAGAATAGTATTATTTTTTTGTCGCGTGCCAGTGAGGGTAGATATTGCTTCGAGAGTCACTCGCTGCGCTCGTCGTATACGGACATAGTTCGAAATCGCTCGTCGTTAAATTCACCTCACAAGAGACTCGTTTCGCATTTTGTAAAAACATTCGCAATTCTCGCCAACCAGTGCATCAGTGCTGCATCGTTGTCACGAGTGGTGAAATTACTCGTTATAAACAATATTGTGTTCTCGAAGAAAGCAGTCGGCGCCGACCATTTGGACTCGAACTCAATCTTTGCAAGGTGAGTTGACCTACTCGTTGTAGTTTTGTTCTCACTGGCCAACTTATCGTTTTTCGCATAGAATCGCAAATACAGTCCGCTTATAACATTAGTTACAATCTCAGCATTGGGGATTGTACATTTTGGTCCATCTCACCGTGGATGCCTTCTATCTGGGAGGTCGGAGTATTGTCTCAGCTCCCTGATAGAATGGTGATCGAACCGCGCCTAGTTAGTTGTCGAAACTGTCGCTAATTTGCTCAACTTGTTGTAAAAACTTATCAAAATTCGCGTCGTCATCGTCATAGTAAGCTCATTTTGCCATCGTATTTTCTCGTTATCTAATCGATTTCAATAAAATTTATACATTAATATAACAAGTTTAAACCCTAAACTTCGCATTTATCGGAATGTAATTTGTCAATTATTCGTAAATTTTCTTATTTAAATAATACAATTTCATATAGTTTCAACGTTGGAAGGCGGTTAGATGATGCAGTCGTGTATAAACCGTTCAAATTAAAACGTGTCAATATTGTATTAGCTTGTTCGCAATAGTAAGCCACATAACGTCATTCTTAATTTGTTCGTATAATACGAGTCGTTCCCTAGTTCATTTACAATCGCCATCTTTGAATCGCCCCTGCGCCGGAGTTTCGCCCGTCGCACACCGATCGGGTGAGCGATTCACGCATGTCGCAGTCATATTATGAAAACTTTATAACTTTGAAATTTCTCATTTATAACTTGATTTTTATGTTGTTATCTTTTGACCCTAAATAACCTATTAGTTCATATTAGTATAGCGTACTAGTGATTGTTAATGGAAACAAAATATTTTTATTTGAATTGATTACTTTTATTGAAATTTGATCGAAATAAATATCTTGATTTGGAAATCGTCGTATAAATGTTTATTTAATCTTCGTCATTAAAAATATCGCAGGTTTGCTTTCATATTTCTCAAATTTAGTTAAAATCTTACAATTTCTAGTACTTTCGTAACTTTACCTTATTAACACAATTACTACAACATACATTATTGATTTTTAGCTTCAATTACCTGTTGATTTTGTTCATTCAACATGTCGAAATGCACTCGTCGTAACTATGAATTAAAACGCGACTTGGCGGTCAGTCGCATAAATGAATGTCACTCTGTTGGTTTAGAAGCGAAAAATGATAGCTCGCGTATACCTATTTTTATGTCGCGGTATAGTAAACTCGAAAGTTATTGTTCTAGTTTTGAATCGAATCATTTATCATTATGTTCGGAAATCACGGATCCCGATGAAATGGAGATCCAGGATGAAATTCGTCGAAAATTCGATGAGAAACATTTCGAAATTATTGAAATACATTCTTTGTTAACATCTTGTAATATTAATTCTAGTATTTTGGAACGCGATACTTCGAACTTATCGATCAAATTACCTCGTTTGAACTTATTAAATTTTGACGGTGACTTGAAATCTTGGGGAACATTTTATGACATGTTCAATACAGTCGTTCATCAAAATCGTAGTTTGTCGAATATAGAACGTTTTTCAATTTTAATTTCTTTGCTTCGCGGTGAACCATTACAATTGTTGAAAGGTTTTCCATTGTCTGACAATAATTATTTAGATGCTTACGCGGCACTCGTCGATCGTTATCAATGTAAACGCAAAATAGCATTTCGTCATTGGGAAGAAATACAAAACGTTAAGTTGAACTCGAGTTCTCCGCGTGAGTTACGGCGTCTCGTAGATACATTCAAAGAAAATATTGCAGTGATGAGAAATTTAAATTTGCCAGTTAGAAACTGGGATTTTCCACTTTTTTATTTATTGATAAATAAACTCGATATAGAAACTCGACGTCGATTTGAACTTCAGAACGAATCTAGTGATATCCCTTCTTTCGACTCGTTGTTGGAGTTTCTCAACAAGGCTGGTCAAGCGCTCGAGCTCGCTGAGCCGACCATGCCTGAGCCCGCAGTGGCGCGCACTCGGCGTGCCGCCGCGAGCGGCAATCAATCGACTTCTCGTACTCTCGTCGCTCACACCATCGCTAGTGACTTACCTTGCCCACAGTGTAAGGCTAACCATGTCTTACTATCTTGTCCTTCGTATCGTAAGTTATCTCCTCGCGATCGATTCGGCATCGTGAAGGAAAATAACTTTTGTGTGAATTGCATTCGCTCGGGTCATGTCGTAAAATCATGTCCTTCAAAATCTCGTTGTTTAAAATGCAATTTTCCACATCATACAACTCTACACTTCGATTCCACTCGTTCGACTACTCCCTCGGAAAATATAGATTTTCCGACGGAGACAACTGCTACTCTGAAACATTCGATTTCAGAAACCTCGCCTTTAGTTGACTGCGATTCGTCGCGCAGTCAACACTACCAGCCTCCAGTCGCCCTCATGACTGGTCAGGCCTCGTTATCGCATTCGTCTCTTCTCGCAACCGCATTTGTTGAAGTTTTGGATAACTTCGGCAAAGTTCGTAAAATTCGTCTCGTAATTGATAGTGGCAGTCAGCTCAACTTCATTACAAAGGAGTGTGCGTCTCGTCTCGGACTGCCATTACAAACGACTACCATGCCAGTCGAAGGTATCGGTCGGTCGTCGACTGTCGCTACTGACTCCACCGTCTTTCGTATATTCGGTGGGGAACCTCGTTTCGCTATCGATATCAAGGCCTTTACTATGCCAGAAATTTGTAGTGAAGTGCCCTCTCGCAAATTAGATATTTCTCGCTGGTCAGACTTGAAGTCGATTCGTCTGGCGGATCCTGGTTTTCACTTGCCAGGTTCCATCGATGCCTTGATAGGTGTTGACATATTTAGTCGCATCCTTTTGGGCCAACATATCGTTTGTGATACCGAAGGTCCAATCGCCTTAAGCACCAAACTCGGTTGGATCGTGATGGGAAATGTAGACACTGCACCATTTCCCACTTCATTGTCGTCCGACTCGCACAAGGCTCCTGAAGTTCGTTCGTTGGAGACTCTTGCTGCATCACCGTTTCAAAATATTCGCACTATTCGTTTATCGCAAACCTCTCGCTTAGCTTTAGAAAAGAATTTGTCAAATAATTCATTTTCGAAAACTTTTTCGAATTCGAAAAATCGTTCATTGTTATCTCGTACCTCGAATTACGTTGCTACTTATTTGAAGCATTATCCTAAAGCAGCTCAGTCAAAATTAGTCTCGCAGAAAAGATTTCGAATGCCTCGTTCTAAATTTTGCGTCACAGCCTTGCTATGGCATCTTATTAAGTTTGTGACAAATACAAACAACCAAATTCTGCGCTGTTTCGACTACACAGTCGGTCTCTCGTGGCGTCGACCACCATCCTTGCACTGGAAATCTCTTGCAGTAGTCGAGCTAGAAATCTCGCTTTTCGTTCAACTCCAACAATCTGACGGCTTCTTAAACGATTGCTCGATATTCAAGAAGATTTCACATTCCGTTGTAGTTGTAAAATATTTAGTTCCTGGTAATTATACTCAGTATGAGTATAGCTATTCAGGACATCTTGTTGAAACTGAGCTGAACGAGCTGATATCGTGCCTCGTGAGATTTGTTCAATCCCAAGTCTTAAAAGAAGGTTCGCTCTTTTATAAGACATTCGCGTATGAAACGTTTAGGTAAGTGTTTCACCAAAAACGATCGCGCCAAGATGGGCGGTCGCATTGCTCACTCTGACTTGGATTGTAGTTATAAGTTGGGTTTGACACTTTCTGATCAATACCGTTTTTACTTCTTTCGTTGTAGTTGGCATTCACCAGAAATATCGTAATTCTTGTGTTTGTAAATGCGTTAAAATTCGCAATCATTTAAATTTATTACCACGTCGCCTTAGTAGTTTGGTTAAATGTATAGAATGTATTTGTAAACATTATTTATTTTTCGCACCTCGTCTAGCATGTCGTGATAATAGATCGCGTACTTTTCCGTCACATCGAATTCGTACTGTTAAAATCAAATTCTTTGCTCTTAAAAAATTTCCCACTTTAATACAAGAAATAGAAATATTTTTGAAATTTTGCTTACATTTTATAATAAATCCGAGTTTAAATGACAAGTCGGTCTTTACTCGGGCATATTTTCTTACTCGTAAACCATCAACAACAATTCCAGAATCGAACACTACTTTAAATTATCGTAATCGTTGGCGATTGTTTCGAAAAATGCATATAAATTTCTGGAATCGTTGCTCCTTGGAATACTTAAACACTAGTAACGTGCGCGTTAAATGGCATACTATTGCTAGCTTGCCTAAAATTCTTATATTAGTTGTAGTTATAGCCGAACGATTGAACCCATTATATTCGTTGCTCGGTCGCATCATCTCACTGTATCTTGAACGTGACAAACTCATGATTCAAATGCAATTAGGTGAATTGCGGAGATCTCTTATGAGACTCTGGCTTTAAATACTTAAAATACATCGTCGTATTTTGGTGGGCGGAGTTGTACAAACCGCTTCCCTTTTATTAGTAGTTTTTAATATTAATTAAAATTAAATAGTTTAGGTTCATTTTTTGTATTCGATAAATTAGCGACAATTTTGTTTGAAGTAGAATAGTATTATTTTTTTGTCGCGTGCCAGTGAGGGTAGATATTGCTTCGAGAGTCACTCGCTGCGCTCGTCGTATACGGACATAGTTCGAAATCGCTCGTCGTTAAATTCACCTCACAAGAGACTCGTTTCGCATTTTGTAAAAACATTCGCAATTCTCGCCAACCAGTGCATCAGTGCTGCATCGTTGTCACGAGTGGTGAAATTACTCGTTATAAACAATATTGTGTTCTCGAAGAAAGCAGTCGGCGCCGACCATTTGGACTCGAACTCAATCTTTGCAAGGTGAGTTGACCTACTCGTTGTAGTTTTGTTCTCACTGGCCAACTTATCGTTTTTCGCATAGAATCGCAAATACAGTCCGCTTATAACATTAGTTACAATCTCAGCATTGGGGATTGTACAAGCAGCCTTTCTCCGTTCCTGCTCGGATAATAAACATACTGTAAGTTTCATATTCTCAGTGTTCTTTCATAGTATCACCAAGATAACTTTATACCGGCAGTCCTTTGACGGACAAAGAACTTAGATAAACCTTATTTACGTAACATGGCCCTCGTTACATATTTACTTGACAATGTGTTAAATCAGCAACACTACATTGTTGGTTATCTCCTGAGGGGTCGAGGGTTAAATATTAACACGTGCACACGGGTATATATAGTACCGATCTCGAACGGGGTGGTCAGAAGTGATCTTCTCCGTAACTATCAAACAGCAGACGGACTCATCAGATCGTAACATGAAGTTGGTGATTTTGGCGGCCCTTGTTGGTAAGTCAATATTTGATAAATAAATTTTAATCTCTTATATTTTACAATTCTAAATATATAGTGTCTGTACATTGAAGCTATAAAAAAATGGAATTGATTAATTAAACGATGGGGAACACGATGCAAGTTTTTTTTAATTTTTTGTCTGTTTGTTCGGGATTCATGTATACAATCACGCGGCCGATTTTGATCCGGTTCCCACTTATCTATAGGAAATTGTTAGACTTCAAATGAGTGCTACTTTTTATGCTAGAAATCGCGCGAAAATTTTGGAAATGATGTGTAATGGTCAGATTTAAAAATGTCGAATTTCACTGTTCGATAACAAATGTGTGAATTAACTTTCCCGGGGTTGGTTTTTAATTGTTCGGGTGTATAAAAAATAATTTATTCCGGTTTTCACTAGAACAATATGTTACGTTCTTTTTTAAATGCTGTGCTTTGTGTCCCGGGAATCCCGCTGGGATTTTAAGTCAAGCGTAGATGAAGTCGTGGGAATATCCAAGAATTTCATAAATAAAGTAAACCCTACTTTATTAATTAAGACAATATAAGTAACCGAAAAATTCGATGAAATATTTAAAATAAAAAAAAACTTCGTTTAAAAAACCCGACTTCAAAAACTAAAAAGTATAAAATAACTTATTTATGAAGCTATTTTAAATTATTAATTAATTATTAGTACTTAAGATTTCTTGCATAAGGCGGTCTCCCATGTTATTTAGCTAATGTATTTATGCCATCGGTAAAACAGCCAGATGTGTTCCGTTTCACGCGGCGGTCAAATTTGGCCTTAATGTTAGTTATTTCTTGCGTAAAAAGGATTTTAATTGGCCAATCCCAAATTGAAATTTGAAATTTTGTTCTGATTTCTTGTTCTGACTAAATTTGATTTAAACACGATCATTATGCAAGCGGCCCTTAGTGTTTAATATTTATTTTGAGATTTAGGACGGCTTGCATGACGTTCCTTAATTTTATTTAAGAAACACTAAACGCATTTACCACCCTTAAATACGATAAGCGTCTTGCACAACGCTAAATTTACCGGTAAATACGTTTACAGAACTGTCAAAGTTAATCATCCAAAAATGGCTATTTAACGCCTTATTGATTATAAAAAGGACCCTGAACGTGAGATGGGAAAGCAATATCTTCTGCATTGAAGAACATTTCAACAAATGTTTTCATAAATTAATATTTATTATTCTTTATGAAATTGTAAGTTATTAAAAAGTCAATTACAGATCGTCACTCGTATTTTATTTGCTTTATCTCTTCTCTTTATCTCAATGCTAAATACCCATAAAATCGAAAATAAAACCGCACAGCAAAAGATCATTCTTCAGGTTGCTGCCAAAAATTCCGAAGTAAACTTAACCAAACGAACAAAATTTCAAATGTCAATTTGAGATTGGCCAACTAACATCCTTTTAACGCAGGAAATAACTAATATTAAAGCAAAATTTCGTGTATTTGTTCGATAAAATGTGACGTGAACGTGAAATGGAACATACCTGGCTGTTTTACCGATGGCATAAATACATTTTACTCAATGACATGGGAGAGAGCCTCATGCAAGACAAAATAAATGCATTTACTATTAAACGCGTTTAGAGAGTAAAATAAATTAAACTAATTTTATTTAAAGACGATCGTTATGCAAGCGGACCTTAATTTCTTGTTTTTTGAAGATTTCAATTAAATCATATTGAATAATATATTACAAAAATGCAACAAATTGATATGAACGTTGAGTAGTTTTTGAGTTGGGGGTAATATTTATTAAATACAAATTTGTTATTCAGTAGACTCACGATAAAAACAGTGCAATTATTATCTCTACGAAACTCTTCATAGTTTATGGAATGTTACTACATTGCATTTTTTTCGTTAGTATCGCTGTAATGTTGCGACGCAATGTACATACGATAGAGAGTAGATTTAAATTTTATCTTACATGATTATGACCTTCAAAAAGAGTTTTCCAGTGGAACTAATTTTGAATAAAAGCATTCGAATTTGACTAACATGTATTAAAAATTTACAGCCGCCGTCGTCTCCAGCAATATCGGAGACGAAACCCATCCGGAAAGTCCGTCACCCTGGCAAGTCGGAAAACAGTACCACTATGACGTAAAATCCCACACCCTGGCTCGTCTCAACGAGGGTCCAAGCACCGGTAGCGCGATGAAGGCCAACTTCATCGTCCGTGTCAAAACTCCTCGTAAACTCCACGCTAAGTTAGAACAGCCCCAACATGCTCAGGTCCATAGTCAGCTACCTGATGACCAGCAAGAACATGTGCTGCCATCTGACTTAAAATATCAACCTGTCCAGAATTTAGAAGAGCCGTTTGAAATAGAAGTTGATGGCGGTCGTGTTCGTTCTCTTAAGTTACCATCTTCAATGTCTTTAGCCCATGAGAATCTTCTTAAGGGTCTCATCGGCGCTCTACAAGTAGACCTTTCAAACTACGGCAACATCCAGAGCCCTAAGGATTACTATGATAAGAAAACCAACCAAGGACTCTTCAGAAAAATGGAAACTGGCGTCACTGGTCACTGCGAAACCTTATATGGCGTTACCCCTGTAGCTTCTGAATGGCGTCGTGAACTACCACAGCATGCATCCAAAAAAGACCCGACTGAAATCACTAAATCTATTAACTACGGCAAGTGCCATCATCGCGTTGAGTACCATTCCGGTGTACCTGATGGCGCTGAATGGACTGGTATTGCCCACAAAGACAATGAAAAACAAATCATGGAAAGATCATCAGTGACTCGCATCTTGAAAGATAAGAATGGACCGATATTGAAATCAGAGATGACGAGTACTGTAAACGCTCATCCTCAGTTGTATGGTGATCACAAAGCTCAAGTACACAGCTATACTCGCGTAGAATTGAAATCTGTTGAGCCTGATCAAGGACAGGGAGAATGGCAGCTACCTGAAAATAATCGTGAAGTTAAGACTCTTCTGTATGCGTTATCCCCTAGACAAACCGCTGTCCACGATAAATCTTCATCTTCATCGTCATCTTCATCCTCATCGTCTGAGTCTCATCAGCATATCGACATCTTTCCCGAAGAACCTAAACATAGGGCTCAGCGGTCAGTGTTGAGACATAATACTCAAAAGCATAGTCATGAGCATTCTGGATCTAGTAGCTCGTCACACTCTTCTAAATCAAGTTCTTCTAAATCAAGTTCTTCTAAAGACTCCTCATCAGCATACAGGAATGATGAGATCCCTAATAGCAATGAACCAGCATATGCTGCTTTGTATATGAGTCACCAGTCTAATGCCGACAAAAAGCAAAGTCCGCTGAATGCCCAGAAGCTTCTTCAAGACATTGCTCAACAACTTCAAAATCCCAATAACATGCCTAAATCTGACTTTTTGTCTAAATTCAACATCCTCGTCCGAATTATTTCTGGTATGAGCTCTGAACAACTGACACAGACCAGTCGCAGCATTGAGGCCGGCAAGTCTTCAAACAACAACGTCAAGGCTAATATGTGGATGATCTACCGTGATGCTGTTGTCCAAGCCGGAACGTTGCCCGCTTTCCAACAGATTAAAACTTGGATTATGAGCAAAAAGATTCAGGGCGAAGAAGCTGCACAAGTTGTTGCCACTTTAGTTAACACTCTTCGCTACCCAACAAAGGATGTCATGATTCAGTTCTTCAAACTTGCTCGCAGCCCAGAAGTTCAAGCGCAAGAAGAGCTTCACCACGCAGGTCTACTTGCGGCAACTAAATTAATCAACATGGCCCAAGTAAACAATGACACTGCTCATTCCTTCTATCCCACACATATGTATGGACGACTTGCACACAAGCATGATAACTTTGTACTAGAAGAGATTTTACCACCCCTTGCCGCTGATTTGCAGGCAGCTATTCAGCAAGAAAATAGTCACAAAGCTCAAGTTTATATCAAAGCGATCGGTAACTTAGGACACCGTGAGATCCTCAAAGTCTTCGCTCCTTATTTGGAAGGTGAAATTAAGACCACCACATACCTTCGTGCTAAGATGGTCCAAGATCTATACGTACTGGCTCACCAAAAGGATAAATATGCTCGTGCCGTCCTTTACAGTATCTTGAGTAATACTGCTGAACCGTACGAAGTTAGGGTCTCTGCTATCTATAATATCTTTTTTGCCCAACCCACTGCTGCCATGTATCAAGCTATGGCGCAAATGACCCATGATGATCCAAGCATTCAAGTACGGGCTGCCCTGAAATCTTATATTGTTCACTTGGCTGAATTGGAGAGCCCTCGCTATAGGCATGAGTAAGTTTTTGTTATCCTTAATTTATATCTGATATCTAAAGGAAAAAAGAAATTTCAATACGTTATTGCAAATCGACCCTTTCATCAAAACTATTAAAACAATTCAAAATAATTTATACAAAGTATAGTTATATAAACGAAATCTATATATATAAAAATGAATCGTAGATATGTATGTATGCGCATAACTTAAGAACAACTTAACAGATTTTGATGAAATTTGTTTTGTTTGTTTGAATCGGTCCCCGGATAGTTTAGATTCACATTTGGAACCGGTAGATGGCGCTGAGATCGGGTTCTTGAATCCTCCTAATGACCAGCAAAGATTTTGGTAATTTTGTTTTTGTCTCCTGAAACAAAGTCTTAGGAATTCAGAAAATATGGCGGTACGAAGTTCGCCGGGTCAGCTAGTTGAATGTATTAAAGTAAATATCTACTAGATATGTATATCATAAATATAGTACTTATTACTTAAATAATATTCTAAATTATTCCAGTGCCCAATCAGCTAAAGCGGTCAAATGGATGTTGACTAAAGAAGAGTTTGGCATCCATCACTCGTTGAAACAGGTGGCCGATGGATATGATAGGGAAGATGATCTTGGAATCTTTGTTTCCCTTGCAAGCATTGGCAGCGACGACAGCCTGATGCCCAAACATATGAAGGCTACACTGAAGACTAACCGTGGTGGCTGGGATAATAGACAAGCGGTAAACATTTTTTTATTTAATTATTTTACAGAGAATTGGTCTGAAATAGAGTCTCGGGATAAAGGTAAGGAAAGGAATGCTCCGGTGGTTCGGGCATGTGGAAAGAATGTATGATGAAAGAATGACTAAACAAATGTACAATGCAGATGTGGATGGATGCAGAAGTCGCGGAAGGCCACGGAGGGTGATGTTAGGAGCCTTAAGAACAGACGAGCGTTCATGACAAGAGCTATGAATGTCAGAGTAGCAAGTGAGGTGTGTAAGAATAAGCCTGAATGGCGCTCTGTTGTTCGTGCCTAACCCGAAAGGGACCTGGTGTAAAGTTATGTATGTATGTATTTGACATCTATATTAACAATATCCAATCAGCTTCTCCCATTAAAAATAGGAATCTGTTATCGACATTCTACATAAAGTATGATTTTTGGTATGACTAACTGTGCCCGCGACGTCTCCGCGTGGAATTTGTTTTCAAAACTCCTCGATTTTGAAATAGTCTTCATTGGTATTCCACTCCTATTGGCCTTAGCGTGATGATGTATAGCCTATAACCTTCCTTGATAAATGGGCTATCTAATGCTGAAAGAATTTTTCAAATCAGACCAGTAATTCCTGAGGATAGCGCGTCCAATATAACGAACAAACTCTTCAGCTTTATATATTAGTATAAAATATATTCAAAAACAAAAATAAAATGCTTACCAGACATCAGGCATTTTAACTGCAGTAGACTATATAAACGATGGAGGATATTGAGCAATTAAAAAACGAGGAAAGACTGTATGTATTTTTTTATTATTTCCTGTATCGGATATTTGCAGTCAATTCATGTAAGCTTTTGAGCCTTTGGACACTACTATCGTTTAAAATATTTTAACAAAATGGCGTCACAAACATGGCGACCAATCGTGCCACGGGCGTTTGTAGTTACGTGACTTTAAAATTTGACATTTTGATTGCAATATATTAATATAATTTTAAAAAATACATGTATAATTTTATATATACTTTTTGCTGAAAAATTTATTTTATAAGTTGAAGATAGAAAAACACAGTGCAAATAAAGTAGGAATCAAATTATAAATAGTTAATTACCACGATACTGATATGGAAAAAATCAGTATTAAATTGAACGTCTTAATGCAGTCATCATAATAACATAGTGTTTTTCTATATCCAACAGATCGGTGCCTCCTTCTCCAGCGTGAATGAGTTTATCGCAACCTCAATAGAAGGTCTACTCGCTCCTAACACCAAATCTGAAAAGACTCACAAATACTCCGCCACTAAGATTTCTGAAATGCTCAATATTAAGCGTGACCAAAAACAACCGTTGGAAGCTGCGTTCCATATTGATCTTATGAACCAGGAGCGGTACTTCACCTTTGGCGAAGAAGACATCAAGAAACTGCCACAAACCATCAAAGAATACTTGGAGAAGGTCAAGAAGGGTGTCGACCAGCACTACACAAAGGTCATTAATGACGGACAAGTGTCCATAATGTTCCCCCTTGCTTCTGGTATGCCGTTCGTGTACAAATACAAGGAGCCTACATTAGTCCACATTCAGGGTAAACTTAAGGGTGAAGTCAACTTCCCGTCACAGAAGAATTCACAATTCGAAGCGAGCTTGAACAAAGAAGTCCAGTTCACGTACGCTAGGAACATTGACGGCAGCATTGGTTTCATTGATGCACTTTCAGACCATAACCCTAAAGTTGGTATTATTAGCAAATTGCAAGTTCATTTCCCAGTCAAACTTCATATGCAAGTCAAACCTAAAGAAATCCAATTGAAGGTTGAACCCCTACACCCCGATCAGGACACGACTATTGTTCATTTCAGTGTCTGGCCTTACGTTGCTAATCAAAAGAAGGACTCTATGGTTGCTGTCTCCCAAGACCCCACAACTAAAGTCATCGAGCGTTCGAAGAAGTCTCTGTCTGTCGACTCTAAGTTTGGCCAGGCTACTGGTACAATCTTCCACTTCCAAGGCTACTCCTACTCTTCGGACTACCAAGATCCCAGTCAAATGCTCAAACACCACGATGTCCTTTCTAATATTGCTGCTGCCGCTAGCCAGAAAGACGTAGCAATGACTCACTTCAACCTTAGATATTTAGGAAAACAATCTCAAAACAAGGCTGTGACTCTAACTGCTTACTATGGTAAGTTCATAAGTTTATCAGTTTTTACACATATCTATCACAACATAAAATTATAAAATGGGATATCTCCACATTAAAACTATCTAAAATTAATCCAATTGGAACTAACAATAGAACGATGAAGCACATGACATAATTTTATTCAGGATTCAAATAAAATCTTCTCAACTGATTTCAATGTAATATTTACTTGTCAGTACTTTCACGGCTTTTTGTTCCGAGAGTTTTTGAAATTTCGCGAAAGGCGACTGGCGGTATTCGGCCTCAATGTCTACAAAAACATAACTTATACTAACACAAGTCAATCTTTATAATATTTTCAGAATTTCGCTAAGCGGAGAAAAATTATGTTGAATGTTTGCGAATCAATACTCGCTTACTATAAAGCTAAATTAAAAAAATAAACCATTATATATTGAATATGAATCTAGATATATTACGTGTCAAAATATCGATATACCTGCGTAATATTTTGTTGCTTAACACTTTTTAATTCCGTTACTTGGTCGATCGATTATTTATTCGCTATCGATATCTGTTATTTTATATTCTTTTTAATGGCAATACAAAACATTTAAGCATCTACTGTTACTGTCAAGTGCCAAACGTCAGACAAAGCTGTATGAGCTCTATTCCTTTGCCTGACATTGTAACGAATAAAACACACATGCATTAGTTATTCGATAAATACAATATTTATTGTATTTATAATACTTACTTTACACTAGCTGTATTTATGAGAAATCTATAGTAGAACAGTTGCATTTAGGTATGTTTTTAGTAACGTAGGCTTCCAAACATCCAACATGAAGAAAGATGCGACAAAATACTATGGTAAAAGTAGTATAAAAATATTTAAGGTCTATAAATTTTCTGTGTCGGTGCGGTGTACTCATACAAATATCTATCTATCTGAATAAATACATTTACACGGCGAGTTGAGAATCACCTCCTTTTTTTCAAGTTGGTAAAAAAATGGTCGACGACCCTAAACATGCTATTGTTAGGAATTAACTCTTTCAGCATAACCTAGTTCAGTTTGATTTTTATTTAAATAACAAAACTTCAGTAATTTTAGCTATTAGAAGCTTATCATGATTATTAACCAATTTCAGATGAATATTACAACCAAAAACACAGTGGAGAGGTGGGACCAGCCAGCAACCAGAAAGACTTGAGCCCCAACAGTCAATCACGTCGGGAAGAATTCGCCAAGCGCGTTGCCTCTGGAATCAACACTGCTACTTCTCAAGTTGTTGACTTCAGCGCCAGTTTCGAGGGTCCACAGAAGGCTGAATTTGTTGCTACAGCCGCTTATGGTTACAGTCCAGTAGACAGAAAGATCCAATACGCCATCTTTGCGGGCAAAAACTCTCCTGAAGCGGAAAACCAAGTTAACCTTGTCGGCTACGCACAAAAGCCAGAGATTAACTATTTGAACTACCTCCATGCTCTCACTAAAGACCTGAAAACCAAATCCGAAACTGAAATTAAATTCGGACAGAATGGTCAAATACAAATTCAAGCTCAATTTGATCGCACCAAGAAATACGTTGAAGAGCTGAAGAAGCAACCGTATGCAAAGAAATGCGCAGAGGAGATTGCACAAGGCAACCACTTCCAACCCGCTTGTCAGAAGGCTGTTGTTATGGCTAACACTCCTGACTACGTAAAGGTGGCAGTTACATACAAGGACGTGAGTGCTCCTTACAGGAATGCTGCGTTCCAGGTTTACAAAGCGTTGGAATATCTGCAATTCTGGAAAACAGAAATCAATCCTCTTAAGACAACTCCAGATGGCAAGCTTGAAATTGAAGCCGCAGCGTCATATATCCACAATTTATTCGAAGCTAAGATGAGTTCGCGGTACGGAAGCGTTCATATGAAGAACATTGATCTCCCAAACTGGCCAATGTATTTGTTGACGACAGATGTTGAGACCCAAAAGCCGTATCGGCGTATACGCAACTATTACTCTAACGACCAATACCAACGTGAGTTCTTCTTTCATTTATTTAAGTTTTTGAAATATCACCGTATCGTGTAACTATGGCTAGCGCTAGTGTCTCAAACTCAAAGGGCGCGGGTTCTATCCTGGTCGGAACGCATGCACCATTTAGTCAGTTATCTGATCTAATGTGCTTATTATTGCTATTACCACGTGCTAACAACGGTGAGCGAAAACATCGTGATACAACCTGCACATCGAGATAACTGATGTGTCAAACCTGCCAAGCCGCCTTGGACAAGCGTGGCGGGTATTTTATCCGTTCTCCCTATAATGGGAGGTCCGAGCCCAGCAGTGGGATAATTTTGGTCTGATATTATAAATAGGTGTATTTGATGAATATCATTAAAAATACTTTTCATGTATTATATATAGCTCACTGCACCGTCGACGCACGTAAGATCGACACCTTCAGCAACCGCCAATACGACTACGAACTCTCCTCATCATGGCACGTCGTAATGCAAGATCAGACGCAGCGAAACGACAATTGGGAGGAGATCGCCATCCTCGCCAGGAGACCAAGCCAGGACAAACAGGAGGTCTACATTTCTTACAAGTAAGTTTTCACCACTATGTACCACGTTCTGAGGTAATAATTGCAAGATGTTTCAAGGTGCGCCGTCTGCTTGCTCTTGGCAATAAAATTGGCAATCTTTACCATAATATCAACTTATAAATGTGTCACTGTAGAACTTCGTTCTTCTCCCTTCAAAGAACCAGACGACATGCTGCGACCCTTATCTAAGAAGGACGATTTCATAGCACGGTCTAATTTTAAAGTCACATACATACATACATAACTTCACGCCAGGTCCCTTGCGGGGTAGGCACGAACAAAATACATGAAAAGTATTTTTAAAGTCACAAATCTTCTTAAATATGAAAGTTTTCTTCCTGACTATTTAATGGTAAATGCTTATCACTAATTACATCACCAGAGAAATAACGCCATGATTTATAGATTGATTGAAGTGTTTAGATACAGAGATAGAGAACACCAAGAAAAAGAAATGAAAAGTTTTGTTATATTTCTAAAATACAATTAATTACAGATCTGAAACCGGTAAGGAATTAGAAGTTGAAATTCAACCAGCTTCTGCAGGCCAAAAACACCGTGTCGAAGTCAAAACTAACGCGAAGAAGATAAGTGAAGGAGATTTGACAACATATTGGGACGATGTCGACGAAGCACCTCTAATTGAATACTCCACGCTACCTGATGGTGTCCTGTTGCTTAAGATCCGTGAAGACGAAGTCCGCGCTATTTACGATGGTCAGAGATTAGTGGTCCTAGCTGAAAATCACCGCAAGAGTGCTAGAGGCGTCTGTGGAAGAATGACCGGCGACCCACGAGACGACTACCTCACTCCTCATGGTTTGGTCAACAAACCTGAGCACTATGCCGCATCTTACACCTTGAACGACGAGAACAGTGATCCTAAAACCCAGCAGCTGAAGTCAGAGGCCCAGAAACAGGCGTACCAGCCCGAACACTTTTACACTTCTATCCTTCGTTCAGACCCGCAATGGGTGCAGGCCATGCAAGCAAAGCGGGACCAGGAGTGGGGTTCCGTGATTGTACATAGGTCGAGGTGTTACGACAAGCAGCGTGGTCCATGTGAAGTTAAGCAACAAGTCCAATATTACGAAAATCATGTACAGATTTGCGTAACAACGACCCAGCTGCCAGCTTGCCAGTCTCATTGTCATGGCCAGCAGCACAAGGTCCAAGCTGCGCAGGTGGTCTGCGGTTCCAAACTCAACCCGGAATTCCACGCTTATAAGCACCAAATTCAACAAGGCGAGAACCCTACAGTCTCTGGTGTACCTCACAATAAGCAATTCAAAGTACCCACCGCATGCGTTGCTTAAACAACTTGGATAGTTATAGGAAAATGATTATATATGTATATATATTTATTATATATTAGGGTTGTCAATCTCAAATTTAAAAACCAAGATTTGCAGTTTAGAATACCAGGACAACAGGATGACATAGAGAAACTAATGAAATTCAAGTGATGACAATTATATATATATAATCAAATATTTTATTATTATAAATAAATATTATTTATAATAATAAAGTATTTGAATAAAATTATACAAGTTGAAAATATGACACTCCCTGAGAGGGGCCCGCTTGTAACGTTAGAATTGTAAAAGTGACGCGCGAATTTTAAAATACCTGACTTTATCCCGCTGCTTTGGAAACTCAGAACGCTGCTTAAAACTAGGACATGTCCTGGAAAAGAGGATGGATGGCAACTCTATTAATAAACTTTGGCTGTATAGTATCTACATATTTATCATTTGAAAATGTATTATGTTTATGTATTTAATGTGATTCTATATTTTATTTAAATACATATTTAAATAAAATATGTATATATGTATATATATATATTTATTTAGTATTATTATGGTGTTACGAGTAGAGTAGATAATGAGCATATTAAAAATAATAAAAAAATGTATAAAACATGTTAATAATACTTTTTGTTTTATTTCTTATCCGATTTCAAAAAAAGAGGAGGTTCTCAATTCGTCGCAATCTTTATGTTTGTTCGCCGATTACTCCGAGATTTATGATCCGATTTATGTGATTCTTTTTTATTCGACGCGGAATAGCTGCCATTTGGTCTCCTAGTAGTTTTCATTTTATAAAAATTTTTATGGAAAAATTTCAATTACGCGCGGCACCTTACATTGGCGTACCAATAGCGTGACACTATAAATAAAAACCGACTTCAAAAACTAAAAAGTAGTCGTTTTTTGCTTTAAAAACTTTACAGGTCAAATCGTCCAGTATAAGCCGCACGCAATAGGTTTGCCAATTGCTTTATTATTATTGGGTTGTATTAATAACTATTATTATATACAATTATCTTAAGTATATACATACAATTATATATTTATTGGAACAACTATTTATGTATAACTTTTTTGTCAACCCTACTGACCATGCGTGGTAGCGTGAGGCTATCGGCGAACCTTCTGCGCATGCCTATAAAACTTATGTAATTCTGGAAAGTTCCTTTGTTCCACTTAGCTAGATAGTGCTTCAGTAGAATTTTAATTTTAATCTATTTTGATTTTAAAAAATATGTTTTTTTATATTGTTACGAGTCGCGCGACTCGAATTAAAATGCCGCTAGAATTACTATAGAGTTTATTAGAACTATACAAACACGTATAATACAGGTACAAATATAAGGGAACACGAAAATTCCAAATGTAATGCAGAAGATCGTGATTCCATAAAAAAACTAATTATCGAATGTACACACGTCTTGCTTCCTGACTGCCTCGTCCCTCAATCGAGGCATTGCTTTATACTGCACAGATGCAATATGTCTGCCCCGCCGCATGGACCAAATTTCCTAGAATCAGTTTGTACTTTAAATCCGACACACGTGGCTAATGACTGTCATAAATAATTACAAAATCCAATGGGCTGTTTCTAATCACAATTTTTTTTAAATCTTGTACCTATAGGTTCGCGTTTGACCATTATCTCGCTCAATTTGAGCAGAGATATGGTCTAAGATCGAGCACAGTTACCTAGAAGGTACCTTACCTATTCACACGAGACTTGAAGACCCGGCAGTGTGTTCCACTCCTTTGCGGTGCGCATAATGAAAGTGAACTCAAAGCGCTTAGTTCGAATAGGAGGTGTGTCCACCATATAGCGGTGCCGCATGCCAGTGCGTTTGGTTGTCCGATGATGGAAGCGAAACGGTGTTTTTGTCGGGACCAGAGCCGTAAACTAACATTTATACGAAGTCCAATTATAAATAAACTGTTCTAGAATGTTGGTATATCACTATCTGATGGTGGCGCCACACTTGGCTTGGCATATTAGTTACTATATTTGACCAACATTAGATGTATTGCAAAGACAAGAATTGAAAGCAAAGACCTCTATCACACTTTTTTAAACTATTACATATTATAATCTTTTATAGCGGGCTTTGAGCGCGGCGACCGAATCAAGAAATTCCGTAACGAAAATAAAACCTAGCACCTCCCACTCCGCCTACTATGTAGCTCGGCCGAGTGTTCGCTTAACGTGTTTGTGTGCGTCCACACTAAATGCAGGGTGAGCACACACGCTCACAGTGAGCAGCGAGCTCTGGTAGCGGTTCGAGGTATGTCAGGTATTGCAAATTATGGTCGACGAGCTGCTCCGAAATCGGACGAATACGTAAGCATCTGTTTGTAAGAAAATATATAGGTGTATAGGTATCAGGTATCTATCATATATTTATAATGCCACACTCACTGCATGTGCGCCCCGTAAGTATACATGTAGGTATATATATACCTACATATATACTTGTTAACGCCGACCTATTTGGTCGCCGCCTCTTTTGTTTACTTTTTCTTCCGCCGCATCTGTCACTATGCAATGTGACATAGCAAAGAGTATATTGTGTGACATAGTCTACGCTCGACCGCCGAACCAGTGTCATAACAGTCAGTATAATTATTTTTTCTTAGAGATTTTTTGCGTTCTATTAGTAGGTACGTATTGCAGTAGATGTCACTGTTCTCAAATTAAACACCAATTTAAAGAAAATCATATGTTTCGTTATACGCAGTTGTTTTAATACTTGTTTAAGAAATATTTGATATGTTTTTATGTTTTTGCAAGCCATATCAGCTAATAAATATATTTTAAAGTGTGTAAATTCTATTCCTCACCTTTTTCAAATTATAAAGCTCTTTTTAACTTTAGTTACTGGATTTTTGACTAATTGTCGATTTACCAAAAACTTATTTCAAAGATGTCAATTATGTCAAAACCAAAAAGACATACCGATCGATACGAGTTACACTCGTGAATGTATGTACTTTGTTTGTGTTTTGATTATTTTTCGATAACTTTGTTTGAGTCCTGGACTCCGAAGACTTCGCTTATCACGTTTACTAGTGTTCTGTGATCACGTTGGACTTACGCATGTACCCTGAACACCGATTTGCCTAACGATTTGTTCTCTGATGACTTGGATTATGGCTTCTTCTGAAAGAGGTTGTTGTGTGCCCAGATGCGGTAAAACTTGTAAGTAAATCATCGTAACGGCACCAGATTAGATGAGGATACAAATGATGTTATGAAAATGTATGCCTTTGAATATTATTTTTTTTTATTGCAGGAGATCAGCAGACAGGCAGACGGCCCACTTGATGGACAGCGGTTACCATCGCCTATGGACATTTGCAACACCAAAGGTGCTACGAATGCGCTGCTGCTCTCTTTAGGGAGCCTGGAACCTGGTCACTAATGCCGGAACACAACACAAGGTTGTTATGGCGACATACTCTAGACCAGGGGTGGTAGCCATCCAGTCGGGCAAATGCCCTACCACCTGGCTGTGGGTTGTTTTGTCGCCTCTTACGACAGGCCGCCGGGCCGCAGGAAATTGTATTCTTTCTCCGTTCCTGCACGGATAATATTTTAATAAAAAGGAACATAATAAATCACACTACCGCTAAATTGTTGTTTTATTTACTAACAAATAAACATTTTTTGGAAAGGCTTTTGGGAATTGCAGGAGTAAAATTATTAACTTCCGCAATTTCCAAAAGTCTAATATAAAATTAAAAATAATACTAGACCCCCTGGACGGTTTTTGCCGTTGAATAGTGTCGTATACCGATAGAGTGCGTTAGTATATACATTATGACTGTTGACTCTATACCAGTATATATAAAGTACTCTGTGCGCCGAACGCACCGCTGCTCCCGCACAAACCTCGCCGCGTCTTGTGTGTTGTACCGCTTTTGCATCCGCTTTCATCAACCCGCACGTTGGAAGGTGCACGCTGTATCGTTCCAGCTGGTCCACTAAGTCGAAGGAACCGCAAGACAAGAAGAAAGGATCACGAGGAAGAAGTGCCTGCCGCTGCGAAGACGCATCGTTCGTAGCGTGTCTGGTGCGGCGGTGTTATCCCCGCTCCCGCCCGCGCCATCAATACTTACGGGTATTACTTACATATACATAGGTGATTTGTTTTTTTATCGGTCACCACGCTCAAAAAGTGTAACTTGAATTAATATCAAAGAAAAAAAATACTGCATAAATAAATAAATAATTATAATTGCAAAGTTGATAAAAAATGCTATGCAATAGCTTTACCGCGGCAGTTCCCGAGTGCCAGAAGGAGTTTTTTCACATTACGATACGATGTGTCGTCAGCAGCAACTGATAATTGTTACCTACTTTAATAGAATATAGAAATACTTTTTAACCGACTTTCAAAAAGATGGACATTAACGCGTTAACGATTAGCTACAATTATGTTTAAAGCTGATCAAATATGGTGGAACCTGCGTCCGGGACGCTTTCCTGTCCTTATGCAACTTGTGCTGGAGGACGCGAAAAGTTCCCGAGGACTGGAGGCGCGCTGTCATCGTGCCCTTGTATAAAGGCAAGGGGTCACGTATGGAGTGCGCCAGCTACAGGGCCATCAGTTTGATCAGCACAGCATCTAAAGTGTATGCCAAGATTATTGAAAGGAGAATGAGAGTGGTATCCGATGGATTACTGTGGGATGCACAAATTGGCTTCAGAAATGGAAGGGGATGTATGGATCAAGTTTTCTCGCTCCGCAATATCGTAGAGAAGCAGCTAGCTTTGGGCTGGAAGGTTTTCTGCAGTTTTGTGGATCTAGAGAAAGCATTTGACAGGGTTGTGCGGAAGGAACTCTGGGACATATTGCCCGGATATGGGATTAATGGCCAATTGCTGCGTGTTGTCCAGTCCACTTATGAGGACTATACAGTCCTAGCCATACGGCATGCGTGCGGGTGGACGGCAGCCTGTCGCCCTGGTTTGACGTCAATATTGGCGTCCGGCAGGGCTGCGTGCTGTCGGCTTTGCTGTTCATCCTTTATCTGGACAGTTGTCTCCAGAGATTAAGATTGATGGATGTTGGGGTGAGGATGGGTGATCTAATTTTTAGCACTTTGCTGTATGCGAATGATGCCGTGCTTTTAGCCGAATCGCCATCAGAACTGCAAACACTAGTCACAATGATGAAAGATGACTGTCAGGCGAGAGGCTTACATTTGAATGCGAAGAAAACAAAGGTTATGGTGTTTGAAAGAGAAGAAACCAGAACGAATGCCAGACTGCCAGAACCAGAAAATAATGGTCGATGATGTTATGCTGGAACAAGTGAATGAGTTTGTATATCTTGGATGTGCTTTTAGCAGGGATGGAAGATACACCGCTGACATAGAAAGAAGAGTAAATTTGGGGAATAGTGTGAATGGAGCGTTAGGTAAACTTCGAGGCGCTAAGAACCTCAGCCAGAAGGCCCAGCTTGCCATACACAACGCGGTTCTGGTACCTACGCTCACGTATGGAAGCGAGAGTTGGGTATGGAATAGAGAGCATGAAAGTAGAGTAAACGTGGTTGAGATGCGAGCACTGCGCAAAATCTGCGGAGTGACGCTCGCGGACCGCGTTCGTAATACCGAAGTAAGAAAGAGAGTTGGTCTGAAAGAGAGTGTCGGGGTGAAAGTAAGGAAAGGAATGCTCCGGTGGTTCGGGCATGTGGAAAGAATGTATGATGAAAGAATGACTAAACAGATATACAATGCAAAAGTGGATGGATGCAGAAGTCGCGGAAGGCCACGACACACCTTCCATGATCAAGTTGATCATGTATTAGCAGAAGGTGATGTCAGGAGCCTTAAGAACAGACGAGCGTGCATGACAAAAGCTATGAATGTCAAAGAAGCAAGTGAGGTGTGTAAGAAAGGGCCTGTGTGGCGCTCTGTTGTTCGTGCCTACCCCGCAATGGACCTGGCGTGAAGTTATGTATGTATGTATGTTTAAGGCTAATAGCATTGTTTTTCCTTACATGATCATTTTGGCACATTACAATCAGGATTTCTTGCAATAACTTGTACACTATTGCCAATATGACCATGTTTCCGTACACCTATCGCAAAATACTCAAGTGGCTCCCTATTCATTTTCGCCGGAATACTCCCATTCTCACTCTCCTTTATAATATATTGTTTACTCCTAATAGTCCCCAGTACCTAAGGGAACTGGCCTACCACAATCTTTCTTACTTATTCTTTATTTCTTTCTGAATTTTGAATAAACTTAATATTTAGGCCCGCTTGCACAACGATCGTCTTTAAATAAAATTAGTTAATTTTATTTAACTCTCTAAGCGCGTTTAACAGTAAATGCATTTATATTGTCTTACATGAGGCACTCTCCCATATCATTTAGTAAAATGTATTTATGCCATCGGTAAAACAGCCACATGTAATCCTTTTCACGTGGCGGTAAATTTTATCGAACAAACACGCAAATTTAACTTAAATGTTAGTTATTTCCTGCGTAAAAAGGATTTTAGTTGGCTAATCTCAAATTGTCATTTGAAATTTTGTTGGTTTGGTTTACTTCGGAATTTTTGGCGGCAACCTGAAGAATGATCTTTTGCTGTGCGGTTTTATTTTCGATTTTATGAGTATTTAGCATTGAGATAAATAAAGCAAATAAAATAAAGGTTTAAAGGTTTAAAACATTTATTTCTCAAAAGAATTTACAATTCACTTACAGAGAAATAACTAGTTACATTTAATTAACATTAACCCCTATTAGCGCATCTGTCCATTTATTATTGTAATATTTAAAACATTTTGTTTCCGAGTGAATTTAGTGAATTATTTATAATATGTGAGGGTAGTCTTGAGACAAAAGTCGGAGCAAAGCATGTTGTTCATTAAGGCAACGGGCTTATTAAAACGCGTACAGCGATTTGAAAGTAAGGTTACGTGTTTTTGTCAGTCGGTCTGTCTGTTAGTTACTAAATAGCTTTACAATAACAAATGGTGCAGTGCAAACAGATGGATAGATTTATTTTAGTATAAGTAACTTTCAAATTAGAATAATAATTTAGTCAAGTAGAGAGAAGTCCTTTAGAATGTGGCTTTTCGATAGTTTTTTGAACAGTAAAATACGAGTGACGATCTGTAATTGACTTTTTAAATGGACGGACTTCAAACAGCTGCTATGCTGTGTCCTCTTCTATCGCATGGGATATGGTTGGTTAGGACCTCCCAGCCACACATATTCTCTCGCAGCAATATTTCACTTTTCAAAATTCGACAACCGGAATTCGGGACTGATTTTTCTTAGGAAACCCTATACCACCATGTTCATAATGAAATTATCTTTATTTTCATTTAATTTTAATTTAATAATCAGACCGGTGCAAAATGCTAGTATCGATTTACCTGTTTATACCTGACTACCCGAGAGTTGTGACCGGAAAAGAATAGACAACCTAACATTTGCATGTTCTATGGGCTTCATACTTTCGATTGGTATAGAATTTGTTTAATAAACAAACCGGTGAAATGTTATTTTTTTTTTATAAATTATTAATTAATGTGAAGACTGAATTTTTTTAGGCAACCCATATGCAATATATTTATTGACACCTTTAATTATATATAAAATAGGTTTCATCAAATTAGCACTCGGTGAAGGTCGTTGTATAGCGGGATCTTAGCCTAATAGTATGTTTTTTTATTTGACTTGACTTTGTGTTGTTGGTCCGAAGACCTCACAACTTTACCGGGGTTTTTGGGGCGAGCGCCTTCGCAAGGCGAAGGCGCTCGAGCCCGGGGGCAACTTGCTTGAGGGAGCTCCCTAGGGAGTTTTATCTCGGCTGGACTGTTGCCATGAGAGGGGGATGAATCTGATGATGCCCGCCAATGGGCGACACAATGAACTAATTGAGAACGGGCGATGGGTAATATAAAGCCCGAGAAGAAGGATCCCGGCGGACCGGGATCAGCGGTTCGCGGCGGCCTACGCTATCTTACTGCCGTTTCGCAACGTGTTATGGCTGGGAGAGAAGAAACGGCTAAAGAAACTTCCCAGCAACACGCCTAGTCTATCCTGTGGGGGGGCTATGTCTCCTGGCGTCCCTCGCGAGGACGTGGAGAGATCGTGATTGGCGTTGTCTGAGACGCCGCCGTCTATGTCTGTCTGTCCCTAATAGTGTGTGACATTGATTTTGTGGTTTTTATGTGGTGTTGTGTACCTTAAGAATAACTTATATTTTTGTTTCTAAATTTAATACTAAACTTATACTAATGGAGAGTGTATTTGTTACAAGCTGGTGTTGGAGAGAGTACATGTGCAGTGTGTGCCTTATGTCTATACCTAATATATATATTATCTTAATTAGTGCCATGTATGTTGCTTTTTATTTTTGTGCCTAGGTTATTAATTTTTAGGCTCTTTGTGTGACTTGGTTTGTTTGTGAATTGTGCGTGTAATGCAATGCAGTGGTAGTGCGCGTTGGTGTGAGTAAGTGTATAAGTTTCGTTGTTGGTTGTGTATTTGTGACATTGTGTGGTGTTAATTTATTGTATAATTGTCGTGAAACGTTTTTTGTTAATGTTAGTGATGATGGATGGTTTAGGAGGGGGATTATTGACCCTCTATTAGACGTTGGACCACCGTCTTGTCTCCCATGCGTATCGCCATTTTTATATTGTAATCCCTGATCTCATCGGCTGTGACTTTCTCCGCTTTGAGGACGAAGGTGGCGGTAGCGTCCTCTTCGCACACGGCTGATAGTAAACACATTTACCAGTGTGCCGCAAAATTGCCCCGACCGCATGAGGGATGTTCTTGTACAGGTCCATCTTGTTGGATTTGGACCTCACGATCACCACTGTCTCGAATGTAAGACCCTGAGCCTCGTGTATCGTTTGAACACATGTCCCTTCGCCTTTGCTACAGCCTAGTTTTATTAGGCTCACTTTCTCTGACTGCGTGTGAGTTAGATAAAGAGTATTGGCAAGTTCTGTGGGTAGGCGCCCTCGCGAATACCGTTTGAGTTCCAGGGAACGAGCTTGATTTTTGGACGAGTATATACCTGAGTATACATCACTCATGGCATATGCTACGTCTAATGGATTTCGGTCTGTATAGAGCTGTTCTCGGGTGATTTCCGCCGAGGGTGTAGGGCGGTGATACAGCATGGGGAACAAGTCGTTCCTGTCTATGAAGGGCATTTGGTTTATATCGCCCATGAGAGTGAGGTAGGCCGCTCCTGCTAGGCGCGATGCTATGACCTTAGAGCCAAAGTGGCTCATGAGTGCTTCATCAACTATGAGGCGTTTGGGTCTAAAGTTGGAAGTTAGACCATTGACTATGAACGACGCCCTAGTCCGCACTCTAGCCTTCGCATCGTCGCCTAGAATGGGCTGGAGCTTCTCCCGGATTTCTTCTGTGGATTTTAACTTGAATTGCTAAATTCATATCATTTCCTAGACTAGCGCAATTTTGATGAGTTTTCGAACCATAATTTGCTTGCGGGTGGACACTTTTTCAACTGATCCCACATACTAGATGATCCTCCATGGTTTATGAATACCCAAAAATAAACTTTCGCATGTTCATAGTCCGCAATGCCGTTCTGCGTAAAACAAAGGTAAGCTATTTCAGACAGGCGCAGAGATATTTTATTGCTACATTATGAACTCGATACATCGATAAACGATATATCAATATTGTATTCGTATCAGTATTGTCTTTCTTTGTAAAAGGTGGGTTTTATTTTGTGCGTGTCAGATTTCGAATTGATGTAACTAAATGATAATTGTGTACATTAAAATAATATTTTTATTTAAATTTGCATACGCTGATTTAAAATACAACTAAAAAGATTTAAGTGAAATGTCTCAATAAATAGCTTAGCTTGCGTGTTTCTAGGATACGTACACCTATAACATTATCCAGGGTGAAAGTTTGTTCCCATTATGGGTAGTATACTTCCAATAACAACCACGTTCTATATCGATTCCATTCGATTGTTTTTGATAAGTAAAAATATTGTCATTGAGTCGTCGAATCTCTAAAAATTTACTGTGAGTGGATTTTAGGCGGGAACTAAAATGGGATGTAGTGCTTTATAGTATTATTTTCTAAAACTGTGTAAAATAACTGTATTATAAACAATAGTTAAGTATAATATTATTAGTAAAATATTTGTAAGATATGTGAACCGTATAATCAAATGTGACCTTTCGACTGCACTACTTATACGAATACGTATGTCATAGAATTGGCTGTATGGACTAAGATTTCTTGGCCTGGCTTTGTGGACACTTCTATTACTACTCTATTTGTCAGCGCGTCAGCTGTTTGTCAAACGGATTTTTTTAATTTTCTGTTTTCAATCTTTCGTATCGCGAATATTGCAAATTTTGTGATATACTTATGTCGTGTTAGAACAACTAAAAGTTTGAACATTTGTAATAACCTGTGCCGTAAGTTCTCAGTGAGAATTTTATGTGAAATCACTATATTAACATAAAAGCTTTGTGTTCTAGAATCCATCGATACAATCGTAAGTGGCCAGATTTAATATTATTATAATTTTTTTTAGTCACGAAATAAGGTGTCTATTAACTAATTACAATCTGCATGATAATATCAGCCAGTAATCGCAACCTACTTGGGTATTAAAATGCTTTAATTGCATATACAAAAAACAACAGACGTGCAATGTGATATTGAATAGTGATTGATTTTCTTTGAAGTTTTCGAAGTCAATTGTTTTAATTATAGTTGCTACTCTAGTTTTCGAATATTTCTGTGACTCATGTTTTGATTCTGGAACCATACTTGTGGTTATGGTAGATAAATGTAACCTTAAAATACTCTCTACGCTAAGGCCTTATTCATATCGAGTTAGAATAAGTTTCAAGGCTACTCTAAGAACTATAAAGAAGCATTCAAACTTACTCCAAGTCAATATGAATCAACATTGGCCATTTCTCAATATTCAAATTCGGCACATGATTTACAAAAAACCTCCCAAGTTATCTAGAAAAAAAAGCAAGAAAACGATAGGTAGTGAAACCTTGTAGAGAATTTATTCAGGTTTACGAAGGAAACCCAATGTTAGTTCTCTGTGTAGCCATTGTTGCTGATATATTGATAATCAAAACTTCCATTCAAAGTCTGATAGCTCAGCCAAAAATGAATATGTAGAGCCTTACAAAAAAAAATTAAACCCAGGCAATCCATACAGTGCTTTAGATGGGAAAAATTACAAGTCCATAGACAAAGATACGGCCATTTGTAAATCACAAAGTTTTTTTTTTTCATTTTTTCAGCTAGCGAATTAGATTGTCCTACTAAAACTTCCCTTAGGATGCAAATTTTAACAATTCATTTAATTACTATATTAGCTGAGCTAGTAATTTGTTGTTTGTGTGGGATTTACACTATATTCATATGTTCTGTATCCTGCGACAAATCACAATATCACTGCAATGAATTCATTCATATCAAAACTACTGAATTCATTAACAGCCATAATATAATAATTACATGTCAGTTAATGACTTCTTTTCACTAAACAACTATATACTGCTGTACAAAAATTAAATGCCAGATGAAAAACTATTTTGCATAGTAAAATTTTGGTTCAACTGTTTGGAGCCTTTTTGAGACAAACAGACTGACAGACAAATAATCTAATAATAATGATTTATTAAGAATCATATGTAGAATATTAAAGAGCAGCAATAGCCTGGTATTTAATGGAATCTAAAAGAACTTACGAGTATTAGAGTCATGGTAGTGTTTGATCCTGGCCAGAACGCATGCACCACTTAGGCTTTTTTCTGACCTAATGTTCATATTGTTACAATTACCATGTGCTATCAACTGTTTAGGAAAACATTGTTATGCAACCTGCACATCGAGATAACCAATATGTCAAACCTGCCAAGCCGCCTTGGACAAGCATGGCAGGTATACTGTCCATTCCCCTATAGAGGGAGGCCCGAGCCCAGCAGTGGGACTGTTATGGGCTGTTAATATACGAGTAATAAATATAATTTTTTTTTTTTTTTTTTTGTTTTGTACTCTTCATCTGCAATCAGTTTACATAAAACTATAAGCAAATCTGTTAAGTGTATGCAATGGCGATGCGAGCGTGTCTCCCAGCGGAGACAACTTCTCATAAGGTTCGTGTTAACTGTTTCAGTTTAGTTATCGAGTTCCAAGATAACACGCCTTTTTAATTGTGACTCGCGGCCGGTATCTAACAGCTGCGTTGCTAGCTTGTTGGGATGCTTAGCTAGCCTTTTTTTGTATGTGCTACTGTAGGTTCGAATTTCCTCCCTCACAGTGTTCATTTGCAGATATTTGTGTATTTCATAGTTTGTAATGAACCATGGCACATTTGCTATGTTTCTTATTATTATATTTTGAAATCTCTGCAAAATGTTGAGGTTTGAGTCACTAGCACTTCCCCACAGCTGTATGCCATACGTCCAACATGGCTTTAGGATGCTTTTATAGATGAGCAGTTTGTTGTCTGTTGAGAGTTTTGAGTAAATAAATATATGAAAACTTTAATATACTTAATATTAAGCAATTACAAGATAAATAGCAGAAGATAAAAGAACATGAGAAAAGTGATATAAAAATAAGTAAATATCTTGATAGCTGGGATGGTGGTACATAAACAATAAATCACAAGAAAAAAAAACCTATCCTACTTTCTGGGATATCCTTTACACAAATCTATCCCATTATCTGGGATAAAAAATATCCCTTGTCCACCCTCAGTATTAAAATTACATATATACTGAATTCAGCTAAATCAGTCTAATAATTTTTCTGTCAAAGCATAACAAAAAAGACAAATATATTTTTATCCTGGAATCTAGATAAAAAGTGTACTATGTTCATCTTCGGACTCGAAAAAAAATATATGTACTGAGTTTCAGCTAAATCGGTTCATTCCATGAAAGTGACAGACAGACAGAGTTACTTTCACATTTATGATATTAATAGGGATAGGGATTGTAAGTACTGATTGCTCGCAAATGTATTGATATATGTTGTATGACACAGGGTTATTTGCAGTTATTGGTTTTTACAAACTCATCACTATAGTAGTTCGTTCTCATTGTCTGCTCTTTTGTGAAAAACCAACTTACCACACTAGTATCATAAATAACTGTATACAAGCTTGAAGTATTTAAGTATCACTACATTCTACCACATAGTATCTAACATTTTTTTTAATTTAAAAGTATATTGTATTTATTTATATCTAAATATAAATTTATATACAACTAGCTGTCCCGGCAGACGTCGTCCTGCCCGGTAAAAAATAGGGGTTGATCGTAGAGGGTTGAAAATCTAGGGTTGTATGTATTTTTGTATGTTGTATCATAAAAAAATAGAAATTAAAAATTTTGTCTAAAAAATAAATAAAAAAATTTAGGGATGGACTACCCCTAACATTTAGGGGGATGAAAAATAGATGTTGGCCGATTCTCATAGATACCGGATAAGCACAAAAAATTTCATCAAAATCGGTCAAGCCGTTTCGGAGGAGTATGGCAACGAAAACTGTGACATGAGAATTTTATATATTAGATTTACAATAATAATTGGGTTTCTCATTCTACAAAGTCAGACTACTGTCTTTGGGTCAGGAAGATACTCATGTATTGTGTAATAAATTGTGATTATTTTATTTTAACGCTGCTTGTGTAATGTTCCTGTAGAATCTTCTTATACCTCTGAAATCATAATCCTACATTTACATTTATAATATCAACTAAAAATATCATGTAGTTTTATTTACCATGAAAGTATTCAACCCAGTTTATTTGTTTTTCGGTTCTGGCTACAAGGCCTTTTGAAACATTATTGATGAATCTTCATGTTACTTACAGCATTATAAAATGAAATAAATAAAAATAGCCTTTTTGCTGAAAACATATTTCATTTAAAGTTATTCATTTAATACATAGTTATTATCCAATTTAATCTCTTTCCCCGTTCTTTGACAAGTGCCTCCTTCAAGTTATTTGATGCCATTTCTCCTTGTTTTACAAGTACCACAATGTGCCTGCCGTGTTTTTGAATGTAATGCCATTTAATTGTGCCACAACTAATTGTCCAGGGTGTATTCTGTATTCACTAAATCATGGCAATACTGAAATTGCAAGTGTACTACCTCACACATGTATACCATATATACTCGGATTTTTAATTACCTGGACTAAAATCATAGCTGCGATTGATCTTTTTTTGATTCATATGTGAGTTGTATGTGTTGAATTGATAACTCATCACTGTGAGTTGAACCCTATCGAAATTCTATAGAATTGAACTTACAATGGCGAGTGGTTCCAAGCTTGCAACATAAAAAAAAATGATCGCAGCTGTCATTTTAATCCAGGTAATTAAAAATCTATACTTGAGTTGATTATTCATAACCAGCTGAGCAATTTTTTATTTTGTGTATCAGTATTCATCACCTTTATATCACGACAATGAATGTAAGTCCCTTCACAAAGATATAGCTGGGTTAAACCATATATAAAAGGTACTTAAGTTATTCCAGGAACTAAATCAGTGTTCAAATAAGGTTAAAAAAAAGTGTCCAACCATTTTCGAATATGGTATTCAAAATTGGATGGTCTGCTAATATTAAATATTTCATTTAATTTTAATTTCTCGTTTTACTTATTTAAAGCCGATTTTGAAATGCATAATATCCGTTAGTACCAAAATCTTCTTTATTTACCATAAAACAAAGTCGTTTTCTGCGTTTGTCTCTCTATTTGTATACCCGTTAACTCTTCTTAAAACCACGCAAGTTTTTAAGCAATTTCCACCATCGGTTAGCAAATTTTTCAAGGAAGGTATATTTGTAATAACCTAATTGAGATTTTATGGAAATAAGACTAAAGACACCAATCAGTGCTTGATCCGCTGCGCAGCCGCGGGCGTGACTATTATAGAAAAACTAGCTGTCCCGGTAGACGTCGTCCTGCCCGGTAAAAAATAGGGGTAGATCGTAGAGGGTTGAAAATTTAGGGTTGTATGTATCTTTTAATGCTGTATCATAACAAAATAATAATAAAAAAAAATATCTAAAAATTAAAAAAAAAATTTAGGGGTGGACTACCCCTAACATTTAGGGGGATGAAAACTAGATGTTGGCCGATTCTCAGACCTACCCAATGTGCACACAAAATTTCATGAGAATCGGTCCAGTCGTTTCGGAGGAGTATGGCAACGAAAACTGTGACGCGAGAATTTTATATATTAGATAAAACTTCTGAATGTTACTTCCATTTATTTAAAATGCTCAAAATGTACATTGATTGATGATAAACTTGATAATAATTTTTAATTCTTCTTTATGTTTTTTGTGTGCGATAATAAAAGTCGCATTGTGTTCGTTTGACTGTCGATGGTTATCGATTTTAGTGCATTCTTGTATTCTTTTGAGATAAGAAATTATCATAGGCTGAATGTTAATTCCGAAATATATGAAGTATTCCGGTATACAGGACTGAAATTTGATTAGGTCTGCTAATTACAATGCCCTTTGATCATAGCATAAAAGAGCATGTAAACACCAGCTGAAGGGTAAAAACTCCGCTGACTCAAAAACGTGCTATTGTGTAAATGAATTACATGTCTTTTGTCACATATTAAATCATAAGTTTTGTAACTATTACCAATATTGCGTCAGCCATGCGTCAGCGCCGTGCCTCCGCTAGTTGCCGTCTTATTGGCTGAGGATACCCGACCTCCATCACGTATGCGCAAGCGCACCGTTACTTGCCCACGAGACTTTTATAGGGTTTACTTTTACATGCTTACATTACTTATTTATTACTTAACTGTTATAGGGTTTTGTAGTAGTAGTTTGTAGAATATAATTGTGAAAAATAACTGTGAGGCAGACGCAAATTGAAATGGTGATGGCACAACGGTCTCGTTTATTGACCAACATGGCTTCGCAATAAAGAAGAGCTAGCCTATTATTTGATATTGTTACGAGGTAGCGGGACTCGAATTAAAATGCCGTTAGAATTATAGAGTTTGTTAGAACTAGACATACACATATAACACAGGTGCAAATATAACCGAACACAACAAATCCAAACGTAATGCAGAAGGTAGTAATTCAATAAATCGCGCAAAGTACGTCACTATTAGATTCCCGAATGTACACACGTCACGCTCGTATCGTAGTTGTAGCTCAACTGACCCCCCCTCTCAATCAGGCCGGCGTTTTATACTTCACAAATGCAAATGTGCCCGCCCGGCGACGTTGGCATAATTAGCATGTAATCGTAATCCGCAACACCTGGCTAATGATCCAGCCCGCAAACGGCCGTAAAAGAGTACAATAGAACAATAGGCTATTCTCCACAATAATTTAGAAACGTAAGCCGATAAATAAGTGAATAAGTAGTTCTGATGCCGACAGGCAATAAAATGTGCTTTTACAGATGTACGTGGAGTTTGTCTTTGTCGGGGTCTTAAGGTGTAACAATATTAAGTATGCCATATTAATAACCTATCTTTAACTCCTCATTAATTTTTAAGGTTATGGAAACTGTCAAACGGGCAGGCTATCTACCTGATAGAAAGTGATTACTGTCGCCTATAGACGTTTGTAACACGAGGAACGAAGGTAACGAATTTCCGTCGTTTAGGGTGGGATAGAGATGGGATAGAAGGAGGGGGAAGTGGGCCATCGTAACTTAGAGAAGACCTATGATTTTCTGAGTAACATGGATAGCATAGAAGAGTATGGAAGGAAAATGCATATTATGCCAACCCAAAATAATTGGGAGAAGGTGAAAGAAAAAGAAAGAGTAAGTAGCTGATAACTGAATAGTGAAACTTATTTTGAATATGCTGATGACGTCATACTTAATATAATGTTTACACTGAAAAGAAATTAGTAATGATTTAGTATTAAGTGTTTTGCAGCTTGGGGAATTACCTTATAAGACGCATAATGTACTTCCTGATATCATATCTAAAACATTTGCGGTGTTTTTGATATTTACAATCTGCCGTGATTGCAGATAACAATACGATAGCATGAAGTGCGTAGAGTGGTGTGTCAGTCAACTTTACCTGTACGCGATAAATGTGTATTTCTAAAAGTTGAGTCAGGTAATTTACGTACAGCTAAGTAGGGGAAGCAGGGGCATGCCAGTCACTCAAGGAAAACCTTTTATATCTATTCTATAGAAACTTTATATTACAAGTTGCACAAAATTACACCATTGTTCATTTATTCAGTAATCATTATTCTGACATGCAACGTATGAAACTTTGATTAATAATCGGTTATTAAGCAAAAAATCAAGGTGTTCTTGGGCGCCGTTACCTGAGTATGGGTAAAATCGCTCAGGAAAGAATTTTTACGCTAGAACGTATGTGTGTGAAAAAAGCTTATGAAATCTAAACTCATTAATTATTGTTAAATAAAACAAATAATTATTTAAATTAATAGTAGTAACCATAAAAGAAAACAAATATTGTATTTACAATTAAAAAACATTCAGCAAACAATTTTGCTAGCGGGACCGCAAACACACATACATACTTCTCTTTGTCTTGCTGCTAGTAGATTTATAAAACTAGTTACTTTTTGTTCTCGGTCTGTACCGTAATCCAACACACTGAGTCCACCAAGTTATACTTGTAAGCGGCAGTACCCAGTGAGCAGCATTACCCCTGTTTCCCCTAGATGCTGCAGATATCATTTAAATAATTGTACAGTACGCGCAATACTCAAAAGCGTCTCGACAGAAGTTAGTTACGTGACTTTGTGCAAGTCCTCTCAACTTTTAACATTGATCACAACTGTCACTGAGAAGAGCAAAAGAGCTAGCGAAAGCGCAATACTTCGTCTACAGCTACACAACCGCGTATACCTTATAATTGTGTACTGCGTAAATACTTGCACAAAGTTCATGGACGCGTTTGAATTTGCTCGTACTATATGCATATTTCATCAACTATCTGTGGCCGTCACTTCATGCAGATAGTACGGTATTTGTCCGTCTGGATAGTTACCACCCCTGGTCTAGAATATGCCGCCATAACAACCTTGAGTTGTGTTTCGGAACTAGTAGTCAGGTTCCAGTCTCCCTTTAGAGAGCAGCAGCGCATTTGTAGCACCTTTGGTGTTCAAATGCGCTGTAGCCTGTCTGCCTGTCTGCTGAACCCACGCAATAAAAAAGAACAAATCACAACCGGCAATTTTTTTAAAATTGATAGTACATATTATATCGTGCCATGTGATTGACAACACATAGTTTTCATAACAAAGATAAGCTAAATCGACTATGAATAACCCGTATGATTTGAAATACCTATTTGATAAAAGAAGGTGTGTCGAATCCTTGAAATAACACACGTAGTATTTGTATACATTTGCCATTTAAAAGCAGCTTTTGAAATGTTACTTGATAAATCCCGGATCTTGAAAACCTGTTAGATTTTTAAACTTGTCAACATTTCTGTCAGCAGTATTTATAGTCTTAAATACTTTGATTGCTTGCTTGCTACATGTCGTAATACGTAAATCATCAATACAAATTAAAGCGTGTCCCCCACATTGGCTATTTGAACATTTAACTTCTGCAGGCGTCACTGTGACCTATACGAAACTGATCATTACATTGACGCATCTTTCATAAACATTAGCACTCATTTTAGACTCTATTTCTTCTTCGATAAAGTTTCCATTCAGTTCACTAACATCATTTCCTATATCCTAATTGTCTGGAGTAAACAGTTTCTTATTATGATTGACGATAAAGAAAGACCTAGGTACAGTACCTACCCATTAATTTTCATTATGGAAATTGCGTTGTTTGGTATGTTTTGTTTTAGATATTGACGTAAGAGCATCATAATTTTTGTTTGTCCTTGAATTATTATCTACTCTTGTATGTATTGGGACGTATAATGCGAATACGTCCAAAGACATATAAGGCCTCCATGAAAAAATTCCTTGTCTTCATGAATGTTATGTTGGATGTGTTTTTTTTTATTAGAAATACAATCTGATTGACCTTTATATTAGAATAAGTAAAGCACTGTCTTTCGAGTATAGATATGTTGTGTTAAAATGGTACCATGTTAAGTAAGCATCGTGCTTATGTAAGTTTGTCCTATTTTATCAACATAATCGTCATTAGCATCTACTTTTTTTATGTTATTTGTGAAGGGCCGAAGTCTTATTTTGTAAATAATATTAAAAACTAGGATATCCCCGCGACGTTGTCCACGCTTGACTTGAAATTCCCGCGGGATTCCTGGGACACAAATTACCTCAGCGTTTAAAAAAGAACCTGTCGTTTCAGTGAAACTGTGTCGGAATAAAGTAGTTTTTATTCACCTGAAGAACTTCAAGCCGCTCCCGGGAAAAATCCCGCGGGATACCCGTAATAAAAAATATCACATGTTTTTAATACATAATATTTGCTATCGATCACTGAAACAAGAAAGCGATATTTTTTTATCTGGCCACTTCAAATGATTCCGAAAAAAAATTCTGCGATATTCTGAGAATAAAAGGTAGCGCAGATTTTAGGTTTAAGATTTTATTGTCGATCAGCGAAAACTGCATCGAATTCCGCCCAGCAAGTTTCACGTGAACCCGGAACAAACAGACAAACTTACAACCTAACTAACTGCTGCGGCTCAGCGACCCAAAATGAGTCCCGGCCTCCGAAATGAGAATACTTCACTCCTTGGCCGACCAGCTGGTTACCGTTCCGTTGGTCTGCTAAATTAGGCTCTTTTCACCGCACGATCCTCCCTAATTCTATATAGGTGGCGAAGAGCACAAGCGATGTGCCTTGCTCTCGCCTATTACGTTGGGCTCATCCATCAGTTCTAAACTGACAAACAGACAAGAAATGTATAAAATGTGTCGTGTTCCGCGTTTATGTAGTCTATTCAAGTTGTTTGTTTTTAAATAGAACAACACAACAAGGCATGTTTACAATTTTACAATATTATGGATTTAAGCAATAGAAGAAGTAGATGCTTCCTCAGGTTTAACAAATTTAAGTTACTATGTCAACTAAAGTTAAGCAAACATTTCATTAAAATTTAAAGTAATGATCACACTTGACTCGTAAACTGCACGTGTAGAGCAGATCGATGGTTCTTCTGTACACACTGGCATTTTCCAAGCCAACACTTGAATGTAAACGCCTTGATTAATGAGCGATATTGTAAACGTTTGTTCAAGATTCCTTACTAGAGATAGAACATTTTTAGCCAGTACATTATCCAGGCTAAACGAGTTAATAAGTGTTTTAAAAGATTCATTTTATACCTTATCAAGTTGAAAACTAATTCCACTGGAGAAGAATACTTCTGAAAGTAAGTTCTACTCTTATGTGTCTACTCTTTTTTATTTTAAATAGGTTTTCATTTGACCACGATCAAGTCCAATGCCGGACGATGATGCGGTCGAAGATGGAGCACGCTTACTTATACATATAGTACCTATTCGCACGAGACTTGAAGATACCCGGATTGTAATTTTCGGGAAACACGAACTCTGGTAGTGCATTCCACAAGTCTGCCATACATAGAAGGAACATGGAAGCGAGACGTTTAGTACGCACTGGCAACGTTTCCACCGTGAAACGATGGAGTAGACCAGAGCGCCTTGTGGTCCGAAGATGGAATGGTGTAAGGGCAATCAGGTCGAACAGTTCAACCGCACACTCCGAAATGAATCCTATAAAAAACCGATAGACTAGCAAACCGGCGTCGATACTCTGGCTTTGATGCCTTGTATTAGAACTTAGCCTATCCGTACAGGAACGGAGAAAGAATAGCATTTCCTGCGTTAGGGCGGCCTGTCGTAAGACGCGACATAACAGCCAGTTTGGAGGGTATTTGCTCGTCTGGGTGGTTACCACCCCTGGTCTAGAGTATGCCGTCATATCAACCTTGAGTTTTGTATCGACATCAGTGGTCAGGGCCGCCTCCCTTCAGAGAGATGCAGCGCATTTGTAGCACTAATGGTGTTTCAAGTGCCCGTAGGCGATGTTAACCGCTTCCTTTAGGTAGGCCGTCTGCCTGTCTACTGAACTCTTTTAATGAAAAAATGTATAGCGCTTAACAAATTAAATTATATGATCTAAGATTGCGTGTCAACTGATTTGCGTTGTTATAAAAAGATTTATCGTTTGTGTAATGTGATATTAGACGGAGCGATTGAAAGGTGCTGAACTGAAAGGACAGGACGGTGTTCATTGACATTGAATGATTCAACTTATGTTTATACTAGCGGTCCCTGAAGACGTCCTGCCCTGATTTTTTTTTAGTATGTATCACAAATGTGTGATTTGAACAAGTGATGGCGGTACCATGACTTGAAATCTATACTTCTGCATTAAATAATAAACAATATATGTGAACACTTTGGTTGATTGATGTAAATTGAAACCCAGGAATTACTCGCCTAACTAATATATCGTTATTAGACGGGTCATTGAGATTAATATAATATCAGCGCATAAATGTGCCACTAGTGAGCTCGGCCTCTCATTATGGGAGTACGGACAGTATACCCGCCACGCTTGTCCAAACCGGCTTGGCAGGGTTGACGCTTCGGTTATTTCCATGTGCAGGTTGCATCACGATGTTTTCCGTCACCGTTGTTTACACGTGGTAATTGTAACAATATATAGACTAGATCAGAAAACATACTAATTAGTGCACGATTTGTATGTCATTAAAATTAATTGCCAAAATTCCGAACTAGAAACAAAGATGACAATATGTGAGACATCTGGAGAAAACTCCCGCTCTCCCGAACAGTTTTCCAACTCTTATGATTGATAGAGCGCATAAAATAATAACACTTGTCACAATTTTGGAGCTCAATACAATTGGGATTGTTCACTTTTTGTCAATCTAGCTGTTTCAAAAACCATTTCGAGGAACAGTGTCCCTAATCATTTCTGTCTAGTTAAAATTACAAAAAACGTACGATCTTCTTGTATTTTGTAAGAAATGTTTTTGACCTTTATTTGACCTTACTAAATCCAATCAGGTGGGCCGTCCGCCTGTTTGCCTGCTTCAGGTGTAAAAAAAATCTAGCTGTATATTATTTGATTTAAGTTCTGAAACATGGATATTTCCCTAAAGATCACTTTAAAAAATTTAACGATAACTATAGAAAATAATAATGTTTGAACTCAAAAATTATAAGCCTAGCGATAAAAACACTAAAATGATCACGACACGTAATGAGTAATGACAGTGACATTTAAATAGTAGTAGCACAGATTACTATGATTAGTAAGTTTTATTATTTTTGTTTTCTATTCAAAGAAATCAATGTAAACTTGTCCCTTATGACGTCATCGGAGAAATAATTTTAAAATCGAATTATAAAAAAAGTAACGCTTAAAATACAAAAACATTCAAATTAGTTAGGTAATTAAAATACCCTATTTTATAAAAATATAAAATCAGAGGGTAATTTTTTGTGAACAATGCCCATTATATAATCAGTCATTTAATTTAATCATTGTTCAATAGTCGGTTACAAATGATGGAGTATCTTATTTGGTGAATGCTTATGGGATTAATTTAGCAAACACAAACTGAATATTTTCTTGTCAAAAGACTGTAAACCGTCAAGGTCACCATGATAACCATTCACTAGACACACTAGGGCTATCACCTGTTTTCGAAGAAAATATAGTATTTTAGTTTTTAAACTTTAAATTATAATACTAGCAGAGTACCTAACTCTCAATTTATTATATTCGGAGATAAATACTGGAAATTATGTAAAACGTGCTAAAATATAATGCAAGAATTGCCTATCTTTGGTTTTGTCACTTGATAATAGATGGCGTTCCAAAGACTTTTTAGCATTTCCTTAGTTTTACATAATTTCCAGTATTTATCTCCGAATATAATAAATTGAGGGTTAGGCCGCTTTAGCGCTGACGACCTCATATATCCTCGTAAATGTGTAATTCATCTTCAATTTTGTTTGGATTATAATTTCGGCAAATTTGACAGAGTTAGTTGAATAAATCGGGCGTTTTAGACACGCACAATAAAATATTACTTAGCAGAGGAGAAAATCCACTATTTTCGTTATTTGGCTTTGGAACCACAGAAAAGCATCCATGATATGCCATATTTTCAAATCTATTCATGGAATTTTATTCAGGCTAATTCTTTGACGGTACTTTTTAAGGTCTATGTCACCTCGATTTTTCCAAATTTTACACTCAAAGGGCTAGCTATAAAAATATTTTAATTAGTGTTAGATAGGCTTCCCAAAAATGCTTATTAAAATGTTAGGACTTCAAATGCTAAGATCTATCATAACAAGAAGAAAATGTACAAAAAAAGTTGAAAATTTCTGTACGACATTTGCTTGACAATTCTGATGCAATGCATTTGTAGGCGCATTGCAAGATACCCGAGGTCGGTCACTTTCTAAAGGCAGTGTTCATATTATAGACGCGAGCGGAATATGCAAACAATAGTGTATCTTTCATCAGAAAAATGAACTAGCTTGGTAGAATCGTTTATGTCAGAGAACATTAAAGATTATAACAAGGTACTTCAGTTACCTAGTACCTGTTGTAGTGTCAAGTAGCAGTTTATGGTAAAATTAATCATTAAAATAAAACTAATACAAAAAAAATCTTAGTTAAACCTAATTGATTAAATTTCTTATATAAAATTGAAGATGAATTACACATTTAAGATATATATAGTAGACTAGAGTTTACCCCGCGGCTGCGCCGCGGGTTAACCTCTAGTGCGTGTCTCTTGTTTATAGAGCAAGTGCTAAAGGTTATATTATATTAAATTTTTTATGTATTTGCCCACGGAAGATTCACTTCATTTTATATCGCTAATTATATATACCATCCCCCGTCTATCTGTCAAAAAGGCCAAAATGGTCTAAATGACCAAAAGACCACAGTGACCGACATGGCCAAAATGACGGAGTAGGCAAAAACGACCAAAATGGCCAAAATAATCAAAATGACCAAAGAGGCCAAACTGACCGAAAAGGCCAAAATGACCAAAAAGGCCAAAATGACCAAAAAGGCCAAAATGACCAAATAGGCCAAAATTACCAAAAAGGCCAAAATGAAAATTATCCCCTGTCCATCCTCAGTATTTAATTTACATACGTACCGAATTTCAGCCAAATCGGTCCCGTAGTTTTTCCGTAAAAGCATAACAAACAAACAGACAAATATCATTTTATCCCGGAAACTATCCCATTTTTCGGGATAAAAAGTATCCTATGTTCATCCTCGGTATCGAAAATATATATATACTGAGTTTCAGCCAAATCGGTCCAGTAGTTTTTACGTGAAAACGGAACATACAGACAGACAGACAGAGTTACTTTCGCATTTATAATATTAATAGGGATTAAGGTATATATAGTAGTCGCCCTGTAATGAAATTCGATCATTATTAATTTAAATTATAAGTTTGAAGATTATTAATTATACACAGATTTCGCCAAGGCTACACTGTTAATTTGATTTTAACAATAAAAACAGTGTATATATGCGTGCGTGTGTCAAATACACGGTAGTGTGTGTAATGTCTGTTTTATTGATTTAATGTGTTTTTATGCATATTTTTTTTGTTGCATTGTGCACTCCTTCTCTTTATAACTATAAGTGTGCGAAATTTAATACTCCTCTGTCTGCGCATTTTTCGTAAAAAGGGGTACAAAGTGTCTGCTTCACACAGATAATTATTGTGTTCTAGCAGTAATACCTTAGGACTAATACAGGAGCCAAGTAACCTAAGTTACCGGCTTCTACGGAGAAGGTTGGCTACGTTACCTGGCTAGATCGACATGCTGATGTGTGGTCTGAGGTAGGCACCAGCTTCGTGATCAACTGAAGAGTCAATGAGGCGTTTTGACACTGTTTTATTAATTTGTAGAAACAAATAAAATGAATGATGAATATTATGAAACAGTATCTCATGTGTAAGAATAAACCTGTATGGCGCTCTGTTGTTCGTGCCTACCCCGCAAGGGATCTGGCGATAAGTTATGTATATATGTATGTATGTATGTCCCAATTATCCCCATTATTAAACCTCAAAAATTCAGTTTTTAGTTATATTGGTAAGACCCTTAAAATCTTCTTGTTTGTTCGTCTATATCGATGACTATTATGAACAATTTAATGAACCACATTTTTTAAGACAATGGTTGTTGTATTTGAAACAACATTAAGGGCCGCTTGCATAACGATCGCCTTTAAATAAAATTAGAATTAATATAAACGTATTTAGGCCGCTTAATATAAACGGCCTAAATACGTTTTACACAAAACGTATTGACAGTTCTTTAAACATATTTAGCGGCAAATTTTGCGTAGTGAAAGACGCTAATTCCATTTAAGAGTGTTAAATAAAATTTAATTTTAAATTAAATTTAATATAATTTAAGCAATCTTATGCAAGCGGCCCTAAGTATAAAACAAGTGGAGTGCTTTTCGAGATATGGCATGTTTTATACTTAGTAGTTAACAGGGAAAACAGTGTATTTTTGTTACTGCTAGGAAACTCCTTGATGTGTGAAGACAAATACGTAGAGGAATGAATTTGAGGTCTGTTATTATAATGTTGGTTCCCTGGATTCATAGTAAATACTTGCTCCCACAATATAGTTTTGTAGAAATCGCTGTCGCTTAACCATATGGCTGTGGTTTTTCCTTGAATAGCGTGCGCTTGAGTGTATGACGTCACAGAGGCGCGATCCTTCCGACCAATCAGAATACACCATTCCAGAGGCTTGGCTCAGAACTGTCATGGCTGCCGTTTGTTTCTTTGTATGTGTACGCGTTTCTTAGAATACCTTGTAATGGTTAAGCGTTTATAAAAAATCGTTGAATGTAGTATCGACAACTTATTACGGAGCAAAGGTCAAGTTGAGTTTATATGGCTTGTTAATTGTCAAAGTAGACTGCTGAATTTATTAAAATAATACAAATTATTTGTGAACCAGTACAAGAAAAAAATAAAGCATTTAATATTTTCTAATATATCAAACATTTATTTATTTATCTATTGTAATATATGTTAATATAAAATGGTTGTCACATGTAATGTTAACAAATAAATTTATTAGATTATTTTTGTATATACGTATATATATTACTATTATATTAATGTATGTATTCAATTTATAAATTAGTGTAAGTATGTATATTTAAATTGTACAGTCCTATCTTTTTTTCTACTTCAGCTACAGCGCCAGATTAGTTAAGAATTCCTTTTAAGCTGGGTTGCCTGGAAGGTTTAAAAAAATGCATTATTAAGAAAAGAACCAACTCTTAGTTGCAAGTACTCGGAAACATTTTGGGTTCTGAAACAGGAGATGATATAATACAAGTTCGAGAGCGATGCAACCATCGTGATGTAGAAATTATCAAAATGGTCTACCTACGGAAACAATGGTTAATAAATTTCCAAAGTGCTCTAATATAAAGTTTACATATCGTGTATCAGTAATTAGAGATATGTTGTAATTTCCTATATGTGAATAGCCCAATTCAGCTCTTCAGCAGGGAAAACAAAATTCGCGTCTACAAAACTGTCATTAGACCAATTCTGATGTACGGCTGTCACGCCCAAACACTAACACTGAAGGAGGAGAACCAATTGTTGGTCACAGAGCGGAAGTTTCTCCGAAAAATCTTGGGCCTAACAATAAAAGAAGATGGCAGCTGGAAGGTCCGGAACAACTCCGAATTAGAAAACCTCATGGCCGAACCTGACATAATTGAGGAGATAAAATCTCACCGTATCCGCTGGCTCGGTCATGTAGAGCGGATGGCAGAGCATCGGGGAGTAAAGAAAGCATACTTGGAACGACCATTTGGTCGGCGCCCGGTTGGTCGTCCCAAGTAGCGCTGGAACGATAGAGTGGAAGCTGACCTGACCGCACTACAAGCCCACAACTGGCAAGACACTGCGCAGGACAGAGGGAAGTTGCGTGCTCTCGTTTCGGAGACCAAGACTCACTTTAGGTCGCTGAGTCTACGGAGTTAGTTAGAATAGCCCAATTTATACAAAGTTTGCACCTGCAACGTAATATTTTGATAGGCAGAAGACTTAAAAACGACGCAATACTCAATAAAAAATACATATATATTAGAATGATAAGAAAAACGTGCTTATCTTATCCGTGCAGGAACGGAGAAAGTATACAAATTCCTGCGGCCGGGCGGCCTGTCGTAAGAGGCGACAAAACAACCCACAGCCAGGTGGTAGGGCATTTGCCCGACTGGATGGCTACCACCCCTGGTCTAAAGTATGTCGCCATAACAACCCTTAGTTGTGTTCCGGCATTAGAGACCAGGCTCCAGTCTCCTTCAAGAGAGCAGCAGCGCATTAGTAGTACCTTTGGTGTTACAAATGTCCATAGGCGATGGTAACCGCTATCCATCAAGTGGGCCGTCTGCCTGTCGGCTGAACTCCTGCAATAAAAAAAAATAAAAAAAACACAAACTTGATTCTCTAAACATATATAATCAAGTTTCTTAAAGTCATGGTTGCAAATAATTTTTGGTTCTCTCAGCTCTAATAGTGCTGCTTATTTTGAATGTATGTTTTATGTTTGTATAGTATATAAAGTTTATAATTTGTTTTGAATGTTTCATCATTATATTAATACGTGAAGGAAAAATGTTGTAGCCCTTTTAACGAAAAGGAGTATGAAATTCCGCACCCTTATAGTTTATATAGAGAAGGAGTGCACAATGCTATTTTATTTAAATTATGCATAAAAATACATTAGATAAAAAAAACTTTTATTTAGTACTAGCTGTCCCGGCAGACGTCGTCCTGCCCGGTAAAAAATAGGGGTTGATCGTAGAGGGTTGAAAATCTAGGGCTGTATGTATTTTTGTATGTTGTATCATAAAAAAATAGAAATTAAAAATTTTGTCTAAAAAATTTAAAAAAATATTTATGGGTGGACTACCCCTAACATTTAGGGGGATGAAAAATAGATGTTGGCCGATTCTCATAGATACCGGATAAGCACAAAAAATTTCATCAAAATCGGTCAAGCCGTTTCGGAGGAGTATGGCAACGAAAACTGTGACACGAGAATTTTATATATTAGATTTGACACAGACACACATATATATCTGTGATTAAAGAAGTATAATAGTTTTGGACAACAGAACCTTAATGAAGTTCAAACTTGAATTTAAATTAATTATGGTCGAATTTCGACCGCTGGGCGACCACAGGTACTATTTATTTTGTCTTTACCTCCACTGCCATAAATATTTTTCTTAGTTTAGGAGGTTGCTTGGAAGAAGATAGCTTTAAGCAATAAGGCCACCTTTTCAATATTTCTTGTACCCAGTAGTAGTTTTAATATTTGGCGAACAAAAAAGTGTTTCTATTCATACGTTCATTCCTAATTAAGGAGTGTACTTTGAATTCTGCCAATGTGGTTATTAGCTTTACGCTGAAGTAGAATTTCAATCCCGATAAAGCGCCGATTTTCAGTGCCAACCTCCATAAACTTAGAAACTAATATCTTGAAAAATCTAAAGTTCATAAAAATGTCTCCGCTTAAAACTGACCTTGTGTGTAGACAAACAATACGTAACTGTTCATCTCGTTTTGGCATACGTCCTATTATTCATTTACTTTGTACTAAGATCATAAATAATTAATTATGTAAAATGACAGGTATGTAATGTGCTGAAGAGGAAGTTGATAACGTAATGGAACATTAGATATTAGATAGATAGATAACACTTTATTGCTCACCAAAATAACAAACACAATATACAATAGAACTATTCTAATTGGGTAGAGTTTAAAAATGAGAAGTCGGATAGGTCAGCTAATTCCGTCCAGCTGATTTCGGAAATGCGAAAAAAATATATCTGTCTATCTGTTTCACACACGTTGTTGTCACGTGAAAACTACTGTACGACTTTAAATAATAATAATAATAAGGTCTTGAAAGGCTCTCGTTTTGTACCTGGCTGTAGGGTCGGCCCGTATCGTGAAAAGGTTCCTGTCTCTGGAGCCTTAACCACCGTAGCGTGCACCCTAGGCCCTGCTGCCAGCGGACATCGATTTTTTTTAATGTTTTTTGTATATAGTATGTATGTATATAAAGAAAAATTTAATTTTTTTTAAACCAAATAAATATGTGAAATAATAATAATAAAACGTCGTCGTGGAATAGACAAATATTACTAAAGTAGGATACTATACTAATCACAAAATACTCGTAATAGACCCGATTTGACAGTTCTCATTACAGCATTTTAAGATATTGAAACCTCGAAATCGTTAACTGATTATCACGAGAAATCTATTGAAAACCGGACTACTGTGATAATTTGGTTTATTTTAAGTTGATTACTTTTTGCCATACAAATACCTCACAAAGTCGATATGAAGCGTGGAAGTTCTGTCTTCCGTCGCCTTTCGGGTACCGCATGCACTTGTCATGCGTTACAATTGATCTATTGGATTCTTTTATTATATCACCCGTATAATATATATTTATTCAATAGGTTTTGTTTTCAATACAAACATATGCAGTATTGATAGATAGATAGATAACACTTTATTGTACACCAATACAAACATGAACTTAAAGACTAAAATTATATCTACTTATGTACAAAGGGCGGCCTTATCGCTAAAAAGCGATCTCATCCAGACAACCCCACTCATTGTTTTAGTATAAATACATTAAGAATATAAGGCTTTGGAATAAATATGGTATTGGTTTATTTTCTGAAGCGAATTGAGATAATTAAATGCAACGATCCTTTGATTGCAATAATTAAATTAAATTAAAATAAGACGCCTTTCAACGCAACTATTTCTGGGACTGACGTTATTTACAGGAAAGTAATATTTACCATAATTATGTTTGTTTTATTACATATAATACACCAGTATTAAATATGCATATTGTAATAAGAATGCATTGATTGTTACGGGCGCGATGCGATGGCCGAGAGAAGGCAAAGGGACGTGGAAGAAGAAGCAAGGGAAGAGTGACTTACCTTGCCACCAGTCCGCCGCCACACTGCAACTCGTCTCCCGGGAGTTCACACACTCACTACGATATGGTTTATGAGCATTAAATTCAGTTACAATTGTTAATTTCTTTATTGTGTTCCAACAATCGTTATATGTATTGCGGTGACAGCACTAACACTAGCTGAATGTCTCTTGTTTTGCGCATTCTTCATTTAAAAGTTTAGTCTTTTCTTGATGGCGAGGATGGGGAGGGAGAATCTATAAGTAGGTGTACCTCGGCGAAATCAATTGTTATTGGCTTTCAGTTTTGTTGATTTCTTTCAACGTTGTATTTATTGACTTTCTTAAGTGTCAAATCGGGCTTTTTATTTTGTGATTATTATAATTATGTAGTTGTATATAATTTTAATAACTTCACATCCAATTTCTTACTGATTAAAAACTAACGTCCATATTGTTTCGATTACCATGTGCCGATGGTTAGTTCTGAGGATATTTAGTCTATAAAGTCATGATCTAGATCATAGAATCATTGACCCTGGAACACAAATAACCTCTATCACCTCATCACACATTCATCAACTTTGCCAATACATTCGCGCCCACATTCTCACGTGCTTTCATCTATTTTTGTCTACTATCGTAAGATTTGAAGGACAAAACTAATTAATCGATACAATCGTGTACAACGTTGATATTCAATAGAATCGGCGCGTACGCAATAGAATCGTAAGACATGGATTCGACCAATCAGAAAGTCTGACGCCGACACACAAGTCTACGTAGAGATGGATGTAATGTTTCTTATTCTATTCATTGAGATGATCGGCGTATTATTGTTGATGTTGACAGAGTAATGATTATCGTCATATTGGTTAATATTATATTGATAGCAGACAATAGACCAATCATAGCATATGCGAATATTAGAATGATATATATTCTTCCTAAAAAGGGTCTCCTATGTGATTTAATGTGGGTAAAGAAAACCATTGCTGTTTCGGACCAATTCGGCACAATAATATACTGAGTGCTAATCTCATTTCTGAAACTTCGGCATACAATTTCTGAATAGGTTTTCTTTTTAATTTCTTTATCTTGTGTGTGTCACATTTGGAAATAAATAATATGTATATTATTTCTTTCTTTATATGTAGATATACAACTCTTATCACGTGGGTCACGATAGAGAACCTGTTAGAATTACACTGACGTGGTAGTGTCATGCTGGTATTATTGTTTTGATTACAGCTCTTAGGTTTGACCGGTATGATACTACGCCTTTACGGAATATCGGCCTGGAATCGTTATAGACTTGAATTAACCGTGTTTTGTACGATGAGTGAGATTTCTGATAATCCATATCCCCGTCCCTCTATGCCGTCTTCCTATCCCATTCCTCCTGTTTGGTCCCTCTATCTTATCCTAAAGACTAGTAACGCTTTGTCTTCCTTCCTAGTGTTGAAAATGTCTACAGGCTAAGGTATCTACTTTCCATGATCTGGGCCGTTTGCCTGTTATCATGCCATTTCCAAATATTTTTTCTCTAGCGTTCCTCCTTCAAATTTTATCTACTTTCAATCCACAGCGGTCCCTTATCACCCTATTCGATGTCATACCGCATTTAAACTTACATTTACTTCACATATCTCTGTTTTCTACTTTCGTCTTACTTTTGCTGTACCCAACTTTAATAAACTCAGGTCTAGACAAATACTTAAATCACAATTAAAAATCCTAGTGTTATAGATATTAAAGGCCGCAATAAAGACTCGTTATCCGGTAAATGCTCAGCATATTTCCCTACAAACAGGCAAAAAAGTTTGGAACAATACCTGAAATAACCATCGCAGGTAAAACTAATACGTCATTCAAGACACACATCCACACGTCAAACATATATGCGTCAACGTCACTTTCAACAGGAATGCGTATGTGTGCAAGCCACTTGCTGTACAATGAAACAGACGGACCGACTGGGTCTCTACTCTGTAGTTTGAAATCGGACATTGAGCGAGTGGCACGTACCGTAGTGTTATAGTCCCCTTACGTACTTGTCGTTGGCTATACAGCTGTGTTGGGAATAATATTGTGCAGTGTTTTGTGATATACATCAATCATTTGGGTGAGTTTGTTACAAAAATTAATTCAGTTATCGAAATAGTTAAAGTTAAACCAACCGTGATCTTGATTGAAATTTCAATGTGTCCAGAAATAATTTTGGCACACCACGCGTTTACCCTTGACGTTAAACTTCGTTCACTTTTTCGTAAATTTCATATTTCTTTATTTGAATAATGTTTCTCAGGGTTCCGTAGCTATGTTGGTTATTTTTACGAAACCGTAATTTTCGTCTGCACGTCGCCTTTATTTGTTACAGTAGTCTTTTATCAGAACTTCTCGGTTTATGTGGATGAAATTGAGAAGGAAGATGTTATATATGTCGTTATATAATGGTATAGTGAAAACTAAAACGTACTCTTAGCCGCCATATTTGTAACTATGGGATAAAAAACTTTGTTCAGTGTTCATAGCTGTCTGTGATATCGTTCTTGATTTTTTTATTTAATAAGGCAGTAGATAGAGTTGTTCTTCGTTATAAAATTGGTAAATATTTTTTATTTAATTTTTAATCCAGTGCCCAAAATTTTTTAAAATAAGTTCAAGATGGAAACTATTAGCGAAAATTTGTTTGGACAATATACGCTGAATAGTTGTTAAGATATAAAGTATTTTCGGTTAGGATCCCTGGACGAATACTATAAAAACGAATCAGTTGCCGTTCCTCGTCCAAACATACAGGACCCTTCTCCTTTATACGTGTACTACACAGTTGGTCGTTTTTTTTTCAAAACCAAGTAATTTTTTGTTAGCCACTACAGGATACTCGTTCTCGACCTTGTGAAGGTTTTTCTGTAATTGATTTTAATTAATAACGCTCGTAATTTACTAAGACTGTTTTTATAATTTGCTATGCATTTCGAGCGATAGCGTGAAGGCCTTCATTATTTGTGATAATATGTGATTGTGATCTCTTGACGAGCACTTTTGCCGTATTGTTCAAGTAATTTATTATCAGAAACATATATGAGTACAGTATATGTAGGAGTATAATATGATATATAATTATATATACCTAACGATATTATTCCCTGAAGTATCGAATAGTATGTGTTATATTGGCAGAAACGAATTTTTAATTACATGACTTATCTTATATTTCGAATTATTGTACGTGAGTATGGACCCATATAGGTAGAGATAAATTATTTTGTAAAACAAAAGTGATACAACCGATGCCTGCTGGTAAAATTGTAATAAGGGACTATAACTATACAACTTAATAGAGAGTCGGGGTGTAAGAGTAAAAAAGGCGTCTGGGAGAATACAATGTAGCTAGCAGCGATGTGCGATGGTGAGAATTGTTATGATTATTCAAACATCTTGATGATTCGATTGCTTTTATTCGTAATCGATGGTTTCGGTGTCCATGAATCGAAGCGACTTCCAGTACGAGTCACTATTGGTATCCAGTTGCAAGACGAACAAGTTAATAACTTTGTTAGAGAAGCGAATCGATCGTTGACTTGATTGTAATTTTCATTTGATTATATTTTATGCGATTGTTTAGTCACCCTAGAATAGGTCACTGGTGTCTGGCATGTCAGAATGTTGCTATTGCATCATGCCACACACCTTGCATAGCGGCTCTGTCTTAAGTTTTACAGCTACACCATTTAAGGCTGAGTAGGAAAGTAGTCTATACAAATTTAATTCTATCTAGAAAATACAGGAAGACTATAAGGTGTGACTTGAATATTGTCAACTGACAAATGTTAATCAGTCATTTCCGTGTTTGTTAAACCATTAATCATAAAAATTACAGGTTTATTTCGTCATATTTTCGAGATTGTGTCAATATTTGTTGATAATATAATATCCACATTCTAACCCTTATGTTTGTTAAAGCTACTGATGCATGTTTTGATTAGACTGATTTTGAAAGTATAAAATGCGACACCATCAAAAATCATCCTGATGTTAAACTCTGCTTGTGTTAGGTCCTGGGATTCGTTTTTCTGATTTTTCTTTGCACTTTGCGTGGTCTCGTGGTTCCCTATAGTCAGACCATTGGCGCGATTTCATCCCTTACGACGTTACTACCACTTCTTGAGGTAGATCCTTCTATCGCGATTTGATGGAGGCGATATGGCCAGATATTTGTACCTTACATTACCTTACATTTAGTCGAGGTCCGGAAAATGTGGTATTTTTGCGTAGGCGTCTTCTGTTGCGATTTGTCTGCTATGTCAATGACATGAATTGTACAAAACGACAGATGTGTGGTATACGATGTGGAGAAAACAAAATAGAACATCAATCTTAAAAATATATCAAAATTAACAGAAACGTGCAAAAAAAGGCAAACTAGTATTAAGCAATATAAAGAGCTGCTTCAATATAAAAAATATACGAATTTAAAAAATCAGACGCTTTTATTAATGTGATGTTAGTTGGTTATATTGCCACAATATTTTCAAAATCTGCGGAGTGACACTCGCAGACCGCGTTCGTAATACCGAAGTAAGAAAGAGAGTTGGTCTGAAAGAGTGTCGGGGTTAAGGTAAGGAAAGGAATGCTCCAGTGGTTCGGGCATGTGGAAAGAATGCATGATGAAAGAAAGACTAAACAGATATACAATGCAAAAGTGGATGGATGCAGAAGTCGCGGAAGGCCACGACACACCTTCCATGATCAAATTGATCATGTATTAGCAGAAGGTGATGTTAGGAGCCTTAAGAACAGACGAGCGTGCATGACAAGAACTATGAATGTCAAAGAAGCAAGTGAGGTGTGTAAGAATAAACCTGTATGGCGCTCTGTTGTTCGTGCCTACCCCGCAAGGGGCCTGGCGTGAAGTTATGTATGTATGTATGTAATATTTTCATAAGAGATCAAAGATCTCATTTCGCTTCTTATCTTATTTTAATATCATAGAAAAAGTTACAAATGAAAGTAACAATATTAATAATGTTCATCTTTCTACCGTATCTGTCTCTGTCTGATTCTCTTTGATCTACACTATTCTAGCTAATTATTGTTGTAATAGTAATTCCGATTGTAAAAATTAATTAATTTAGATGTTGGTGTTGCTCACCTAATGAATTTTTAATTAATTCGTCAGCATAATAGTTTAGAATTTTAAGCATATTTTCTAAATTTACCCAAATTGAAACAACGACGTTATAGTTCGAATTTGAGGATTATATAGGTATATAATATATAGAATAAATCAAGTTTTCAAACACGAAAATAATGGACATTCATTAGGTATGAATGTTCATTATTTATGTTTAATATTTCCTGGAATCCTTAAGAAGATATATCTGCATACATATGAGCAAAAAACATGCTCGTGCAAGAAAGATATGAACAATAAATTTAATACCATCATCGCCGTTATCAATCTGATTCATTCCTGAGGTTTTCGGAAAAGATTGCCTTTTAACGATAAGATCTCTCTTATTGTACAATTAGATATCACTTTTGTCGATGAGTTTTTTTTGCATTCTTTTTCTTTCACCTCTTCCCAACTATTTGGTATCGGCAAGATATGTCTTTTCCTTCCATACTCCTATAATCTGACGTACATTCTCTGTCACATCACAAGTCATTATATCATCCTTAATACAATCCATCCTTCTGTTTTGTGTTGCAATAATGTGCAATAAATATTTGTTTATCTATATAACATTAAATTAAAAGCTAAATTTTATTTTTAGACGAACTAAGAGATTGTAAAACAGGTACATGCACCATCATCGTTCGTATGTAACATTTGTCTGACGTACGTCAACAAAAAAGCTTGTTACATAATCTTGTCTATAAATTGCTTCAAATCAATCTATCATCGACGTCGTTACATCAACTTTATGCTGACAATAGACAAATCAACAAAATTGAAACAATTCGGTTGCTAGTTTCAAAACTGAATGGACGTGATGCTGTTCAATGACATTGAATGAGTCAAGCTTATATTTATATTCACTATGGTTGATTCATCCAAACTGAAAAACAAATGAACCGTCTAATTTTGCTTTAATTCTGATTTTCAATTCTTCTCATGTTTTAAAGCTTGTTCTATTTACTATTTAAACATTTATTAATTTGTTTACTTTCAAGGTTATATCTTTATGAGTTACGAGTATATTATGAATTTATATAGCCACGACTAATTTTATGACAAATAAAATTTCTATCTATTTGTATCTACAATCTAATTTTTTGTATAATAATTTCGTATTTTCTACGTAATTTTCGAAATAATAAAGAATACTGGGACTGACATTAGTCAAAGATTATATCATATTAGAATAGCTTTCTTTATCTTCTAGCTTTTTGACCTTTCTTTTATTGGGAACACACATAAAATCACAAGACTTTCCATTTTTGACTGAATTAATCTAAAATATAATTTAAATCCTTCCCTGAATTGTATTCCTCATTCATGAGGGTGATTTAAATAAAACGCAATGTAGGTTATAAGTTTAATTTTGATTGGGAGATTACCCTTCCGTGCATTCGGCTTCCATAATAGTACACCATAATATTATCATATCGAAATACGGGAAACAGCAGGTCACGTTAGTTTCTTTTTCTTCGTAGTCCTAAAACGTTAAGCATATTTTGATTAGGTACAAACTCTCTCTCTACTTATAACGATAAATCTATGGAACTGTATTATAATTTCACATCATTGCCAAAGAGGTTCTACGGGACGACGTAATCAATTATTATGATTGATTTTGAGGACAATTTCATTCGTTCGTACTACTTTGAGTTCATTGAACCGTTGTACCTGATACTGCAATTATTTATACAAACAAATAGAATTCACGTTTAACATTAGTTTAAATTCCTTCAACTATCATTTCTAATCAGTTAATTTTTATACAACGAAAACATAATTGAAATTTTCATTAAGGTTTTCTGAATCTGCACCCAGTGCAAACTTAATTGGTCCCCTTTTGTTATTGAGGTGTAATCTGTCATGGACAGCTTACCACATAAGAAAGGCAGTAGGGAGTATTGAAATTCCCATAGCATCCTTGAACTTATTATTGTAGTTAGTACTTAGTATTGCTGTGATTTCAGAGTTTCGGGAACCGAAGATACTTCTGATAACTCTAACGGCGTCGGCTCATTGAGCCTCCTTTTCTGACAGACGGAGTGTAGTACCCTCTCTGTGTACTGTAACGGCCCGCGGTTTCAGAGCTGACCGGGATCTATATCTTCGAATGAGAGAATGGTTTGTGATATAAGTTTATATTCGCAATCCAGACACTTTTTTATGAGATGTGTTCTGCTGGCTCGGGTCGATACAATACTGTCTTCTCTTGTTTTGGGAGGCACTCTTCGATTTGAATTCAAAAACATTATATTGCTTAATATATTATGACGACTAAGGAGACGATAGGCGTTAAATCCTGTGAGCCTCCGATAAATTTGCCTCACGGTGAAGACAGGAAAATTTTCTCTAAACAAAACCCTTAGTTAATCTCTACCTAAGATAGATAAGATATCACAATGTATAACAATGTTCCATATGACCTGAATCCGAATCTGACTGACAAAACCTATCCTGTCGGAATTGAAGTCAGACGATCGAAGACGCCAAATATTGAATTCACTGGACGCCTGTACAGGAACACGTCGTAGTGCCGTCTCAGGACATTGGAGCAGTGAACATTCCAAGCTGTGTCAATAGAACAACGACTGTCAATTATACTCACGGCGCTGTTATATATATCTTCACTAATAGGTACGTCAGTTTATGAAAATTGAAATAATATAATAAAAAATTGCCTATGCGGTACCTGCTTTCATTCAGTATTTATGTAAATCTAGCATATGATCCGCCGTCATGTGTTATGTGACTCATGAAAATGAAACCCCTTCAATTTCTAAATTCCGATAGACTACTAAATTTGCTTGGTCAGCCATGACAATTGTAGTAATAAACAGTAACTATTTGCTCCAAAAAAGGTTGATGGAGAACGTTTATTCAGATGGTCTTCCACGATTATGTCTGTATCTAAAATTAAACCTGACTAAATTGTCTGTAGTCCTCGTCACTGCTTGATGCACGGTCAATTAACCTTAGGAACTCGTCCGCTAATTGGTCATTTATGCTACCTTGGGTTGAATGTCAAGATGTCATGAGACTTGACCTGCTGCATATATGATCCATGTCATTAGGCTTTCTGTTGAGAGTAATTTAATGTTTTTGTGTAATCACATACTACTGGTTATTTTTTATTGCTAGTTTAGATACAGCGGATAAGCTGACAATGAACCTAATGGAAAGTAGTCACCGGTGCCTAAGGACCTTTCTGACAACGCTGGTTTTACTATAATGTGCTGTCGTCCTCAAGGTAATCTTATGACACCTTTTTGCAAAAATCCATTAGAATCTTAGACGGACAACTATTCTCAGACCTTAAAATTATTGTGTTCTTGTAAAACTTTGCGTCTGCGTTGTCAGGTGGTCAATTTTTTCACCAGATAAATGGGTATACATAGTAAAATACTCGCTACTCTCTTAAAATCTAAAAATTTGCTTTTAAAAATTTACTCACTTAGCATTACTGAATATGCTATGTAAAATGTTGCACATTTAGATAGAACAACTGACTATTTACATTTGACTTGGAGACTTTCAAACTGTATTTATTAGGTCATTTAGATTTCAGCAAGGCCTTCCACTTTTGGTGGGTTCTGGAATTTTTTCAACGTACAAACGCTTTAAAATCTTATAACGTGTGTGCTTTATAAAACAGAGTATCCATATTGAAAGCGAAAAGGTTGTGACTTGTGATTTAAACTTTCTTTTTCTCTGTTGGAATTTAATAATCTTCGGCAAAACTTTGTTTATGAAACTTTGATATTCCATTATGTTTTGACTAACACTTGTCAAAACATAATGGAATATCAAAGTTTCATAAACAAAGTTGGAAATAAATCTTTCCTTAAACAACTAACTATTCAATTTGTTTGACACAGCTTACACCTGAGTCTTTTTTACTACCTTGTTATTTAATATTGATTGTTTACTTTCACTTTTTATTTAATTTTCTTCGTTGCCAGTTCTTAAATCATTAATCAGTAGCCTTTCATATCCTACTTGACAACGTTCTCCAACACTGATGCCCTTAGTGCTTAGTCAATATCCTTATCGAAGCACTTGTGACTGACATTTTGCACTAGTTATAAATTTGTTAACCTTCAAAAAACAAGATTAAATTCTACGTCATAGAAATGCATAACAAGTTTAAACGAATAAAATAACATTTCTTTCGGAACTAGATAATTCATCATACTTAATCATTTAGATCTTTCATACTCAATCGTTGCATGGCAACACAAGCACGTACGCAGCGGAAACGTTTGAAATTTAAAATTGACGGCACGTTCTATTCGGTATATTCCAATTTTGAACTTCATGATAAGGCACTATCAAGCAAGAACAGATTACGTTATGATAAACATATGTTATGTGTTCAAGATTTGCGTGTATGGAAATAAAATCGCATCGAAGTCTGCCTGAAGTGCGATGGATGAAACGTTTGTAACATATTTTTAGAATTTTTCATAAGTTTATGTTCTTAATTTAATTCAGTTTTGATTTATTTGGTCCGAAATGTTGGATCTTGGAACTACATTTTGTGATGATACTGCGATTGGCATTGTAATGGTATTGAGCTACTCGTAGTTCTATGTACCTGCTGAAAATAATGAAAGTATACTTATCCAACCTATAGCAAAAGCGGATATTATTATTTATAAATTTATTGTATCCCACGTATATTCGCATTAGGGCAATCATAATACGCCAATATAACTGTCAATCTTAATCTAAGCAACATCAGGTGAGCAGATAATAAGCGTAAGCCTGGCTCTACACCTGCGTCGTTTGATCTGTTTATTATTATTGCTTTAAACAATCTTGAAGTATGGAAGAAACGAGTGTATTTGTAAAACATTTTATAGTACACTTTGAGATAAAATATTAATTACGTAAAGTACCATTCATTGTCTTGCGCTCACCTGTTTTGTTCAACCTATTCAAACTGGTTATTATCTGACACGCGATATGTTAGAGATGTTATAAATATATTATCACCAGCATCACACGTGATTCTATTAAAATATTTGTTTCGTCTGTGTTTGAAATTGATGGGATTATGTATATTTATGTCAACTTTGTATTAATTACCTAGTTGCAAAATTTTCGTTAATATTATTATAAGATTTTAGTTTTGAGGACCTGTTTCTCTGTACGTCTAGTCTAGTGTTTTGGACTTGAAACTGTTTTTTTCTTTCACCTTTTCACAAATACGTCTTAAATTATCTAAAAAAAACTGTATCATCCGTAATTTTTATTTTATTTTAATGGGTACTCAGTTAATAGATTTCATGCACAATATAATAATTAAACACTTGAGAAGGTGGACAAAAATTTAAATAAGCGTCTAAAGTAATTTACACATTGATGTTGATCGTATCTTAGTATCTTCTTTCGTTTTTACTCGAATTTATATATCATAAGCCAGCGTCCTTCCAGCGCATTTTAATGTACTCTGCATGATATTTAAAGACCTCTGTGGTTCGATCAATCCCTTTTCCAATCATCATCATTCTATAAGTAAGTCCCAGTTACATCTGGCGCGTCCGATGTTTATCACGAAGTCCACTTCTTCCTTTTCCTTCTTACTTCTCACTTAGCGCGGTCTCCGGCATACCTTATTCTTAAATTACTGGAATGCATGTCTTTATAATACTTGATCTTACTTCTTGTACTGAGACTTGGTATTCGTAAAAACGAAAAATCTCTCCCTTTTCGTATTTAATAATATTACGTTTTATTAAAGTTGTACTAAACTAAAATTTTCTTATCTTATAATAAATTATGAAGGCAATTTGATAAATCTTGCAGATCTTAAGCCCATGTTTCAGTACATTTTTATAAAAAAGACCAGAATGTAAAAAGGCAACAATGCACCATGGTGTGTATGTCATACAAAGTCATGGCAAGTTCATTCATTTCGTAAGGTCATTATCACGCGTTATAAGTTATAAATTATCGATATAGCAAAATGGTATATGCTCAGTATGTTCAATTGCTATATATAATTTTACACATAACAACTAAGTTGGTGCATTTGCTGTTTTACTAGCAAGAATTTTATTGTAATTGTATAGAAATGTACAGATATTTCAATCCAGTCAGAATTCACTAGATCTGCTATCAATACTCCAGTAAGCACTTATACCATTACTGTTTAGTTTGTTAAGAACCGTGACTTAGGTGTTTAAAGGAACTCACTTTGCCAATGGTCATAAAAGATTTATATATTTATTTCATCAAGACATGTCAGATAATTATTACACTTACATACAAATTGGATTAAATTAATGACATTTAAAATACATAATCAGAGATAAGAAACTTGTCACACAAACACACAAATTTTCACTTGAAGTTTCCTAGTTGACGATTATAAATTAATAAGCCTTTTAACGACAGAGTAAAGAATTTAATATTTTTATCAGAAGTAATCAACTTTGTCGAAACCATCTAATTTTTATATAATACATAATATTATATTAGTTTTTAATAATTAGCAGGGAACAATCTTCAATAAAATAGACATTAAACTCCTATACGATTTTACTAAGGCGTAGTATTAATTATGTAAACTTAAGCAAATCCTTTTTAATTTGATATTGGCTAGAGATGAAAACCATGCATAAAAACATTTAATAAAGAAGAGCATTCCTATTTTTCTCAAAAGCAGTGTTTTTTTTTCATACGGTAGATATTTATTATTGTGTCAAGTATTTATAGATATAAATAGGTTAACCAACTCAAGGCTAGCACATAATACTCCACTTTCCCGCAGCAAGGTTGCAAATAGATTCGCACTTCTGCATTGTCTATAAGGCCGACTACAGTCACTTCATCAGTTATAAGGTTTCTTATATCCGTACAACGCACAACTAGTCTTTGTATAAGCAATCTGAGAAACTGTATATGCAAGATCAGTAACAACATCAGTCTGTTAACCGTTAAATCCGAATACCGTAACAATTATCAGCAAATATTTATAAAAATAGAACTTCTAAGTGTCTTATTATGTTATATATTAGATTAGATACTTTATTTTAAGCATGGAAGAAGAATATACTATGGAATGACAATCCCCTCAACATCAGTGTCATCAGTACTTTTTTACAAAAATGTTACAAAGTAAACAAAGACTCAATATTTAGGGCACAAAGACGTTGTATTAGGCGAATTGTATCTTGGACCCAAGGAAAGCTTTTGGCACTGCTTTGTTGGTACATTTTTGAAGTTTCAGTTTTGGATGCGTCTAAATTAACTCTATTTGAAAAATGAAACCCAAGCGCAACAATCACAAAATTTGTGGTCCACTAAATAATATTGCTCTGCAAATAGTGTTTTCTGCATGACTCCGAGACTCTATAAACACTTTTCAATATTTATCATAGAGAGTCCAAGCTTGACGGCTTTTAACAAGAATTTAAGACAATTATTATTTAAAAGAACCTATTACTCAGTTAACGATTTTTTGTCATAATTTTTAAATATTATTCTCGATTTATTTTGACATTGATATTATCGCAGTGCTATATTTTTAATTTTCTATTATTTTTAATTATTAACGATATATTTCATTTAATATCGTTATGGACTTTTACTATGTTTGAATTAATACATATTTAATTGGACTGGTAAATTTGATCAAAATTTTCCCTATACTAGATGTAAGTATAACATATTGCACACCGCTACCGGCAAAATATAGATGTACTCAACGACTATTTATAACACCTTCATAACTTACTTGTAGCGTAAATACATAAAGAGATTAAGTAAACTAAGCTGGCTCAGCGACCCAAAATAGGTATTGACCTCCAAAACGAGAGCACGCTATTTTTCTCTGTCCTTAACAATTGCATCCCAAGTGCAGGCTTCGCTCGGCTCGGTTAGGTAATATAACATCAAATTATTATCATCCGGGTTGAGAGGAATAGTAACCGTATGAGACTCCACGAGAGGACATACTGGGAATTTCGCGATGTGACCTTAGCTATAAATTTGAATCACATGATTAGGTTCAGTCGCCTTCTAGAAAAGGTTGTTTTGTATAGTCTAGACTTCTAATTGATTTGACAGTGGATGATTTATCTCATTTCCTACATTAATTTTTAGGGTTCCCTAGCCATGTTGCCAGCTTTGCAATAAAATAACACAAAATACTGTATGTTGACAAACCAGCATTTAAATCTGAATATTTGTGTTTTGTTTTGGTTTTTGGTCTTTTCGGTTCGGAGTTGCGTAAAAAATGATTGCCTTTAACTTTTCTCAGTATTGTGATTTGATTTACAATTGAATCTGTTTTATTCCTGCCACGGGTTGTATGGAAAATATCGCTTCTTAGCGATAAAACCGCCCACTGCGCATGCACATTTAGAATATTTTTAGGCTATAAGTTTTTCTGTGTTTCCTGTAATGGTGTACAATAAAGTGTTATTACTCACTCTCTCTCTAATTATTTAAAACTTAAATATCAACTCTTCTATTCTTCTTTCTTAACTTAGCTGTTTACTGTCCACATTGTACTGTTCCTTCTTTTTATTTTACTTGTTTTTAATTTAATTATACCTAGACATAAGTTGCTAATAAGTGTCCTCTCAATCAGGTTGCCTGGAAGAGATCACTTTGAGCGATAAGGCCGCCTTTTGTTTTGCCGTTAAATTATTATAATGATTTGTTCTGTAATTGTTTACTTTGGTGAACAATAAAGTGTTTTCTATTCCACTGATCTCTAGGAAGTATATCCAACCTAAGTATGCTTACACCGAACCTAATGAAGATGAGAAAATATAAGCATTTACCATCATACGTATTAAAGTATGAAATCTTGTTTTCAATGTAAATGATCACGTGGGATACCTATTTAATAGTCTCGGAAAACTTGGAATTACTGGATTTGCTAAAATTCGAAAGGTGATTGAGGAAAATATTTCTCGGAAAGTTATGAATGGACTGAACAAAGGACGTACATAAATAAATTAAGTTCGGGTCGTTCAAAATCTGGCAAATTTCCCTGGCACATGCCAAGGAATCTTCCGTGACGAATGGTAATTTGTTAAGTTTATTTGTGAATAAGCACTTGACGATTTCTAGTATATTTTGATAATTGTAGGAAAAATGTGGTAATACTTGTTGAGGAATTTTTTCCTCGAACTTCCTTGTGACTCATCTAACCGTCATGCTGTGGCCATCGTGATAAAATCGAATCCAACAACAGCAAAAGTTCCGAAATAATTTTGCTTGATTTCTTTTCTTGGCTTTACACTAACCCTACTGCTCCATCTGCGGTAGTGTTATAGTTATTGAGCGTTTAACGCAGATGTAGCGATGGTTTCAATGCGTTATTTGTGATGTGATATTGTTATTAATTGTTAATGACGTTAAATATTGAATAATGTATGTATAGACACATTAATGTAGATATTCGTTAATGACGTTTTTAACGCTATAAATAAGATGCATTTGGCCATAGTCACAGAATTTTTTTCCGAGATGGAGCCCGAGCATAATAATACTTTTTTATTATTTATGTCATCCGAAGTAAATGCTGTATAGAATTTTACATTCCTACCTCGCTCCCTGCTCCTCCTCCCCCATTTTCTACTCCCCCTCCTACCGCAGATTACTATTTCATTTCGAAATATCATCTGCCTTTATAAATATAACTAGCTTCTGCCCGCAAGTTCGTCCGCGTGGAACAGTTAAAAAAACTCCTTTTTTGAAACATTATTCATTGGTGCTCCGCTCCTATTGGTGGCGTGGCGTGATGATATATAAACCTATAGCCTTCCTAGATAAATGGGTTATATAACACTGAAATATTTTTTCAAATCAGACCAGTAGCGCCTGTTTAGCAGTCAAAATTGCAAGTGCATACATGCAATCCGAATAAAAAAGGTCTCACTTGACCTAAAATTAAATTCATTCTCAGAATTTTATCTCAGGAGTAATGTTATATATATGCCTGGCTAATGGAGACACGTCTACTCACAGCTGATGTAAATTTGGCTGCCCAATAGCTATGTGATACGTTCTGGCAAGCACGTAGGTCGATGACATTGAGAAGGTCAAACTAAAATGGACATAATAAATTTAGTGAAAGTGTAAGATTGTTCGCATGATGTGTAACGGTTGGATTACATGGTTAACCTCAGCCTAGCAATGTCCTGTTACTGGATTTGGGCGTTAACATATTAGAGTAACACCGTCAATTTTGACGTAGTAGAGCCAAGGTGGAATTACTATATGAAAGAACGAAAGTTTAAAAAATATAAGATCAAAAAGGTATCTTGATTACAGCTCGGCTTTTTATCAGTGCTGGAACGGAGAAAGAATTTAATTTCATTCGGCTGGGCGTCCTTTTTTTTTTTTTTTTTATACAGGGGAAATCCGTTTGAGGATCGTAGGCCGCGCGAGGGGGAAAGATCGCGGCCCGTATGTGGGATTCGCCAGGTCGGGGTGGCACTAGCGCCCCACGATGGGATGTGGAGAGCTATTGCCACACCACGGTTAGGGATACCCACTAAAACCCCTGTCCGATCCCGAGCGTCCTTTGTCCGGGCTGTGGGCTCGCTCGCGCATTCACCACCAGCCCGGACGGACGACGGCCGGCCCCTTTGCGGGCTGGCCTCACCATTTAGTGGCCGGAGATCTGGGTCTCTCCGGCTCCTCTTCCTCACCGAGCGAGGTGAGAGGGGGCGTGCGGATCGGCGCACGACCCTCCTCTCCGGCCTAATGTGCGGGCGGATCCGGTTTCCCCGCCGGTCGCCCGCACTCGGCTGGGCGTCCTGTCGTAAGAGACGACAACCCACAGGTGGGACGGTATTTGCCCGTCTGGCTGACTCTTACCCCTAGTCTAGATTATGCGGCTATTGAAATCTTGAGTTGTGCTCCGGCATTAGTTGTCAGGTTCCAGTTACCCTTTAGAGAGCGGCGGCATATTGTTAGCATTTTTAGTATTACAAATGTCCGTAGGCGATGGGAATCGCTTTCCGTCAGGTGAGCCGTCTGCTGCTGAACTCGTGCAATAAAAATAAACTCTCAGGGGCGGCTCGATCGATGCGAAACCACGCTTTTGCATAATATCAACGTGTAACGATTAGCTTTTTAATTGTGTTTCGAACGATGAATATGAGTTCCTATGGGCCAGTTTACCCTTCTTTAACTTATCTTCCTTTTCTTATTCCCCTACCTCCTGTATTTATCTTATCCCCGTTATCATATCCTCTTTATTACTTTAACTCCATCCCACGTTAAAGATTGGCAACGCATTGAGTTCATTTCTGGTGTTGCAAACGTCTAAGCGACTTTCGCAATAAAAAAAAATATATTGTTACTGCTATTAAGCAGCTTTGACAAACAATGTTCCATCACTCACAGCAGTAAATTCCAACACTTCACCAGAAAAATGTTTCAACAGACATATAAATAAGAACATTAGTAGTACTCTGATGACAGATGCCTTCAGTAATTAGCCAGACCAGGTGAAGCAGGAAGAGTTTAATTATATCGTATCACGTCATTTCCTTGGGGGTGTGACTGGCGACGAGGAAAGTTGGATGGATGCCATGTGCGTGCTTTCTCGCACGATCCGACTTCATAAGTAGATGGGGACTATTTTACAGTTAGTTTTTTATTTTGACAAGTGTTTGGTCCTTGCCTAGTATAAAGTAGTGGTAGAACATCGTTCCATCAATTTTGCTGTCTACCTTCTGTCTGTGTAAGGCGACGGCCAATGCACAGGAGGGTAAGGGCAGCCATTTTTGGACACTTACTATACCTTTTAACGATAGCACACATTGTTACATTCATCCTCTTGTTGTGATTACTGGCCATGTCAAGGACTTTTGTCACACCTTAAACTTTGTACGAAGTTCCAACTCTGTTGTGGAATACAGTACCATGTGCTGTTTCTGTCTGCAACCTCCACCGAGCCAGGAGAGGGCGGATCTCAAGTTTGGTTCTTCTTCTGAGCTTCTGCTTTATTACCCGTGTGCTATAGCGCCTCACATCAAGACTAGTTTTGTGTAATTCATGAACGATTTAGTATTAGGAACCGGTTTCTCACACTACTAAAAGAAACGTTTCACATTTCGATACGTTAACTAATTGATCTACTAGTTTTTTAAATAAAAAATTGTTTAATTTTAATAAACAGTAATATGTGATTTCTTATATTAATCACAATTTATAATTTTTTCACATAACTGCTAAAAAAAAAAACAAAAAAAATGAAAAAAATCAGTTTGATAAATGCCAAAAGTGGCTTTATCGAAACAATAACTCTAGTCTATATTTTAAGGTCAGGGCTTCGGGCACAGTCTATATCTTTAACACTAACGTAGATGATGCAGCGGCATTATAGTGACACGTAACATAAATGCTTAAATAAATAAAGGAAAATAAAAACTTTTCTGGAGGTGTGTCCGGTCCGGCATAACATCGCCATAAGTGCACGACGTGCACGTGCGTCTGCGCACGTCTCTCGGCCATGTTGCGTCCGATGCGCTTGCGCACCCGTAATCGGTGCCTCACGTGAAACCGATGCTGAATGCATGTGACGTTGGATTGTTGGAATACCTAATTTCTGTAGTAAACATGTTGATTAGACTTTTAATTGAGAGTCATTGCCTTATTAATTCTTGACTCAAAATCTGCCCGATATTTAAATGTTCTTGTGAATTTAAAATGAGTTCTTTGAAACGCTGTTTAAATGGAAGATAAATGTTTTTTTTAATTACCACTAAAACAAGTACAAACTGAATATATTATTCGTTTAAATTCAAATTGATATGACGGGCTCTGTGATTGAGTGGGCTAAGCTTTTGTCGGCCTAGTTCACTGGAACTGGAACGCAGAGGTCACAGGTTCGATTCCAGGGCTTATAGTTTTCGATATTTACTGTAGTCCCAGTCGGGCCCAAAGTGTTTCTTTGTATATTACACATAACACAAATGTAACTTACTCAGCTTGAGGATGTAAAAAGTGTCTATGTCTCTGCGGATTATTAAAAAAAACAATCTGCATTTTGTGGGTATATTAGAGTTCACTCCCCGGGTGAAATCCTAGCAAGTATCTATTTTTACCGTTATAAGCACGTGGTAATTGTAACAATATGCACATTAGGTCAGATAACTGCCTAAGTGTCGCATGCGTTCCGGCCAGGATCGAATCCGCGCCCTTTGAGTTTGGGACGCGTGCGCTAGCTATTACGCTACCACGACTTCACAAATTTTAGTAAGTTTTATAATTTTAATCATAATAAAAAATAATTAAATATAATGTAAATATTTTACGCAAAGATTAAGCGTTGCTGTCCAGCGTGGTAACGCCGCCAGCCTTTTGGGAACGTTCCCGGTAAATGACAATGGTTTGGGACCATTAACTCATCTTTAGGCTTTTTCCCCCTTTTTTTAATTAGTTTTAGATTTATATAGTTCATAGTATACTTTGCAGTTTATATTTATAGGTTAATCTATTTTTAGTATTTAATTATATGTTTTAAGTTAGTTATAATATTTGTAAAGTTTTAAAAATATATATGTCTGCTTACTTTCTTTAATTAAAAAGTATGTTAAAGTTGTGCATGTTTTGCCGAAATCAAATGTAAATATTGAAGGCAATATGATGACAGATCTAAAAATTTTCTTTTTTAAATCGCACTGTGTCGATTTGTGCTGCCACCTGCAGTTCGTGCACGTTTCTCACAGGTACCGACATTAGTCGGTGTCCCGGAGGCGCAGATATGCGCAACATCTTCCGCCATAATACCGCTGCAGGGGCCCTCTAGCATCTAGGGAGCAGAGGAGTCTTCAACCCTGTTCACGAAGTGAGTTTGCCTTTCCCGGGGCATTCTCAAGCACATGCGCTAGGATCAGCGCGGGCGTAACTACGTTCTAAGTCTCACGCTCTTCCTGCCATAAGCGCGGGGCACATGGGAGGAGCGTGGTTTTAGTGGAGTATTGAGTGTTTGGGAGTCTCCACATAAGCCGGCGATTTGTACCTGGTACTCCATTCGTCGATGTCAGCTCTCGTCGCTTTGGTTTAATCCCTAGTAAAGGACCCAGAGTGTGCTAAATGCATTTCCCCCGCCTTAAAAAAATATGTTCCCTAGACCGAGTCGGTAATTAATAGACACGTCAGTTCTATCAAAGTTCTATCAAAAACACCACAATGTATCATGAGTTCTGTCACACAACAATTCAATTGAGTGGCCGACAGGACAAAACTGACGACCCGACTGCATAACCAAGTTTATGATCCAGGGGAAAATTTTAGAACGTGCAAAACATACGGAACGAACGAGTGCTTCCTCCAGTTGATTTACGAGTCAATTGACTCTCATAGCGACAATTGGAAGATTACCTTGCGAATGACCTTGGTAACGTGTACCGTATGTTGGAAAAATAATGCATTCTAGATGCTACCCAAATTCGAGTCATGATACTCCTATACGAGTATGTGACTCGAATTTGGGTGTAGAATATCTATTGCATCACCTATACTATTTCCATTTCTTTATTTTCTCGATGACAGTTCTAATTTGATAGTTGTAGTGTTGTGACCAAATAAGTAATGATAGCTATCGCATATATTTATAATGTTTTGAACAAAGACAAATACAACAAAAACATTCAAATATGTGTATAAAGAAGTACAGGAATTTATAATAAATGTTGGGGAGGGCTCATCGAGTGACAATGACGATTCATCAGATTTTGATTAAAATAAATAAATAAAGAATCATAATATAATTACATCTTGTAATGAAATGTAATATTAGTAAATAAAATTGTACAAAATTATCCAGCAATAGTTTAGTTTCTTACACTTTGGAAAAAAAAATATCGGGCCTGTCATCGTGTTACGTTTATCGATAGCTCCATCCCTATCAGTTTCTCCGATTCTGCTATGACCTTGTACGTGCGTAAGCGTCATATTTTTATTAAATAATCTATACATAATGTAAAAAAGACGCTCGTTCAAGTTTCCACAGGAGGTGTCATTGTGACAATAAAGAATTGGAAATAGTATAATAGCTATTTTTTTTTATGTCACATTGTAGTAGAGTTGTTTATGAAATTCTGGCAAGTACTTGGCAGACCATGCACAGTGAAGGATTTACATTATTTCGGACCGACTTCAAGATGTACAAAGAAGGCGGTTAAATAATTATCTTTTGTTCTATAGTTGGTTTTTTTTTTAATATTTTCCACTTTTGAGTTGGGCAAATACTTGAATAGCTTTAGAGATATAATTTATAAGCGCCTATAGCAATTTTACTGCTGGCAGGCGTATTGATAGAGTAGACAGACGGATTGATAGATTGATATACGGGTTCCATTTTTGCCAAAATAGCTAACCCTAAGCGCTTGTGTGTACGGAACCGATAACACTGCTATTCTACATTTGTCTGTGTATATGTGGACATTGTCTGCCCTCTCGTATTGCGGTCTCATCGCTGACGTCCGCCTGACTGCAAAAGTAAAGTGTCGTGTACACACGCGCCAATTACACAAGAATTTCTCAAAACTTGCTTTTATCACATGCAAGTATTGTAAGTTCGTCGCTATATCTTCAAATCAACATTGTCTTTTTATGTTTCTATCTATGTTAGTACTAAATTATTGATTGCATACTGCAAGGGAAGAAGTAGTTACGTTTTTTGGCCGTCGGAGGATGTTTATAAAGAACGCATACCTAGCTATCGTAAAACGCAGATTATTACCTTTCCTGCATTCGGAGTTCTTTTGTTTACTTCGTGTTTAAAATTTAAAAACATCCTATTGTTATCGTACTTATTTTGTGGCCGTCATTAGTGTCGAACTGATTAATCCTTGTTTTTATTGCCTTCCGTCGAAGCTTGCCAGATGTGTGCTTTTTAATTCAGTGAACGCGGCCCCTTTGTCGGTATTATACAGTTCAGTATAAAACAATGCCCCAACGGAGGGGTGGGGCAGTCAAGCGACGACTCCGATACGAATGTATGTATGTACATTCGATGAGCTATATAATGACGGACTTTGCGCGTGTTATTGAATCGTGCAGTTTGTACTGGCTGTGTCCAGTCATATTTGTGCCTGTTTTATACGTTTTTGTACAGTTCTAATAAACTCTATAGTAATTCCAACTGCATTTTAATTCGAGTCCTGTAGCTTGTAACATTACTTAATATTTCACACGTCTAGGCTTCTCCGCGATGGAGCTCCAAGACCACGCTGGTATGTCGCGAGGACTCTTTATGGGTTTGCGCGATGTTTCGATATCATGTTATTGTGATCTTGGAAGATTGATTAGTCGTGTCGTGTGAACCAAACAAAGAAAGTTAAGGGTTCGTCCACACGAGCATGTATTTTTTTTATTGCAGGAGTTCAGCAGACAGACAGGCGGCCCACTAGATGGAAAGCGGTTACCATCGCCTATGGATATTTGCAACACCAAAGGTGCTACAAATGCGCTGCTGCTCTCTTAAGCGAGACTGGAACCTGGCCATTAATGCCGGAACACAACTCAAGTTTGTTATGGCGACATAGTTTAGACCAGGGATGGTAGCCATCCAGTCGGGCAAATTCCCTACCACCTGGCTGTGGGTTGTTTATGTAACAAAGTAAAGATAATAACAACCTTGAGTTGTGTTCCGGCATTAGTGACCAGGTTCCAGTCTCCCTTAAGAGGGCAGCAGCGCATTTGTAGCACATTTGGTGTTGCAAATGTCCAAAGGCGATGGTAACCGCTCTCCATCAAGTGGGCCGTCTGCCTGTCTGCTGACCTCCTGCAATAAAAAAAAATGATCCTAAACAAACACGAAACCATGTGCGTTATTTCGAGTACCTTCGAACAGGAGACCTCATTCTGTCTCATACATCCAAATCAAACTTTTCCGATTGATAAATTTCGCGAATGCTTTTTAAGTCGACTTGGTCTATATTCGCTTTATTTTAAAGCTCTAATTCCAATGTGTTTAGTTTTGCGAGTGTTAAAGCACATCCTGCCTCGGATTCACAATGAGTTGGTAATTGAGATGATTGGATAAATGGTTCAGTGTTTGGATTAAGTCGGTTTGGCTTTTACCGGATAAAAATGTTCTGGGATATTCCTGCGGGAATTACTGCCACCCTCTTTAAATTATTCTTTATATAAAAAAATCGACTGCTGATCGTTAATCAGTGAAGTGGCAATAGTAGACAATCGCTGTATCCGATCATATTCGATTAGATTAATCGATACATGTTGTTATGTGCAATATACATACAAGCATGTTAAAATATATATGAATAAGACCATTATGTTTATTTTTGGTTGGTAATGTACTTCAAGGGACCTGGCGTGAATTTATGTATGTATGTATGATAATGTACTTTTACACGAGATAAAAGTGCAGATAAGAGTGAAGGAAGATAGATATATACTAAAAAACTAACATACATATGTATGTATGGAAATTGTAGATCTAGCAAGTGAAAATTTTAATGTTGAAAGAATTTGATAATTACCTGAACAACAAGTATTGATTCTTCAGAGAAAAAGTCGATACATGGTTTGTTCTAGTCTGAAAAAAAGTATTATGTACACAATATACCTAAATTATTGTGTTATATACAAAAAATTTAAATGATGAAAATTCTTAATTTTAAAAAATATATGCAGACTAGTATAAGTTATATACATTTTTATTTTATTTAAATCATAAACTTAACCAAATATGTATATTCTTTATTTTGTGTAGGTATATATTATATTATAATTTACAAATTAAATAGTTTTTAAATTAAATTCATTACAATATTCGGGTCGTGTTAGTATGACGCCAAAAGGAAAGTTTGCACTGAAAATTAGCGTTTTGTCGGATATGATGCCGACACAGCAGTAAGAGTGCAAGCCTTGTTTGCTGAAAGTGCGGCATACACATTCTCAAAATATTATTTTATTTTTAAGATACTTGTTAGCAATGTAAGTCGCGGGCAGAAGCTAGTGTATATGTAAAAACGTTATCTGCGTTCCCATATCGCCGCGCCACCGCTGCTACCAGCTTATTAGCGATAGTACGGTCACATGAGTGGGCGTCCCGTCGGTGGAGGACTTCGTGGCGATGTCGGCGCGTCGGATGTTCGACTGCGCCGACAACTGCCGCCATACCCACCTGAACTGGATCGCCCCGCTACATGCGCGACCCCCAGACGGAGGAAGGAAAACCTGGCTATCGATCCCACGTGACCTCAATCGCCGGGATTAGGGTGATGTTAAGAGGTCGCGATTTATGCCCCTAACGCCACAGATAGGCCACCAGACGCCAATGATGGCCAACCGAAGCCCGGGAAGGCCATCAGAAGCCATGATAGGCCAACAAACGCCACTGACGTAGCCCACGCAAAGCCCGTGAAGGCCAACGAAAGCCGCGGATTGGCCCGCGCGAGTCGCCGATACCACGGCGGCTCACATTCACAGATACCGGAGGGTAGTAGCCCTCCGAGCTGCAGCCGGGGTAAAGAGCCCCTGCTCGAAGCCCCCTCACCAACACGTCACCACTACAAGTGACGTAGTTGAAGGAAAAGTGTGTGTGTGGTCACATGAGTAAATAAACGGAACAGAGTCAAAGCTTCATACAACCGCGCGAATCGGTTGCACTACTACAAGCGCGCGGGGCATGTGTGCGTGACCACTGGCTGCTTGTCGCGTACGCGGCGAGACAGTTCAAAACCAGTTTACGCCGGCACATCCAGTGGACAAAATCGGGGGCGGCAGTGTGACGCACGTTGTTTTGTTAGCTGCATGTTTGAATATTTTAATGTTAAAAAGTGGTATTTTATTAAATATATATTAATAGTATTAAATATTGTCAATTTGATATGCTGTGGAAGTGTTTCCCGTTAGATTACTTGAAAAAACTTTGCTAGATTCAAAACTTACCACACCATTAACAAATTTTATTTATTTATTTAAAAACAATAATCATAAAAACAAAATTTTTAGAGTAAGTAATTTGTAAAGTAATTACCTATTCTATCATACTGAATAACAAAACTACTTAACAAATGTTTTGTTTAATTTGTCTTGACCTATTGTGACGACCCTACCAGAATAGGTAACAGTTTTGCACGTTCTTAAGAAGCTTTATCTCTGTACCGTTTATTTACTCATGTGGTACGGTGGCAGCGGCGTGGTGCTGGTGTCCTGTACACGTGCGCTAAGACTTCTATATCTGAAACCTTAATACAATTGTCTAGACTAAATAGCTGTTTATATTAAATACAATTGGTTTATTACATACAAAACATAATCGCATGTTTCCAGGAATTTCGCAGTGTCCGCGCGATGACATCAACATTGAAAGCAAAGCGCAGCAAAATGGTGTCTATTTATAGCATTGATACTCCTATATTACTTTTAGCACGATACACTGATTTCAGTTTGTAATGTTTTGCTTAATAATCATTTAAATGTTTAACGAGTTCGTCTGGCAGTACTCATCTAATTGTAAGAAAGAGAATTTAAGAGAACAGAAGCTGAAAGTCAATCTCCTGATATACTTTTAACATCTTTTTTGGAAGAGATAACTTCTTACAGGAGGGTTAACCGCTTCGATATGTACCGCGTTACGGCGCCAGAGTTACTGGCTTCCCTTTATGTCACACATACGGCAGCGGTAGGCAGGCTCCTCAAATTAAACAATTTTAATATTAAATAGTTCCACTTAGATTACTTTAAATTATCACTTCTGTTGGGCGTCCCGAGACGCACAGTTTTTTTTTGATAACTCAGGGTGAATGTCTGTGGACATCATCCTCGGGCCCTTCGGGGGCCCTGTCAGCGACCGGCTCTCCACGCTCGCTTATAAAACGAAGCTGTCGCGAAAAACTGCCGCCAAACTACCCACTAAACCTGCGTCCCATTTATAGCGCTTTTACGGGGCGTCACGAGATCTGGTACAGAGTAACTGCACCATGACATGACGCACTTACGCTCTGTAATTGGGTCACCCCGTGGAGCAGAGTGACCCGCTTTGTACAGCAGGGGGGGGGGGGGGAGGTCGCTGTCACCGCCGTGACAGCTGCCAACTACAAAGGGGAACCAACGCGTTGCCAACCTTTAGGATGGTATATAAGGATGAGATAGAGGGATCAGACAGGAGATAAAGAAGGGATGGGTATGGAATTGGAATAGGGGGATGTGGGGGTAGGGGAAGTTGCATAGGGGGAGGGAGAAGTATAGAGGTTCTCACTCACCTGATATGAATGAATCTGATATGAGTTCCGTACAACTGATCTCAAAATTCAACCGATGGTAGGACAAGCGAAATGAATATTGGAACCGGCCATTAAAGTACTGGACGAACCACTAGAATATTTAATACCGCTGGGTATTCAATGCAATCTATTGTCGTCCGAAATTGCTACACTTCAGGCATTGTTGTGCGTACACATGTGTAAGTGTAATAAGTATAATATGTGGGCAGCTCGTCGCACATAATATGTATTTTACGCTGATGGTGTCGGGATATCCTATTCGTTGTAGGTATAGAAGTAAATAATAATAAATAACTTTTACAAAACAAATACCTGTGCACTTGGCTACAACCAAAATGGAAGAAGAAACAAAAACCAACGACAGTGTTCCAAGTTTAGAAATATTATTATCTTATGTTGGTGTTGCCAATATCATATGTGTGAGCAGATTAAATTAACGGATTTAGAATATGGTCTAAATAAAAATATTATTTCATTCTGATACTTTGGCAACAACGCCAATAACATCAAAATCCAATAGAGAATAGGATTTGACATACCAGTTTTTTAATTCATTAATTCAGCAGAGAGGCAGACGGCCCACCCGATGGAAAGCGGTTACCATCGCCTATGGACATTTGTAATACCATAGGTGCTCCTGCTGCCGCTCTCTAAAGGAGGAAGACTGGAACCTAAACACTAATGCCGGAACACGACTTGCTTTGAAATTAAAGAGGTAGAAGAATCATCTCATAAGAGGGGGACATACTGAGTGTCCAGCTGTGAGCATGCCTATTATAATAAAAAAAAGGAAAAGAATGCGATTTCATGCGCCCGGGCGGCCTGTCGTAAGAGGCGATAAAGCAGCACACAGCCGGGTGGTGGGATTTTTGTCCGTCTGGATGACAACCACCCCTGATGTAGAGTACGCCGCCATAACAAGCTTGTTATGGCAGAAAACTAGATCAGGATCTAGATCGCTAGATCAGGATCTAGTTCTAGATCAGGATCTAGATCTGGATCTAGCTCTAGATCAATAGATCAGGATCTAGGTCTAGATCTCTAGATCAGGATCTAGGTCTAGATCTCTAGATCAGGATCTGGCTCTTGATCTCTAGATCAAGATCTAGGTCTAGATCTCTAGATCAGGATTTGGCTCTTGATCTCTAGATCAAGATCTAGGTCTAGATCTCTAGATCAGGATTTGGCTCTTGATCTCTAGATCAGGATTTGGCTCTAAATCTCTAGATCAGGATATAATTTGTCGCCTCATACGACAGGCCGGCTGGCCGCAGGAATTGTATTTTTGTTTGTTGCACGGATAGCCAGACGAATAGATCAACAAAACACTGTAACTGTTAGCTTCTTTCATAAATCTAAATTAATCATAATTCGTATGAAAAATAAATCTGTTCACACAAAAATCGCGTCACACGTTTGAACTGAGTCACATCAAAGTATTCAAGTTGCACAATACACATGATAGCTGGTCGTTATTAGCGTTCCATGTATACTAATATTATAAAGATTTGTGCTTGTAACGAATAAACTCAAAAATTACTGTACCATTCGAATGCTACGTTATCCCTTATTAATATCGACTATAAAAAATTAGGGATCCCTACTAAAACTTGAATAATGTAATTACCAATCTAAACAACATACTTGAAATCGGGTTCTACGATTTTGATGAAATTTTATGTGGGTTTGAGTGGGTCTCGAGGTGGTTTAGATTTACAGTTCGACCCGGTAGGTGGCTCTGGAGGGTCTTAGATTTTTGTTTTCATGGCAGGATAACGTCTACCAGGAACGCAAGTCTATTTTAGTAATAAAGCAATTCATGGTGTCGAGTTTGTACAATGCAATTAAGAATGAGAAAAAGTTAAAGCCAAAAGTAGTTCATACCAGCAGATTTCCAAAATGCAACTTTTTTGACAACGTGTTCGAAATTTTGCTAGTACTACTAATTTAATACTATGAGTAACTTGTTGACGGCCTCTGTGGATGAGTAGGCTGAGCCTTTACCTCCCTGCAACGCAGAGGCTCCGAGTTCGATTCCTGGCATGGTAAATTTCGTTATGCTATGGTATGTGTGTCTTAGGTCGGTTCCTATAAGTGTTCCGTTGTATATCCCTATAAATATTATAAACGCGTAAGTTTGTAAGAATGTATATTTGTTTCTCTTTCACGCAAAAACTACTGAATAGATTTTGATGAAACTTTACAATAATATAGGTTACACATCAGAATACCACATAGGCTATAATTTATAAAGATAAAGTGTGAATTATCCAAAATATAATGATTTTCCATCACTACGCGGGTGCAGCTAGTTATATAATGTGTGGCCGGGAGCCCAGTCCCCTGGCATTGGAAGAGGCCTAGTGAGGGAGGCCCATGCCTGCTAGGGCACGCGGATTTGGGTATCCCGCTGTCCCGTAGCCTGGCATAAAGCGCAGGACGAAACACCCAGGGGTTTTAGTGGGTATCCCTAACTGGGGAACGGCAATAGCGTGGTACCAGTTCTGACTGGGCACGTTAGTGCCACCCCTGATTATCCCCCCAGGCTTCTGTGTCAGTCGCGGCTAAGTCCTAAAAAGGAATTCCCCTGACAAAAAAGGGGATATATGTGTGTTTTTTATCTGCCAAGTAACTGCTACATTTTTAATAAAATTTGTAATTAGATTTTTTTTTAATTTCAGGACTGGACTTAGGCACCTGGAGTGCCTTCCCTCGAGAACCATCAACCGTAGCCATATCACCCAAAATGACCAGACGACCATTCCGAAGCAAGCCGTTTAAAATTTTAAACACTTACCTGAACACGTGAATGAAATTAACAAAAATCACCTAGACTTACCAAAACGATAAAAAGTGATAATAATTTTAAGTAGATTTTTTGTTCCTTATTTATTTTATCTTTGATAAGTGATATTGTTTAAGTGTTGTTTTTAAGAACAATGGAGATGTTGTGGTGTTTTGTGTCGCTGATGTTGTTGTGTGTTGCGGCGGATAGGACGAAGTTGCCACCGACGTGTTCGAGGTAAGAATTTGTAATTTTTATTACAAGCTTTTATTTAACTTCCAATGGACGTACCTATGTATGTAAGTAATTTCGGGTGGGATCTTGCAAGTTAAATTTGACCAACTTCCCCATTTCCGATTGAGTTGAACTTTTGCACGCATATGTATATCGCGTGACAATGCAATAATATGGTACAATGGAGCTGATCTGATGATGGAGTCCGAAGGTGTTCATAGGAACTCCTGTACTAAACAAAATAGACGTCGTGTTTGGGCTCGTTTTACTTGTCTTGGCTAGCACTCTGCTACTACATGTTATCCAGGATCTCAAAAGGTTGTATTTAAATTATTATTTTTATCTATTTAAACTATTTTGCTTATTTTTTTATTAATATGTACCTTTTTTCGAGGTGTGGATAAAAAGTTAGGTGCCGGTGACGATAATCTTTACTAATCAAAGAAACTCTGAATTTCACATTAAACATTATATATGTTTAGGTAAATTTTATGCTGCGGCCACACCTGCGTTAGTGTGAAAGTTTTAGTCTGTGGCTGAATGCGTCTAATTTAAAGCGTTAAAAGATAGCGCCGTTAAAGCTTGACCACATTAATCTATAAACATATGTTCATTATCATCATCATTATCCGAGCGTTATATGAATACCTTCGCAACGGCAAGATATTGAAAGAGCATAATTAGGCTGCAGTATAGCTTCCAACCATCTTCTGAACAATATCCGGGAGTAACACTTCCAGTCTAGTAAGTTATTTCTTCTGTGAGAACCCGGTTTTCTTTTCGGGATATTTTTCTAGATTGAATCTAAGCAGGTATCAATAAAATCTTTTTGTGAATTTTCTTTGTATTGCAATTGAGGGTTAAAGATTTTATACAGTACTAGCGGTCCGCCCCGGCTTCGCACGGGTATCTAAAAAGAACTTTTTTGTTGACTTTAATTACCTACCAAGCGAATTCAAATTATTTCCCCTCGCGTACGGCCCATACCCCAGTAACGCCTACATCGCATAAGCCTACCTAGCCGAGCAGGGTGATCGGCGACCACGCAACATTTTTCTAATACTTACATTTTTAAACTCGTGATATCTTTCGAATAGAATGTCCGAATTGAATAATTCAAAAAGTTATAAAGGTATTGAAGCAGTCTTGAATATGAAGTAATTTATTTTGACAAGGATAAATACCAAGATACAAATAAAGAGCCTTTTCTAGCGGCGGCATTTTATTTTATTTTTAAAATAAAAGAACACTTATTGTGGCATAACTATAATAGTTAGACATATACTGTCGCGACACTTTTTGTAGATAATGATGTGTTCTACAAAGTCGTAGTACATTATTTTATTCTATCATCAATAGTTTCGCAGCGCACGCGATTTTAGGTAATTTTTTTACACCTTGGGTTACATTATTGGTGTTTTAGTAGGGATCCCTATTTTTTTTTGTAAATATGATATAGCCTATGTCAACCGGGAATAATGTAGCTTGCCAATAGTGAAAGATTTTTTCAAATTGGTTAAGTACTTTCGCAGCCTACTCAATGCAAACAAACAATCAATAAATCTATCCTTTTTATAATATTATTATACAGTATAAAAGTTCTGTGAGTATTATTAACATTTATTTATTTAGTAAAGGATCACCAACAGTTTTTTACATTTGATCAATTAATAACGAATAAACCTAAGGCAAAATAATAAAATCTAAATCTAGACTGTGTCAACCCTGTATGCAGATGTAGGCATATAATAACATACGGAAGCACGCTCTCGTAGCGACCTTGCGCAGTGTGGAACTGTCATGCGCTCGCGCATACTTGGGAATGGCGGAATACATAACATTTTTTGTATATATTCTCAGTAATTATTATTAAGGAATATAATATTATTAGCGAGAGATTGAAGTAGACTAAAAACGCGTGACGTGTCCGGAACACCATTGGCAAGCTACCATAGGCGTGTTTACAAATCAATATAATTTGATTAAATATATGTCTCATATGGTTATTATAGTGAAAGTCGGTCTTCAACCCCTCTTAGACTTAGCTGTTGAGGGACTATGCATAGTATACAATATAAATAAGTTTTTATTGTATTGCTTATACTTTATAAAGTTTTTATAACATAACATATACGCAAAAATGCCATTTTTTTGTTGTTTACAAAACTATGCATGTTACAATTTAAAAAGTCTTACCAGTATGCAAGTGTACCTAAATATTAGTATTCCAAATTTCAGCCTTATACAATCAACTAGTTTTGTTTTATTCACAATTTTGTCCGTTGTGTAAAACTGCAGTTTTGTTTGTACGCCCATTTGTTATGAAGCCCTCGATATTATATATAAGCAAGTACATAAAATAAAATGACAATTTAATTGCCATACTCGATGCTTGGGATAGTGTTGTTTGACGACAGACAACTTGAATATTTATATTAATATGTCTCTTTATATTGTAATTTATGTAATATTTTACTTTATACATACATACATACAGGCTTATTCTTACACACCTCACTTGCTTCTTTGACATTCATAGTTCTTGTCATGCACGCTCGCCTGTTCTTAAGGCTCCTGACATCACCTTCTGCTAGTACACGATCAATTTGATCATGGAAGGTGTGTCGTGGCCTTCCGTGACTTCTGCATCCATCCACTTTTGCATTGTATATCTGTTTAGTCATTCTTTCGTCATACATTCTTTCCACATGCCCGAACCACCGAAGCATTCCTTTCCTTACCTTCACCCCGACACTCTCTTTCAGACCAACTCTCTTTCAGACCAACTCTCTTTCTTACTTCGGTATTCTTTTACTTTATATTTACGTATATATTAGTATATTATATCTATTGCATACCTACCCCATCCATACCAAGTCTCTGTCAATCCAAAGGTTGTCTGGATGAAATCGCTCCCAGCGATAAGACCGCCCGCCCATTGTATTTATCATTACGATTGTATGTATGAATTTATTATGTAATATTTTGTGTAAAAAAAGTATTTTCTATTCTTCCCGTGACTCATAGATTTTGAGTGAGTTGGAATACTTCTTTATAATTATTAACGAAGCGTTCAAACATACTCTAACTCTCTATGAATAAGACCGTAATTCTTTCAAAATACGACTTATTATCGATCATATATTATTATTGTATTTAAGATTTTTTAAATGACAAAAATTAAATGTTACCTGTTTAAAAATTCGTGTTTCATCTCTCGTCTCGTGCCGAGACATTCGTTTTTTTGAATTTTGCACGACAAAAATTGCAAAGAATTGGTCACTACATTGTAATTTGTTAACTGTAAGATCTTATGATTATGAGAGGCTTCCAAATAAACTATATCTTATTTTTAATTTCAGCGAGATCTATTGCCATGGAAAACTATTGGACACAGTACAGATGGCTCGGCTTTACAAAGACTCTAAAACATTCGTAGATATGAAGATCAAATTATCGCCAAATATTACGTTGGACCACTTCTATGAGATGATGAACAGGTACCTTAATACAACTATCTAATGGTTGATTTCGTCCACGAATGTTCTCGTCCACCTATTAAAAATATAATGAAATAAATATATTTTTATATTTTTTATTTTTATTGCTTCAGCAGACAGGTAAACGGCCCACTGGATGGAAAGCGATTACCATCTCCTATAGACATTTGCATCACCAAATGTGCTGCTGCCCTCTCAAGGGAGACTAGAACCTGGTCACTAATGCCGGATCACAACACAAGGTTGATATGGCGGCATACTCTAGACCAGGGTTGCCATCCATTCGAGAAAATACCTTACCACCTGACTGTGGGTTGTTTTGTCGCCAATTAAAATGTGTTTTCGAAAACAAGTCTTTCTTTTGGTTTGCTGTTTGATATTCCTTCACATAAATTGCTCCTTTCAAGCTACACAAGCATCAATTTACCATAATAATAGTGCTTATTTTTTCTAAACCAGTCGTTTTGATTCCTGACAAAGTTGTTTAGTTTTCCTCAAAATCAGCGCCACATAGACGCAAACAAACCGTCTTTTTTTGAGTCTCGAGTGCAAAAAATGTTAGTTTTTGATGTTTTAAGAACTCCGTCCAAAGGTCAGACTAAAAATAAAATTAAGAGGTCACGCCCAATCTTTTTAAGATTTCCAAAATCGCCAAAAATGTTTTCTTTAATTCATTTTTTTCGTGACGGTTTAATTTTATAGACCAAACAGTAATACGTTTCTGAAAGTTTCACTTCAAAAGTTGTATTAAAAAGTTTTTTTTTGGTAAAATGATATCGTAATAAGAAAAAATTTAATAAATGAAAAATAAGTGGCGATTTTTTGGCGATTTTGATATATAAATAGAGATAGAATTTACGTATGAATTAATCATATTATTAACTGGATTAGATTGTAATATTGGAGTGGCATTCCTCAAGTATTCTATTCAAAAATATAAAAAAAATCTTCTTGAAGATGTGTCTGCCGTGTGAGTATAGTCTTAAATTCTAATCCAAATGTCCAACCGATTTCAGGACGAATGCTCTACCAACAAAAGCAGATATCCAGGAGTTCGTCAACCAGAACTTCGATCCTGAAGGTTCGGAGTTCGAAGAATGGAAGCCCGTAGATTGGAAAGACAATCCTTGTAAGTATTCGCCCTTAGGCTATTATAAATGCCTTCTATTTCTTTCGCCACGTTTTTTCAAGAGAAACAATTCACTCGCTTTGCGTCAACTTGATAACACCGAACTTTTGGCTTTCGTACACAATTTGATAATTCTAAATTCATCATGTTTAATTCCTAAAAAGTGATTTCAATCAAAATTAAAGCTATAATTGCTGATCTCCTTTTAGACGTGTTTTTCTTAAATTCAAGTTACGCATTATAATTAAGCAGTTACACTACTTACTGATGTTTCTTAGAGGAATAATACGTTTTATTTTTGTTTTATTTATATGTATATTTAATTCGGCAAAGACTCAACAAAGAACTAATTTTATTTATTTTTTAGCACATTGCATTTTAAGATATGTTCCTAACTAAAATAAATGATCATGTGTGTATCGATGCCAATTTTATAATACGGTTACGATAGATACTCGTATGATTTCTGTTAGCTTCAGTCAAAATAGTGCAAGTAGGTATTTTACTTTTTCCTTGCACCGAATGTTCGGCATATAAACCGAATTTCGGCCGAACGACGATGTTCGGCTCAAGCTGCCGAAATTCGGTCAAACCGAATGTAAAACAAATTTCGACTCATCCCTATTTTTTTATATATAGAAGAAGATACGTAATTGGATTTTAAAGAATTAAAATATATACATATATATCGTGACATCACAGTTATCAAAAACAAACGCAAAATCTGACGTGCCAGCCAGTGGGCGAAAAAGTTTCTTCCGCCACTCCAATATTAATGTGAATTCTGTAAGCGCCACCAGCACACGAACAATAAATATGAAGGATTAAGACCTCCTGGACGGGGAGATAGGCTGTTAAGCCTACCAGCATTCCTCTACGTCTACAAGGTCTTAGCCTAGCTTAGTAGCTAGTCTGACAATGAGTCCTCACAACTCTTATCATCAGAAAATAGGGTGAACATTAGCTCCATATATCTCTTGATAGTCTGCAAGACCTCCCGCAGGATCAGGATCTCGAAGAGTCTCTATCTATGGTGGGTTCCTTAGAATAATCTGATAGGCTTGTGTATTTCATTGCAGCATTTCTCCAAAGGATCAAAGATCCGCTCCTATACCAGTGGGCGTCTGAGCTGAACCGGCTTTGGCTGCAACTTGGCAGGAAAATGAAGGACGACGTCAAGGACAATCAGGACTTATACTCCATCATTTACGTGGACAATCCCGTTATTGTACCTGGTAAAGATAATATTTATATTGGAAAGATGACGATAAATATATAATGTATCGTTCCACTGCTGGAGTTGGTTCTTCCTCATTTTACAGGAATGGACATACGTCCCAGCATGTTTGTTCAAGATATACTTTTATATGCACATTAGATCAGATGATCTGCCCAAGCAGTGCAGTTATAGGGTAAAGCTGTTAAACGGGCAGACGTTCTAGTTCATGGAAAGTGGTTGCTGTCGCCTACAGACTTCGACAACATCAGGGGAGATGCCAACGGATTGTCAGTCTTTAGAAATAAGATGGGGGATGGTATAGAGGGATCAAACAGGAGGAATGGGATCGAGGAGATGAAATAGGGAAGATGGGATAATAAGGGAGATGGCTGAAGGGAAGTAAACTATCAGAACTCTCAGTCATCGTACGAAACACGAACTTTTCTTATTGCTAAGCTGGCAAACGGGCAGACGGCCAAGCTCATGGAAAGTGGTTACCGTCTCCTGTGAACATTTGTAGTAACAGAAGCGATGCTAACGCGTTGCCGGCTTTATTGATGGATTAGGGGCATGAAATAGATAAATCAAGCATGAGGAATGGGATAGAAAGAATAGGATATGGGATGGACATAAAGGGAGGGAGAAGTGAGCCATCGGAACTCTCCTCATATCTCACGAAACACGATCTCTTCTTATTGCGAAGCTGGCAAACAGCCAGACGGCTAAGTTAGGTGGTCTGGTTGAGCCTTCACCTTTAATTATCTGTATTTTTGTTGATTCTTGCATTTTATAAACAAATATTTTTTAACCAGGAACCCAGATTTGTTTTTGTACATTTACCCCGGGATACCAGGTAACAAGTGGTCAGATTTCAGTTCCCCTTAAAGGAGCGACAGCACATTGGTAGCACTTTTATTGTTACTAATGTCCATAAGCATTGGTAACCACTTTCCATCAGGTGGGCCGTCTGCAAGTCTGTTGAGCATGTGTAATAAAATAAATGGGAACTTTCTTTGTGAAACATTTTGCTCATAATTCCAGGTGGTCGTTTCAGAGAGTTCTACTACTGGGATTCGTATTGGATTATCCAAGGTCTCCTGCTGTCGGAGATGAGGTCCACGGCCAGGGGTATGGTCTCCAATTTCTTGCAGATCGTGGAAAAAATCGGCTTCATACCCAACGGTGGTAGAATATATTATCGTATGAGGTGAGTCGCTAGATTTTCAAATAATTAAGATGTTTATATGAGATACAACCTGCGGAGGCTCGTTGGCCGCATCCGATTTACACAAATACGGCCAGATCAGCTGATTCGGCGGCGGAAACAGCTAAACCCTTATATGAAAGTTACTGGGATATGCCCGCGGGATACCCGGGGCAAAAAGTACCGCATCGTTTAAAAAAGAATATGTTATCGTTTGAGTGAAAACTGGTGGATTAAGCTAATTTTTATTACAAGCTTTTATGTAACTTGCAATGGATGTACCTATGTATGTAAGTTCGAGTGGAATCTTGCAAGTTAAATTTAACCAACTTCCCGGTTTCTGATTGAGCTGAAATTTTGCACGCATATGTATATCGCGAGACAATGCAATAATATGGTACCATGGAGCTGATCTGATGATGTAGTCGGAAGGTGGCCATAGCAACTCCTGTGCCAAACATGATAGACCCATCGTGTTTGGGCTCGTTTTACATGTCTTGGCTAGTACTCTGCTGCTGCATGATATCCCGGATCTCAAAAGCTTGTATTTAAAAACATTTTTTATGTATATAATAGCAGCCAATAAACGTCCACTGCTGGGTTCGGGCTCTCATTTATAGGGGGGAATAAACACTATACCCGCCACACTTGTCGAAGGCAGATTGGTGAGTTTTAGACATCGATTATCTCGATGTGCTTGTTTCATCGCGGTGTTTTCCTTCACCGCTATCACGTGGCAGTTGCAACTATATGTACATTAGGTCAGGAAACTGCCTAACTAAGTGATACATGCTTTCCGAGCAGTATTCAAGCAGTCCCCCTTAAGAGAGCAGCTGCGCATTTGTAGCACCTTTGGTGTTGCAAATGTCCATAGGCGATGGTAACCGCTTTCCATCAAGTGGGCCGTCTGCCTGTCTGCTGAACTCATGCAATAAAAAATAATAAAAAAATTCGAAACCGTGCCCTTTGATCTTCGCGTGCGCCACCAAGCTACTAAGGCTTTTTAGTTCAAGAGTTTTGAATAAAGGAAATTTGAATTCCCTTCAGGTCGCAACCCCCACTCTTGATACCAATGATGCAATTGATCATGGAAGACTCATACGAACCGGAGTTCCTGAGGGAGCACATTCACACCCTGGACCGGGAATTTGATTTCTGGATGACCAATCACACGGTTGAGATCGAACACAACAGACACAAGTGAGTTTCATAATATTATTATAGTTGTCCAAAGGTTTCAAAGCCAGGGGCTATAAAATTAAATACCGGGAAGATCATAGTCAATTTAATAAATTAACATTACGATTATGGTCATTCAAAAAATGCAAACGATACCGCGATGCAATTCGATGGGAGTGACATGTATAGTAGAATTATTTTCTCCGTGCAGTTTGGGAGCAGTGAAGCAGGAGAATAATCGGAGCAGTGAAGCGAGTATTTCGCTCTCTCTTCCACTCATGGGCCTTATGGGCAGGCATAGTGATATGCATTATTGTTGTCGATAAACTTTATCGATAGTGTATTTAGTTTTGTCATTTTGAGGGTATCACTAATATAAATGAAAGAAAAAAATAGATAAAACAACGTATTTATTAAATTAATAATAATAATGATTTAAAATAAATTATTCATTAGGTATCTATGTATAAAAAACTGTAAGTACAAAAGTTTAGAATGTAACAAGTTATATTAAAAATAAATATAAATACTTATATCTACGTTTAAAATTAACAGCGAAAAAATGAAATGATTTTTATAAGATTGATAATCTTTATATGATAAGAATGAGTTTTTATCGATAATGGCGTTGCGGCCGCGCAACATGCTCACCGCCCTAGCCGGGCTGAGGCCGACTTTGATTTATGACCCAAACTGCACGGAGAAAATAATTCTACTATAGTTTTATAAAAATAAAACTGGCACTAAATAAATGTAATTGGAAACCGAGTGATTTTTGAAGTGATAACTTATGGGAAAACCGCTTCGTTGCGTAACGCTTTACGGCGCCATTCTGTCTGGCTTCCCTTACTCTCACGCATACGGCAGCGAAAGGGGAGCCAGACAGGCTGGCGCCGTAACGCGTTACGTAACGAAGCGGTTCACCCTCCCATAGTTATCACTTCAAAAAACCCTCACATAGGCATTTATTTATCTTCAATATCTTTTTCTTTTCAGATACAACTTAGTAAGATACAACGATATGTCACAAGGACCCAGACCAGAGAGTTATAGAGAGGACATCGATATTGCCCAGTAAGTGATTTGATTTGTCATTACTCTTGTCAACTTTTTAGTCACTTCATATACAACTGGAGGTGAAAAGAAATTACTGCCCACCTGGTTGATAAATATCAACCAGGTGGGCAGTAACTTCTTACAGACGACGATTTAAATAAATACCTTGTCAATTTATTATTGAGTGAATCATTTTGTTTCATTGAAAATGTCAACGTGCCTATTTATGTTAAATTGCACCTTTTAAAATTATCAGAATTGAATATAGGTTGTTAATTTATAACAGTTAAACTATAAATTTAAACACAAAGAATAAACTGATAACTAAAATATTGGTTATTAAAATATGACAAATTAGTACTACTATATTAATTAAGTTATAATTCACTTTGATTAAGACGATTCATGGCGAATCGTCGATAACTTGTTTCACAAAAAGTGTTTTCTTTTCCTAAAATGGCCACCTCGCTTCCACAGACATGACGCTTTGCTAGAATGACATAGACAAGATATCACTCTTGACAGTGACATTTCTATAATACTTATAGTCAGGGCTTGTTTTGTGGGGGCACGTGAGAGCACGCAGTGCCCATAAAGGAAATGTTGAAAATATCGAAAAATTGCTGAAATATGAAAAAAAAACAACCTAAAGTAACCTTTACAAAAGAAATGGTTTTTTGCAGGTCTATGTTTTTTTTTTAACAAATGCATATGGACTTACAATTTTCAAGAATTAGCGTGCCCCCAAAAAAGAAGTGACAAAAAAGGCCTGCTTATAGCTACTGCAATATTATTGTTTATGTATATAATATATTTATTAACTAATAGCTTTCTTAATTATCGTACTTATTTAAATAGTATTGGAGATAGATAAATTATTTTAAAATCTAATATTTATCCTTTCCAGACACTTTGACACAAATGAGAAGAAGGAAGAGTTATACGCTGAATTGAAAGCAGCCGCTGAATCTGGATGGGATTTCTCATCGCGATGGTTCATATTCAATGACACTAATAAAGGTGGGTTCATGTTTATTATCCATAAAAGCTGACCTGACAGACGCTGACCTGACAGACGCTGACTTGACAGACGCTGACTTGACAGACGCTAACTTGACAGACGCTGACTTGTCAGACGCTGACTTGACAAACGCTGACCTGACAGACGCTGACTTGACAGACGCTGACCTGACAGACGCTGACTTGACAGACGCTGACCTGACAGACGCTGACTTGACAGACGCTGATTTGACAGACGATGACCTGATAGACGCTGACTTGACCTGAGAGATGTTGTCCTGTTTGAATTTTAAGAGTCACTTATCACGGTATATTGGGGTAAAAACTATACTATATGTCAAGTTGAAGGAAGGAATACAGATTTTCTAAACATTAAAAGTGGTTGAGTGGTTTTGGAGATTCGTATAAACAAACGAACATCGTGATACGGAATTTTTATGTATATATATATTAAGATAGGAACAATAATAGGTGTTGTATATCCCAAGTTACTTGTTATCTTTTAAGTATGCAGCAAAACCATCGAAAACAATAAACGTACTTAGCCATTATAATTTTATTCATTACTGACATTTTAACTGCTTATTTGTTACTAAGTAGTTTTTCTTTGGTTATAGAGTATTTTTTATCTTTTTTTTCGGGTTTTTGTCCACATTGACATGCCAATCCAGTTAAGAACCACTAAAAATAAGATTATATTTAGGTTATAAGCTGGAAATAAAATTTAAAAAATAAAAGCTATTTCCCAACGAGGCTCTGACAGTACACTTTGAATTATGCCTATATCTGTATTTGCTCATTGGTAAACCTCTCATTTTTGTACCGAGCAAATTATAACAATGCTTATATAATATTTGCATAGCATTTCTCTTAGATATTCTTGTATTGAAATGCTTAAAATAAAATAAAAATACAAACTTTATTTAAATGAATTAAACTAAAATATACTCGGTATTGAGTATATTTTTGTTAAGTCATATAAATGAAGTTCGGGATCCCACGGGAAATCTTCAATTTTTCGGGATCAAAATCCTATATGTTGACCAGGAATATAAGCTACCACGTAGCATGTTTCATGTCACGACAATTAAATAATAAATTATAACACCACACAAAGTCACAAACACACAATCAAAAACAACACAACTTATACACTTACTCACACCAACGCGCAATACCACTGCATTGCATTACACGCACAATTCACAAACAAACCAAGACACACAAAGAGCCTAAAAATTAATAACCTAGGCACAGAAAGAAAAAACAGCATACATGGCACTAGTTAAGATAATATATATTTTAGGTATAGACATAAGGCACACACTGCACATGCACTTCCTCACAGCACCAGCATGTAACAGATACACTCTACATTAGTATAAGTTAAGTATTAAAAATAGAAAAAAATAAATTACATCAGTTATTCTTAAGGTACACAACACAACACAAAAATCATAAAATTAATGTTACACATAATAACACATAAACAATAAGCGTGTATAAATTCGAAAAACTCTAACGATAATTTAGTTGTAAAAAGGGTACGGAACTAGAGTCCGTAGATTAGTTAATAAAAAAAAAGCTACCACCAAACCAAATTTCATATAAATCGGTCCAGCCGTTTCGGAGATTAGCTCGTGCAAACAGAGAAACTAAAATAAATAAAAAAACTAAATTAGTTCTATTTCACTTCTTACATCCCCCTGACTCGGTTGTTGGCATTATTTTTCATTGTACAGAAATTCGACCTCTACAGTTTTGTTATATCTATAGATGACAATCCTCATACATTCTTCAAAATAATATCCCAGATAGATTAAGTAATTAAGTATGTTTAATTATTGCTATTTTTTTCTTATATATTTTTTATTTAATTGTTTAATTAATATTTTATAATGTGTAAAAAATCATCCAAATTTAACTTTTCATTTGAAATCTTATAAAATATGGTAAAATGGCATAATGCATGATGTGACCACCTATTATAATACGGAGTGTATTAATAACTTGAGCATTGTTTAGATTTAACACGTATGTATATTATGATGTATCTCCTGTTGATTGTCCAAAATAAATAAATCAAAAATGATTATCATATCTTTACTAACTTTCAAAATTAAAACATTATGATATGTATCCAGATTTACTTCCAAGCTCTTCACTACTACCAAAGAAAGGTAATACTTCAAATTGGCATAGAAATGATAGTATTGTTGCTTCTTCTAGAACAAATAAAGGGACTAAAGCGTTAACAATGTTTTGATAAGTGTAGTTTTTAATGTTTGCTTGAATTACATTAACATTTATTAATTAATGCAAATATGTCATTAAACCGATAGTTAGACGAGTGGTGGCCGGTTCCCTTATCTTATTGACCGTTCATTTGCGATTTGGTTATCGGTTAAAATTGTACATGATCTCTCAAAGTTTTTTCGGATGGTAAGGCAATTGAATGATTATTAAGATATATGAACTGGTTATAATTATTGTCATTCTAAAGGGCGGTAAGGGACTCACCATTTCGCAATATACTTACTTTTTACAAGTAAATCTGTCTGATCAGGCTTAAGTGTTTTTTTCAATAAGGCTTATTAAAAATTTCATCAAGTTTTATATACATTTTACATATTACAACATGTTTGGCATATATTTATAAGTTAATGGTGAATTGCAATATCGGCAATAATATATTGAAATTTAATTGTACAAAAAACAATGAAGATTTAGGTCTAATATATAAGAAACCTAATCTAGTTTTTATGTAAGTAATATAGAGCTATTAGGTAGTTTTTCACCTCTAGTATAGAGTTGCGTCGGAAACCTTCGAGCTGGTACATTTGTCTCGTATAAAATCTGTTTGTACTGATACGCTAAAATATCCAAAAATTAATGTATAAAATATTTTGTCGCGCTACAACTCAATGTACTACTCACATGTAAGAAGGACGAACGAGGCTTGTGCTACAATAGTACAATAACGTCTCTACGGATATTCACATGACAAAGAGGGACATCATGTGTACGGTCCCTTGCGGGTAGGCACGAACAACAGAGCGCCATTCAGCTTATTCTTACCACCTCACTTGCTTCTTTGACATTCATAGCTCTGTCATACACGCTCGTCTGTTCTTAAGGCTCCTGACATCA